>OY856409.1:1859844392-1860444392 GCA_963693085.1 Alisma plantago-aquatica | reverse complement strand
AGTTTCTCCTTCACTCTGGGAGAAATTGGTGAGATGGTTCCTCAAGCGGATTGTCTTACTTGGAAGAAAGTACTTTGCAAGGAAAGCATTAAGGAGTTGATCCCAACTTTTAATTGACTTCTTGGGAAGAGACAAAAGCCACGCCTTGGATCTATCTATTAAGGTGAAGGGAAATAACATGAGTCTAATTCCATCAACACATACCCCATTAATATTGAAAGTATTCAAATATTCCAGGAATTCTGCAACATGAAGACTTGGGTCTTCATTGGCTGTACCTCCAAAACGATTCTACTGTATCATTTGCATCATAGAAGGAGCAATTGAAAAGTTATTTGCTTCTACAGTAGGTAAGTCAATGGCTACACAGATATTTGTGGCAACTGGCATCACGAAGTCTTTTAAGGGATGATCGTCCTCCATTGCTGGATTGCTTGGTGTAGCTACTATAGAAGATGAAGAAGATGGTGGGGGTGATGATGGTGGTGGTAACGGTGATGTACTCCCAATAGTGATTGTTACACTATTCTTGTTCTTCTCAAACTTAAAAGAGTTCACTCTATTTCAAGGTCTAACAAAGCGGATGTTTGAAGACCTCGTTGTGAGCGGCGCATACAACCTGAAAAATAACAAGAGAAATTAAGAACACAATTAAGAGGTATATGGAAACTTGAAAATTATGAGTGATGATCTAGTCTCAAATACTAAGTAGTACTTATTACTCCAATTAAATTACCGTAGCTCCCCGTCAACGGCGCCAAAAACTTGTTGGTTGTTTACACTAACGAGTTTCAATCCAAATAAAGGATACTTTACTCAACTTAACCAAACTCCGCAAGTATACGGAGGTAGTATAGTCAAGGTCAAATACAAGGAGCTTAGCTAACTTAATTGAGCACAAAAGTACTAAAGTTCAACAATCTAGACCGATATTAAAGAGTAGAGAAGATTTATCCAAAAGCATAAAATTCAGATTTTAACTACAGGAAATTCTGATTCTAACTAGCAAGCAAAAACCACAAAAAGAAGTTCAATTTCAGAATGATTAGGAATCTTGGACATTAGGATTTCATTCACATATCATAGCAATCAAGGGAACACAATAATTTAAACATACAGAAGGTCATGTTTCAAGGAAAATTTGTGTTACATTTCACCTCCCGGTGCAAATGCAACGATCATAACTCAAAACAACACTCTCGTGTATGAATTTCATTTTTTATCACAAACAGTTCCTCAACTCATCCGTCTCTACTCTCGTAGAAGAGGAAGAGTTGCCAAGAAGAGCACCTCCATACATTGCTACTTATCTTCTCAGATCAAGCAAGAAGGTAGAAAATATGCACATAAGGTGGCCAACAATACATGCAAGAAAAAGAGTAAACCGGCACTTTCATGGTTAGGAAACCAGAAACAAATGTATTTAGTACAAAATTACTTGTTCCATACATGCTATGACATGGGAGCTACTCTCCCATGCCCAAGAAAAAGGAGTCTACTCGTCCATAATGATGTACAGCAGATTTCCTACAGAAATTTCAGTTCTAGACATGGTTTATAAAGGAAAAGACAAAGAGAACTGAAGATGTAACCACAAGAAGCAAGAATTCTGGCTTGAGGATGAAATTCCCCTTCTTTAGCTGCTCCAAGACGAACTAGCTCCTCTCCCAAGAAGCTGCTCAGAGTTGGGGAACCTGGCTGCACCTTGAAGAAGACAATGGAGAAGTGGAGAAGAAGAAATGGTCTCCTTATGCAAGAAAGCACCTTGGATCCCTCCAAATTCGCCTTCCTATGCTCTCCTCTGGCACTGGGACAAGAGAAACTCTTCAAATGACTGAACGTAACTGTCCCTTGCCTTCCCTCCTTATTTCAAAATCAAATTCTGAATTTTTGTTTTTCTGAAACTGTCAGGTGCACAACGTGCACCTGTAGTGTAGTTTGCATCACGCTTATCTGTGCACGACGTGCGCTGAGGATATACACGACGTGCGACTTTACAAAACATTTCTTTAGCAGCTTGTGTTCCAGGTGCACGTCGTGCACCAGTGTGCACGTCGTGCGTTCATCCTTCTATGCGCTTCTGGAAACTCGCACACCGTGCATTTTCTCTATGCACACCGTGCATTATTTTGGTTGAACGAACCGATTTTTCTCTAGAAAGGTGCACTCCGTGCATTTTGACTTGCACGCCATGCATTCTGCTGTTTGAGCGATCTAGTCTTTCTATGGAATGGTGCACGTCGTGCGTCTGACTTGCACGCCGTGCATTCTGCTGTTTCAGTAGAAATAACATCCGAATTCAGTTCTTTTTGTGGCAAATCTGCAATACAAGTTATGGGATAAGTAGAATAACAAAAAGATGGCAAAAGTAATATGAAAAGAGACTAAATTATATCAGAATGAACCAAATTTGTGTGTGATAACATGTGAAAAGATGATATGTAATTCACACAACAGGTGACACCTTGCCTTAGTCCCCCCTTCACCCTCTTCTATATATGTCTCTCCTTTCTCTTGCTTAGGATCCCTTTAGTTCTTTAGTTGTTTCCCTTCTTCCTTGGTGGACGATACCTCCCCTTGGTAAGCTTGGTGGCCGATACACTTGGTAGAGCTAGCTTGGTGGCCGACCTCCTTAGTGGAGTCTTCTTCTTCCTCTAGTGGTGGCCGATCCCTAGAATTAGCTTTGCTTTTCTTCTTGTGGTGGCCGAAGGTGGTCCTTGGAGCTTGGAAGCTTGGTGCTAGGAGCTTGGAGCTTGCTTAAGGTAGGTTACATAACTCCTAACCCTAGCTATACTACTTCTTTTTCATGTTGCATTTTATATGTCATCTTGATCGGCCATGCATCTTGCTATATATGTTTCTTGCCCTAGTATGTACCCTTTTATCTGGTTATATATAGTGGTCATGTTGTTGAAGTGTTCTTAGACCTTGTGGCCAAACCTTGAGTTTAGGGTTCCTTGGGAAAAACCCCTTTCACTCCCATTTGGTTTTGAGAAGTGAGTTTGAGCTCTAGTGGTGTAGGCAAAACCCCTCTCTCTTGGTTGTTGAGAGGTGAGTCTATGCTCTAGTTGCTTAGGCAATACCCTTCTCTCACCAAGGATTTGAGAGGTGAGTCTTGGTTGGACATTGTCCTAGTAGGGGATTATCCACCTTGTTGCCCAATATGTGGTGGAGGTTGTGCAAAACCCCTCTCTTTTAGTTGTTGAGAGGTGAGCCAACTCTCTTGATCTATTAGGGTTTGATGATGGTGATCTTGAGGTTGATGATGACCTAACCGATATGGTCTGTGTGCCATGCACGATACCCTTTTGTGGTGCTTTGCATGATACCCCTCTCCTAGGTTTGAGTCTTGGGTGATAATGATAAGTTGGGTTCTGTTGACCTTGTTGCCCGATATGACCCCTTCACCATGTTAGTGTTGTTGGGCGATATGCCTTGTCTGAGATGTACCTTTGCCTTAGTTGGTGTTGTGCCTTTGGCCGACATGATGCGTGGTAGACATCTATGTTTCGTGCCTTGGGCGACATGGGTTAGTTTTGATGTTGCTCGATATGGTGCTTGGGTGGTGAAACCCTAGATAGATGCCTTAGTTGAATGATAGCCCTCCTTGAGCGCCATGATGTTGTTGGATAGAGGTCAGTAGTGTGCTTGTTGGGCGTTATGATCTTGTCCTTGGTTGATATGGCCTTGGCCGTTATGATGATGGTGGATGTCCGACATGAACCCTAACCCTAATGGGCGATTGGGTCTTGGCCGCAAGGGCTGGTTGTGCTGCCCGACACATCTTTGCCTTGGATGCCCAATATCCTTGGGTGCACGACACACTTCTGGACCCAGTTGCATGATATACCTATGCTCCTTGGCTGCATGACACAACTCTTGGATCAGGTTGCACGACACACATCAGGTTTGGTTGCCTGATATCTCTTGTGCATGGATGCACTCCATGGTTGGTCGATATGTGTGGCTAAGTACCCTAGCAGATAGGTTTTTGGTGAGGGATGTGATCCTGCCTGATACCCATTTTTGGGTGAGGGATGCACTTCCCACCACACCTATAGTGAGGGTAGGTGGTATCTTTGAAAAGGGTTGCACCTAGATCAGAAACCCTAGTTTTGGTAAGTCGTTATCTTGTACCCACACCTTTATGGATGATGCATTATGAATGATAAGTTGCAACCAATGATATGTTTGATACCTAAAGTTGGTGCTAAGTAAAATGATAAGATACATGATTATGTTCATAAGATATAGGGCACAATGGATGCTCATGGTTTGATAACAATAATTTAATTTGTCTACAGAAATCGCTTGTGCTTCATGTATTTATAATCATGGATGGTGTTCCAATCATGTACCTTCAACCCTAATAGCATGATAATCATAAAAATATATGTTTGGTGATTCAGTTATCTCTCTTGATATGCATACTAACCATGTAGGTGAATTATGTGAATTCATAGCCAGGTAAGAGCTATGAGGTATATGTGTTTTGAATAACGATGAATGATGATAATCCTTATTGATAGGATAACATGTATCACCCGTATGATGTGAAAAGGTCTGTTGACCTGATAAAGGCTGAGTGCCTAGTTTAGGTGTTATCCTCCAATGTTGAGATGAGGGATTTCTATCCCATGGTAATGATGTAAGCCTTGAGAGGGAGTGACATTCTGTGATGAGGGATTGAGATCCCATGGTAATAATGCAACTCAATGTTGTTATGTTTTATAAATTGGTTGCCTCAACAATCCAATAAAATATACTAAATAACTATAGTGGAACATTTCATGTAGTTTATCCTGGCCATAGACCCATCATTGTCGATAGCTGGTGATGGTGAAACAGGTTTATCCTGTGGGATTAGCTAGAGCACATATTGTTGAATATGTGGGGTTTCTCCTAGCCAAAAGTTGGAGAATTTGAGTACCACTGTGATTGTGTATAGAGCATGGTGAATAGGCCCATGGATCACTGATAATAGAGAATGGTGAACAAGCCTATGGCTCTGTATTATAGAAGGGTAGACTACGGAGCTGACCATGTGAATGAGGCCACTCAAGCAAGAGATTGCGGGACGGATTTGAGTGGGACGGATCACTTCCTCAGGGAATAATAAATCATAATCCAACTGTATAGAATATATTTCTTAAGGCAAAACATAGAACATTGATTGAGGCCTTACTTGTATAATTGATCCAGTTATACCTTGCAGTTATTTGTATGATCCTTATATTGTGTGATAATTTCTTATAAATCTTATCTTGTCAATCATGTTCCATAAAGAATACTTGGTTATATGCCTCCTGGATACCTAGAAAGATTGTTAATAAAATAAGTTCTACTCAGGATGGTGCCCTTATGATCTGCTGATATTAGTTATCTGCTTTGCTTGCTTTTCCTGAGGTTTTATAGTTTGAGCGGGGAGTTATGTTTCTCACTGGGACTGTGTATCTCACCTTGTTGGTTTACAACCTTTTTGGGTGATCGTGCTAGACGTGGTGGCGGTCATTAGGTTGCGGCCAAGCAACAAGAAGAGTAGTAGGAGGCAAGAGATGGGTATGCTATTGTTTTCGTTGTTTTGTAGTGGAGTCCTAGAGTCATCCCTGTACTCTTAGGTCCTCATAGGTGTTTTGATGATGTTTTACGATGTATAGCTGATGTAGCTTTGTATATCATGTTGCTGGCCTTATATGGCCTGTTATGTATGTATAAACAGGTGGTGAACTCTTGTACTGACAGGACAGCTAGTTCCTTTAGGCCGTAGACAAATATCAAGGTTTGTAAATGTTTATATAACATGTTTCCTTGTAGGATAAGGATCTGGATGTAATAGTTTTGTTGTTTATCTACTTTCAGTAATCGGTTTTAATTAACCCATGTCTTTGGTAATATGTGGTTTATGCTGTTTCTGCACGTTTTCACGTGGCATTTCATTGTTTGTGTGATAATGGGATGTCACCCTACAATCTTAGTCAGGAAGGGGTTTACAATCTTGATTTGGAATACATTTGTGGGGTCTGATCTCCAAACCATGACATAAACACGATTAAAACTTAGCGTAAGCGAATCGGTAATCAGCGGAAGACAAAAATCATGGGAAATTAAAACTTTTCGTGACAAGAACTTGAATCCATAGAAGCCTCTTTCCTAAAGTGAGGTAAACTGTTTACATCTCAGGATAATTACTTCTTGATTAATTATATACATCAGGATACAAAATCTCAAGATCACTTATACAAAAAGACTCCAAGACCTGAGAGTACAGAGGACACATAGGACTGACTCTAACTACACCATAGGGCAGGACAATCTCCACCTGAGATTACTGCTGCCCCTGATGCTGCTGCTGAGAGTGATCACCTGTAGGCTGGTTCCTTCGTCTCCGACGTCCACCTAAAAAGTTGAAGCCTACGGGGTGAGACAATTATACATAATTGTCCCAGCGAGAGTTATAACTCTTCGCCAGAAGCTTTATTATAACATCAAAGATTATTTTAAACAGTAAAGCCTTCAAAGCATTCTGTAACAGTTGCAGGTATAACAAGATCTCAACCATTTAGGAGATATGGAGAATATAAACACTATTGCAATGTAACATCAATCAACTAACTTGGAGTTATCTCTAACAAGTTATACTACATGGTTGATTATGTTTTACAAACAACATTATGCCCTGTGGAGATGAGGCTTACCACTCATACTCCAACTGATCGCTGAGAAGCCACATCAGTATCATACATAGGTCATTAAGAGAGCCGGATTGTCATGACCTTCACCTTCCTCAGTCAGTAAGAGGATCACTTGTAGGACATCTCGTGTCTCTACTACTATAGCTCACCAGGGTAAACTGGTCCTTCGCTATTCTAGAGTCACAGTGGCGTTCTGTACTCTCTTCGTCATCAGGAGGTTTCATATTTACCTACCACTGATACGGATATCTGTGCTTTCTTCGTCATCAGGAGGTTTCATGTTTACCTACCACTGATACGGTATGGAGCTATAGTGAAGGATGGATGGATTCCACATCTACATCACTTTCCTACACTAGGATGTAAGGTTCTACACATCCATGTACCCCACATACTCAAAAGTATGTGCTCCAGGAGTTCCCTGAGAAAAACCTGTTTCACCATCACTTAATATCTGACAATGATGGATCTATGATCAGGGCTCTACATTATACTTGATTAGTTAGGTACATTTAGTATTCTTTATTAGCATACATTGTTCTGCAAACAATAACAATAGCATAGCAGCTATAAAAGAAGAATACTAAATGTAACAGGCCTAACTCATATCAATCATCATTTCTCATTATCCTCATCACAAGTCATCTCTAAGGCATGACCTTGATGGTATTTATGGCTCTCATAGCCCAATATCAGCATAGGATGCCACTGGCAAGGCATCAGATTACTTTACTTATTCATAAGGCTAACAACATGCCTTTAATGAATATAACATCAACATCCATACCTGGATATGATTACCTTCATATCAGAACCTGCATGGTTAATACATCTGATAAAGGTAATGCAACAATAAGGAATGTACTTCCTACTCTTGCCATAAGAGTTAAATCTTTAATTCAATCAAATAGAGTTTATTGCTCAAAAGCATGCCATTACCCTTGAATTAGGGTTTACTATTCACATTACATTTCATCACCCTTGAATTAGGGTTTACTATTCACATCAAGGTGAATTAAACTCATAACATCATCATGTATGAGTAACATCTTCATTGATACTCTTGGATTAGTTAAAGGTTCATCATTTATCATAATTAGGGTTTCTATGATCTCACACAGGTGAATCATACCCTAATTATACTCATTTATGTGTATTGGAGATACTTTACTCGGGTTTCCACTTAAAAAGGGTACTTTCTCTTTCTAGAAGTACTTTCTCTCTCTAGAAGTACTTTCTCTCTCATCATAATGTTAGGTGATGTCAACATCACTCTAAAACAGGTTAGATTGAGTCATCATAGGCTAACATAGCCAAAAGCATCACCATTATGTGATTAGAGTTACTTTCTCTCTCTAGGGTACTTTCTCTCTCTAGAGTACTCTCTCTTTCATCATACTAATGGTTGATGGTAACATTAGATTAGATCAAGTTGGATAGAGTCATTATGACTAAAAACATCATTCTCATGTAATTAGGGTTTGAATTGAGCAAGGTATAACTTAATTGACCCTTCAGGGGTATTTTGGTAATTCACCCCATTGATCATCATCATAGTCAAAAACCTTAGTCAAATAACCCCTTACTATCCTAGATTATCATTAGGGTTTGATTTGGGCAACATTGAACCATTTACATCATCAAATGATTGAATGAAGTCAACCTTGAATCACATTGATTGATTTCAATCATTAATCATCAATTGGGTTGAGATTGGTTGAAAGTGTTGACCGTTTGCCCACTTTGACCCTCCAAGACCGCGAGCCTCCTTCTAGCTCCAAGACCGCGAGCCCCCTTAGGCTTCAAGACCGCGAGCCTCTTTAAGGGTTCAAGACCGCGAAGCCTTCCATTGGTTCAAGTTAAAGTTGAGACCGCGAAGACCAATTCGAGTTGAGACCACGAGGGTCATGAAGACCGTTTGCCCTTCTTTGACCTCAGGACCGCGAGGCCCTTCGCGGTCTTGATACCGCGAGCCTCCTCTCGGTCTTGAGACCGTGAGCCCCCTCACGGTCTTGAGACCGTGAGCCCTCTCACGGTCTTGAGACCGCAAGGCTCTCATGGTCTCAGCCGCTTGGTCCTTCAACAAGGCTCAAAGATGCAACCGATAATGTCAACCCATATTGAAGCCCTCAAGTGGTCAAAGCTATGTTGACCACTTATGGATTTAGTCAATTAATATTATGCTTGATCACTTGGTCATTCATTTGACCCATAATGGTTAACCAATTATGGTTGAAATCGATTCAATTAGGGTCCATCAATGTTCACCCATCAATACTCAACAGTGTGCATCAACACAAGGTTGAACCCTTCAATTGAGCTCCAATTGGGCCCAAACTTGGCCCAAACGGTCTTGAGGTCATGTGGGTGGACCCCACATGGTCTTAAGACCGTGTGCCCAAGATTTCATCAAAGTCTAAGGTGATTTGATAGGGGTTGAACCATGATTGAACCACAAAACAGAATTTTGATTAAATTAATAACTTATTTGCAATTGGGTCCTCAATTGGTCAAATTTCTCAACCCTAGACCTTCAAACGGTCTTGGGTGATTGTCCTCTCGGTCTTGAGACCGTTTGGATGAGTTTCAAACGGTCTTGAGACCGTTTGCCCATCCAAATTTTGGATTCTAGTGCAGATTCATCAAGGTCTGACCCATTGAGTTGATGATCATGTCAATATTTAATTGCAATGTATTTTGGTGTAATTGTACCTTCAATTGGTCAACTATCCTTGACCCCAGACCTCCAAACGGTCTTGGTTGATTGCCCTCGCGGTCTTGAGACCGTTTGGGGGACCCCTAAACGGTCTTGAGACCGTTTAGGTCAATCAACCCTAAAAACCCTAATTAGGTCACCATAATTTCAGTGCTGATTTCATCTAGGGTTAGCCCTAGTATTCACCCTTCAACTCTTAGCCCGTTTGGAATTAGACCATCAAACTTGGTGAGTTGTTAATTAACATAATTTTGAACAGTAATCTCATACGGTCAACGCTTAGTCAACGACCTTACACGGTCTTGAGACCGTTTGCCCAAAAAGGCAATTTCAGACCGTTTGAAAATCAGCAATTAATTCATTTAAAGTTGTGACTTAAAAAGGTCATATCTCCCGATTCCTTTGGAGTTATTCTCCCAAATTTTGAGGGTAATTAGCCTATATAATTAGGAACAGATTTCTTATACGTTCCACGCTCGGTCAACGGGGACAAATGGTCTTGAGACCGTTTTCCCTGTCGCGGTCTCGAGACCGTTTGCTCACCTCGCGGTCTTGAGTCCGAGAGAGCAAACTGTTAGGACCGTTTAAGGAAAAGAAAAGCGGTGGATTTTTCTTGGAAAGCACGCCTTCATCTTCTAGATCAAGAACAGTACAGATACCCCACGGGTTTGCTTGCAAAATAGCAGGGAAAAGTAGGGAAACACTAAGAGCTATCATCAAAACGCATATAAAGATGCACATAGTAAAGCATAGGTTTAGAGTTATAAAACCCGCCTAAAGCTTGCTTCTTGAGCTCCAAGCTTTCAAGCTCCAAGCTCTAATGGCGTCCTTGAGTTCCCTCAGGTTGGCCAAGGTGAAAACTTCCAAGGAAGGATGAAAAGAGACGGCTAGAAAGGTAGGGTTTCAAGAGTTAGCCATGAAGATGACCTTGAATTCGAGTTTTAACCATGGAATTAGGCAAGAAGAGGGGTTTAAACCTACCTTGCACCCCTTGGTCGACCTCCTTAGCTCAAAGGCAGTCCTTGGTCGTCTTTGGTGAAATGAAACGGTAAGGGAACGAAGGTGAGTTCCCTTGCAACTAAGGGAAGGAGAGATTATATACATGGGGTAGGATTTTCAACGTTAGCTCATAAGTTTCCCTTTATTCCAACTAAGTCCTTCATTTATTACTTGCTCGTCCCTTCCTCTTTATTCTAAGGACAAACCTTATCTTAAGTTATAGAAAAGAAGGCAAGGAAGAACAATCTAATAATAAAGTTCATACTTAAAGGGATATTGCACATATACCCTGATTATTCAATCACAAGGCATATCTCATAACTGGATAATTCAATTGAGGTGACTTCCTCATCATTTGTTTCTCTAAATGATGGCAAAAGTCTAAAAAGATACATTAGATGACATATTTCACAAATTGTATCCCTTAATTTGGGTAAACTACATTTTACACCAAACTAGGGTTTCAAGCACCGAGATTGCTTCCACAGCTGCACCTTGGTGCCTTAGCTTGGGAAATCCCTCAAACTTTGCTAAACAGATTTCCCATGATGTCTCAACATCAGAGAAACATCTCATCATGTGCAAATTGCAAGCTAACCCTTTTAACTGGGTAAATTGCACATAGGTCCCTATATATCAAAACAATGCTACAACTTTAAATAAAAAGGAGCAAATACTGAAATATACTTTTCTAAGAAACTTAATTACATGCTCAGAGTTAATCACAAAGATTTATTCACATATTTAGGAAAAACACCTAGGGTTAACTCATAACCCAGGTCAGGGATGTTACAAATTATCCACCCCTTACAAGGATTTCGTCCCCGAAATCGATAAAACATACTAAGAGAAAAGGGCATGATACTTCCTTCTCATCTCATCCTCTAACTCCCAAGTGGCTTCTTCAATACCACGATGGTTCCAGAGGACTTTCACAAGACTTATATCTTTCTTCTTTAACTTTTTAATTCGTTTATCAAGGATTGACACTGGTCCCTCCTCATAGGATATGTCATCATTCAATTCTACCTCCATAGGTTGTAGAACTGACTCGGTGTCTGGATGACATTTCTTCAACATAGAAATGTGAAACACAGGATGTAACCTATGTAATTCTGGGGGAAGCTCTAGTTTATATGCTACCTTTCCAATCCGTTCAATGATTGGATAAGGCCCCATATATCTAGGAGCTAACTTCCCCTTCCTTCCAAAACGAAGGACCCCTTTCCAAGGTGAGACCTTAAGATACACTCTGTCTCCAAACTGGAACTCTAAGGGTCTACGACGTTTGTCAGCATAAGATTTCTGCCTATCCTGAGCAGTCTTAATCTTATGTTGTATTATTTTAATCTTTTCTGTGGTTTGCTGCACCAGGTCAGGACCTAACAACTGGTGCTCACCAGTCTCAAACCAACACAAGGGTGATCTACAACGTCTACCATATAAGGCTTCATAAGGTGCCATATCAATACTATGTTGATAGCTATTGTTATAGGCAAACTCTATCAAGCTTAGGTGTAGATCCCAACTTCCGGTGAACTGGAGAACACATGCTCGCAACAAGTCTTCTAAGGTTTGTATGGTCCTTTCTAACTGTCCATCAGTCTGTGGATGAAAGGCCGTACTAAACCTCAGCTTAGTGCCTAAGGCTTTGTGCAACTGTTCCCAAAAACGACTTGTAAACTGAGGACCTCTGTCCAAAACTATTGTTACAGGAACTCCGTGCAAACGCACTATCTCTTGAACATACAACTCTGATAACCTTTCAGCAGAATAGGTTGTTTTGACAGGTAAGAAATGTGTTGTCTTAGTCAACCTATCAACAATTACCCAAATGGAATCATGTCCTTTACTTGTCCTGGGTAGGCCAACAACAAAGTCCATGGTCACATGGTCCCACTTCCACTGTGATATGGGTAAAGGTTGCATTGTTCCTGCAGGCTTCTGGTGTTCAGCTTTAACTTGCTGACACACAGGGCACCTCAGAACAAATTTTGCAACGTCCTTCTTCATTCCAGGCCACCAATACAGATCCTTCAAATTCCGATACATCTTGGTGCTCCCTGGATGCATAGCATACATGGAAGAATGGGCTTCTTCCAGGACTAACTTCCTCAAGTTGTCCACAGCTGGCACTATCATTCTTCCATTATAACAAGCTACTTGATCTTTTGAGTCATGAAACCCATCTTGCTTCTCATTTCCATACTCAGATCTTATATGTTGAACTGCAGCATCACCTAGCTGTGCTTCTTTAATCTGCTCTCTTAGGGTAGGTTTAATATGCATCTCAGCTAACAAACCGGCTAGCAATGACACCTTCAACTGTACATTGTTTTGCCTTAAAGAGATAAGCATATCTCTCCTAGAGCATACTAAAGAGTTTAGTTGTGCTCTATTCATGGTTGATGTTGCTGATTTCCTACTCAAGGCATCTGCAACAACATTGGCCTTACCTGGATGGTAATCAATTGTACAGTCGTAGTCCTTGATTAACTCCATCCAGCGACGTTGCCTCATGTTGAGCTCATGCTGAGAGAAGATATACTTAAGGTTTTTGTGGTCTGTGAAAATCTGGAATGTCTCTCCGTAGAGATAATGTCTCCAGATCTTCAAAGCATGAACCACAGCTGCTAACTCCAGATCGTGTGTTGGATAATTCTCCTCGTGTTTCTTAAGCTGTCGGGAAGCAAAAGAAATCACTTGTTTATCCTGCATCAACACACAGCCTAGTCCATTTTTGGAAGCATCACAGAAAACTACATATCCTTTTCCTTGTTCAGGTAGCACTAATACAGGTGCACTTGTCAACTTCTCCTTCAGCAACTGGAAAGATTGGTGACACTTATCACTCCAAGAAAAAGGAACATCTTTCCGGGTTAACTTGGTCAAAGGTAAAGCTATAGAACTAAAGTTCTTTATGAACCTTCGATAATAGCCAGCTAACCCCAAGAAACTTCGAATCTCCGTCGGTGTTTTCGGTTGTTCCCATTGTAGAACAGATTCTACCTTTGTAGGGTCAACACGAATTCCCGAGGCGGATATTACATGTCCAAGAAAAGATACCTCCGGCAGCCAGAACTCACACTTGCTAAACTTAGCATACAACTTATGTTCTCTTAGCAAGGTCAAAGCTTGTCGAAGATGCTGCTCATGCTGCTGAGCATCCTTACTATAAATCAGTATGTCATCTATGAAGACGACAACACACTGATCAAGGAAAGGTCGAAAAACTCTATTCATGAGTTCCATGAATGCAGCTGGTGCATTGGTTAGTCCAAACGACATAACCGTGAACTCATAGTGACTATATCTTGTCCTAAAGGCAGACTTGGATATGTCACTATCCTTAATACAGAGTTGATGATATCCAGACCTCAAGTCTATTTTTGAAAAGACTGTTGCACCACGCAACTGGTCAAAGAGATCATTAATCCTCGGCAGAGGATACTTATTCTTTATTGTTACTTTATTGAGTTGTCTATAGTCGATGCACAACCGCATTGACCCATCTTTCTTTTTAACAAACAAGACCGGAGCACCCCAAGGTGAAGTACTCGGTCGGATAAAACCTCTCTCAAGTAGATCTTGAAGCTGTTTCTTGAGTTCTGCCATCTCGGCAGGAGCCATTCTATACGGAGTTTGAGCTATGGGTTTCGTATCTGGGATCAGATTAATTTCAAAATCAATCTCCTGAGGTGGTGGTATACCAGGAAGTTCTTCAGGAAACACATCCTCGAATTCCCTGACTATGGGAACTTCAGCAGGATTGGTCCTTTCCTTGGTAACATCTACCACATGGGCTAAGAATGCATAACATCCTTGCCTCAACAGCTTATCAGCAACCATAGCTGATACAAGACAGGTGGGCAGAATCTTTCTTTCTCCTTGAAAGATCCATGTGCTCTTTTCATCAGCAAACACAGCCAACTTGGACTCACAATCCAAGACAACTCTATACCTTTCTAAGGTATCCATCCCGAGGATTATATCAAATCCCTGCATATCAAGTGGTATAAGATCCACTTGATTGCGATGGTCAGAAAAGAAAAGGATGCAGGGAGAACATACCTCCTGCAAAACGGCAGACCCACTCAACGGAGTCTCTAACAACAAACTATCTGCTCTATGACTAACAGTCACATTACAGTTACGAATCACTTCACGAGTGATGAAAGAGTGTGTAGCACCCGGATCAATCAGAACAGATACATCACAGGATATAGACATATCAGAATATAAAAGTTTCATCTGACCTGCCACTACCCGTGGACTGACCACTGCCTCAGGTGGGTTCATAGCATAGAACCTCGCAGTCGCCTGGTGTTGAGGTGGTGCTGATGATCCAGCTTGAGATGCTTGTCCACGTCCTCGAGCTGCTCCTTGATGTTGTCTATTCTGAGATCCATGTTGATTCTGTCTCAGGGGGTTGTTGTGTTACACTGACAGGCCTAGAACGGCAATCCTTCATCAAGTGTCCCACCTTACCACAGTTGTAGCAACTCTTCTCCTGTTGATGTGGTCTGGGTGGTCCAGTAACTGACACTGATGCAGAACTGTGCGTCCCTTGAAGCGGTTGATCTCTGTCCTCTACCTCTGCTTGGTGTCCATTGAGTTTGAAAACTCGATCTGGGTGGTGGAGGGTTAGGTGCAGAGAATCTAGGTTTCTTGGAATCCCTAGATGAAGAACCCTGGAACTGTGGATATCTTTTATGGGTTTGTCTTTTCTCAACCACAGATCTCTCTATCCTTCGGATTGACTCAACGAAGGTAGAGAATCTCTCTCTGTTTTCTAAGGCAGACACAGGGGTTGACATATCGGAATTCAAACCCTTTTCGAATCTTCTGATTCTTTCCTCATCCGTAGCAGCCATGTGCGGACAGAACCGCAACAACTCCATGAACTTAGCTTCATACTCACTAATGTTCATCATACCCTGCCTTAGTTTCTCAAACTGAGAGATCTTCTCATCTAGGAAGGTCTTTGGAAAATATCTATTGATAAATTCCCGACGAAACTCTTCCCATGAGAACTCTACTCCAGGTCTCTTCTGCTCTTCCATGTTCCACCAGTGACCAGCACTGCCTTTGAGAAGATAGACAGCATGTCTAACCTTCTCAGCTTCCGGAATCATAAGAATCCTGAAAGCCTTCTCCAACTCTGTCAACCATAAGTCAGCATCTGCAGGGTCGGCAGTTCCGAAGTACTCGGTAGCTCCGACACGACGAAGTCGTTCGAACGTCTTACCGATACCTTGTGCTTCAGGCTGGACAGGTGCCCTAGGTGCAGGAATGGGCATCCTATCGGTTATATGTGTCATGGCAGTCATAAACTGCCCAAACATCGTCTGTACAGCTGGATCACTCATGTCAGCTGGGTCGAACTGGGGTGGCTCTCTTGGCGACTCAGGTGCAGGTTGTTCTATTCTCAGAACTCTTGCACCGCCTTGAGGTGCACTAGCACTACTCTCTACCACGTGCTCATCACGATGTTCCGACATTCTTATCTATCTTCTTCTCCTGAGGAGCAGAAGATTCTATTAGATAAGGAAGGAGTACTAAAGGTAGACTCGACATCCTAAGTCCTATGCCTCTGTAGACTCAACTGAACCTGGAGCTCTGATACCACTAGTTGTGGGGTCTGATCTCCAAACCATGACATAAACACGATTAAAACTTAGCGGAAGCGAATCGGTAATCAGCGAAAGACAAAAATCACGGGAAATTAAAACTTTTCGTGACAAGAACTTGAATCCATAGAAGCCTCTTTCATAAAGTGAGGTAAACTGTTTACATCTCAGGATAATTACTTCTTGAGTAATTATATACATCAGGATACAAAATCTCAAGATCACTTATACAAAAAGACTCCAAGACCTGAGAGTACATAGGACACATAGGACTGACTCTAACTACACCATAGGGCAGGACAATCTCCACCTGAGATTACTGCTGCCCCTGATGCTGTTGCTGAGACTGATCACCTGTAGGCTGGTTCCTTCGTCTCCGACGTCCACCTAAAAAGTTGTAGCCTACGGGGTGAGACAATTATACATAATTGTCCAAGCGAGAGTTATAACTCTTCGCCAGAAGCTTTATTATAACATCAAAGATTATTTTAAACAGTAAAGACTTCAAAGCATTCTGTAACAGTTGCAGGTATAACAAGATCTCAACCATTTAGGAGATATGGAGAATATAAACACTATTGCAATGTAACATCAATCAACTAACTTGGAGTTATCTCTAACAAGTTATACTACATGGTTGATTATGTTTTACAAACAACATTATGCCCTGTGGAGATGAGGCTTACCACTCATACTCCAACTGATCACTGAGAAGCCACATCAGTATCATACATAGGTCATTAAGAGAGCCGGATTCTCATGACCTTCACCTTCCTCAGTCAGTAAGAGGATCACTTGTAGGACATCTCGTGTCTCTACTACTATAGCTCACCAGGGTAAACTGGTCCTTCGCTATTCTAGAGTCACAGTGGCGTTCTGTACTCTCTTCGTCATCAGGAGGTTTCATATTTACCTACCACTGATACGGATATCTGTGCTTTCTTCGTCATCAGGAGGTTTCATGTTTACCTACCACTAATACGGTATGGAGCTATAGTGAAGGATGGATGGATTCCACATCTACATCACTTTCCTACACTAGGATGTAAGGTTCTACACATCCATGTACCCCACATACTCAAAAGTATGTGCTCCCGGAGTTCCCTGAGGAAAACCTGTTTCACCATCACTTAATATCTGACAATGATGGATCTATGATCAGGGCTCTACATTATACTTGATTAGTTAGGTACATTTAGTATTCTTTAACAGCATACATTGTTCTGCAAACAATAACAATAGCATAGCAGCTATAAAAGAAGAATACTAAATGTAACAGGCCTAACTCATATCAATCATCATTTCTCATTATCCTCATCACAAGTCATCTCTAAGGCATGACCTTGATGGTATTTATGGCTCTAATAGCCCAATATCAGCATAGGATGCCACTGGCAAGGCATCAGATTACTTTACTTATTCATAAGGCTAACAACATGCCTTTAATGAATATAACATCAACATCCATACCTGGATATGATTACCTTCATATCAGAACCTGCATGGTTAATACATCTGATAAAGGTAATGCAACAATAAGGAATGTACTTCCTACTCTTGCCATAAGAGTTAAATCTTTAATTCAATCAAATAGAGTTTATTGCTCAAAAGCATGCCATTACCCTTGAATTAGGGTTTACTATTCACATTACATGTCATCACCCTTGAATTAGGGTTTACTATTCACATCAAGGTGAATTAAACTCATAACATCATCATGTATGAGTAACATCTTCATTGATACTCTTGGATTAGTTAAAGGTTCATCATTTATCATAATTAGGGTTTCTATGATCTCACACAGGTGGATCATACCCTAATTATACTCATTTATGTGTATTGGAGATACTTTACTCGGGTTTCCACTTAAAAAGGGTACTTTCTCTTTCTAGAAGTACTTTCTCTCTCTAGAAGTACTTTCTCTCTCATCATAATGTTAGGTGATGTCAACATCACTCTAAAACAGGTTAGATTGAGTCATCATAGGCTAACATAGCCAAAAGCATCACCATTATGTGATTAGAGTTACTTTCTCTCTCTAGGGTACTTTCTCTCTCTAGAGTACTCTCTCTTTCATCATACTAATGGTTGATGGTAACATTAGATTAGATCAAGTTGGATAGAGTCATTATGACTAAAAACATCATTCTCATGTAATTAGGGTTTGATTTGAGCAAGGTATAACTTAATTGACCCTTCATGGGTATTTTGGTAATTCACCCCATTGATCATCATCATAGTCAAAAACCTTAGTCAAATAACCCCTTACTATCCTAGATTATCATTAGGGTTTGATTTGGGCAACATTGAACCATTTACATCATCAAATGATTGAATGAAGTCAACCTTGAATCACATTGATTGATTTCAATCATTAATCATCAATTGGGTTGAGATTGGTTGAAAGTGTTGACCGTTTGCCCACTTTGACCCTCCAAGACCGCGAGCCTCCTTCTAGCTCCAAGACCGCGAGCCCCCTTAGGCTTCATGACCGCGAGCCTCTTTAAGGGTTCAAGACCGCGAAGCCTTCCATTGGTTCAAGTTAAAGTTGAGACCGCGAAGACCAATTCGAGTTGAGACCGCGAGGGTCATGAAGACCGTTTGCCCTTCTTTGACCTCAGGACCGCGAGGCCCTTCGCGGTCTTGAGACCGCGAGCCTCCTCTCGGTCTTGAGACCGTGAGCCCCCTCACGGTCTTGAGACCGTGAGCCCCCTCACGGTCTTGAGACCGCGAGCCCTCTCACGGTCTTGAGACCGCGAGGCTCTCATGGTCTCAGCCGCTTGGTCCTTCAACAAGGCTCAAAGATGCAACCGATAATGTCAACCCATATTGAAGCCCTCAAGTGGTCAAAGCTATGTTGACCACTTATGGATTTAGTCAATTAAGATTATGCTTGATCACTTGGTCATTCATTTGACCCATAATGGTTAACCAATTATGGTTGAAATCGATTCAATTAGGGTCCATCAATGTTCACCCATCAATACTCAACAGTGTGCATCAACACAAGGTTGAACCCTTCAATTGAGCTCCAATTGGGCCCAAACGGTCTTGAGGTCATGTGGGTGGACCCCACATGGTCTTAAGACCGTTTGCCCAAGATTTCATCAAAGTCTAAGGTGATTTGATAGGGGTTGAACCATGATTGAACCACAAAACAGAATTTTGATTAAATTAATAACTTATTTGCAATTGGGTCCTCAATTGGTCAAATTTCTCAACCCTAGACCTTCAAACGGTCTTGGGTGATTGTCCTCTCGGTCTTGAGACCGTTTGGATGAGTTCCAAACGGTCTTGAGACCGTTTGCCCATCCAAATTTTGGATTCTAGTGCAGATTCATCAAGGTCTGACCCATTGAGTTGATGATCATGACAATATTTAATTGCAATGTAATTTGGTGTAATTGTACCTTCAATTGGTCAACTATCCTTGACCCCAGACCTCCAAACGGTCTTGGTTGATTGCCCCCGCGGTCTTGAGACCGTTTGGGGGACCCCTAAATGGTCTTGAGACCGTTTAGGTCAATCAACCCTAAAAACCCTAATTAGGTCACCATAATTTCAGTGCTGATTTCATCTAGGGTTAGCCCTAGTATTCACCCTTCAACTCTTAGCCCGTTTGGAATTAGACCATCAAACTTGGTGAGTTGTTAATTAACACAATTTTGAACAGTAATCGCATACGGTCAACGCTTAGTCAACGACCTTACACGGTCTTGAGACCGTTTTCCCAAAAAGGCAATTTCAGACCGTTTGAAAATCAGCAATTAATTCATTTAAAGTTGTGACTTAAAAAGGTCATATCTCCCGATTCCTTTGGAGTTAGTCTCCCAAATATTGAGGGTAATTAGCCTATATAATTAGGAACAGATTTCTTATACGGTCCACGCTCGGTCAACGGGGCCAAACGGTCTTGAGACCGTTTGCCCTGTCGCGGTCTCGAGACCGTTTGCTCACCTCGCGGTCTTGAGTCCGAGAGAGCAAACTGTTAGGACCGTTTAAGGAAAAGAAAAGCGGTGGATTTTTCTTGGAAATCACGCCTTCATCTTCTAGCTCAAGAACAGTACAGATACCCCACGGGTTTGCTTGCAAAATAGCAGGGAAAAGTAGGGAAAGACTAAGAGCTATCATCAAAACGCATATAAAGATGCACATAGTAAAGCATAGGTTTAGAGTTATAAAACCCGCCTAAAGCTTGCTTCTTGAGCTCCAAGCTTTCAAGCTCCAAGCTCTAATGGTGTCATTGAGTTTCCTCAGGTTGGCCAAGGTGAAAACGTCCAAGGAAGGATGAAAAGAGACGGCTAGAAAGGTAGGGTTTCAAGAGTTAGCCATGAAGATGACCTTGAATTCGAGTTTTAACCATGGAATTAGGCAAGAAGAGGGGTTTAAACCTACCTTGCACCCCTTGGTCGTCCTCCTTAGCTCAAAGGCAGTCCTTGGTCGTCTTTGGTGAAATGAAACAGTAAGGGAACGAAGGTGAGTTCCCTTGCAACTAAGGGAAGGAGAGATTATATACATGGGGTAGGATTTTCAACGTTAGCTCATAAGTTTCCCTTTATTCCAACTAAGTCCTTCCTTTATTACTTTCTCGTCCCTTCCTCTTTATTCTAAGGACAAACCTTATCTTAAGTTATAGAAAAGAAGGCAAGGAAGAACAATCTAATAATAAAGTTCATACTTAAAGGGATATTGCACATATACCCTGATTATTCAATCACAAGGCATATCTCATAACTTGATAATTCAATTGAGGTGACTTCCTCATCATTTTTTTCTCTAAATGATGGAAAAAGTCTAAAAAGATACATTTGATGACATATTTCACAAATTGTATCCCTTAATTTGGGTAAATTGCATTTTACACCAAACTAGGGTTTCAAGCACCGGGATTGCTTCCACAGCTGCACCTTGGTGCCTTAGCTTGGGAAATCCCTCAAACTTTGCTAAACAGATTTCTCATGATGTCTCAACATCAGAGAAACATCTCATCATGTGCAAATTGCAAGCTAACCCTTTTAACTGGGTAAATTGCACATAGGTCCCTGTATATCAAAACAATGCTACAACTTTAAATAAAACGGAGCAAATACTGAAATATACTTTTCTAAGAAACTTAATTACATGCTCAGAGTTAATCACAAAGATTTATTCACATATTTAGGCAAAACACCTAGGGTTAACTCATAACCCAGGTCAGGGATGTTACAACATTCCTGTGCTTCTACCCTACTGTTAGTGATGCTACCTCTTTACCTAGCTGGTGTTGATTGGTAACATATAGGTTTCATCATCCATATCTTGATTTTGCATGGCTCTATTTTCATCGAGTTCATAAATGATGAATGGACCTTCCCACTTTGCATTGAACTTAACCAGAGCATCAGTGTTAAGATGCATGCATAGTACAAATTATCCTATATGGAAATGTTGAGGTTGTTTCATTTCAGTTGTACCGAGCCATCCATTCTATGTAGCGTTGTGCATGGTGTAAGGTGCAAATCATATGTTCTTTGATCATATTAGTGTGTATATATGATCTATGACCACTATGTGTTGGGGATGTCCATCTCTTGGAGAATACACATAGAAGATAAGGAACTTCAATTTCAACTAGTAAAATATGCTCGATTCCATAGAAGAAGAAGCAAGGAGTCAATACATTCAAAGTGTATGGAGGTCATGTATGCCCAAAGGGACATGGTAAATTTCATGTGTTGGTATGTATTCCCATAGAGCCAGTTATATGATGATTGTAATGGCATACTTTGTAAATGATTTAAATAATAATAAAGGAAATTTTCTTCTATATATTTAATCTATTTTGAGATAATGATATAACATGTTAGATGTCTAAAGAATCATATTACTCAATGACCTATGTCTTTAGATTAAGGACCTGAACAATGAGATCATATGGATGTTAAGAGTATACATTCTTGTTATGTCCCTAGTTGGTTGTTATTGTGGAAATAACCATAGACATCAATAACACAAAAGACTAGTGTGTGTTGGTTGATGACAAAATCTTATGAATCATGATATATGATATCACACCAAGCACACATATACATGTTAGAGAGCAGTGTAGCAGACAGACCCACCATAAGAGTTATGCATGCAAACCACACTTGGTTAGTCAAGATTATCTCTTATTATATTGGTGGTGATTGTGGTTCTTAGACCTGAAATCACTACACTCATCACATGTGGTTGGGTACAATTTTACATCATCAAACGCAGTCCTAAAATATGGGTTGTTATAACGGTGATGATTGGGTGACTTTGACAGATGGGGACATGAGTGTGAGTGATAGATATGGAATTTGTCCCTCCTAAGGGAGTATGATATCCTAGCCACTTGATAAGCTAGACTGAGAAATACATGGCCATGTACATGTGAGTCAATATATGATATTGAGCTTGCATATATCTCAGACAGTCTGCTCTGGTTCAAGAAACATGGATTGAACGTTTGTAGAGGATGACAAGTCCATGCCTCGAGTTCAATTCGGATATCAATGAGAAAGGGACTATACATTCACTGTAACACCAATAACAAATTGTAGATTGATAGTTGTTCTCCAACTTTCCTCTTCACTTGGATTGTACTGGTGTGTGAATAGGCACCACTCATTGCTTGTGATGTCATAAATTAGTTATGGACTGTAACATACTGAATCTCAGGGTCTTCCCTGCAATTTACCCACTTTTGAGCTTTTCTTTGCTTTCTAGTCCATTTGGACCATTTTCATAAATTTCCCTTGTTTTATATTCTTTTTGGACCCTTGTGCAATTTGAGCACAATTCAATGTTTAAAATCACCTTTTTCCCTCATTTATGATAATGGAGGGGTGTTTGCACAAATAACCCAATTAAGGAGATAAGTGAGGGTTAATAATGTAATTTGGTCATTAAGGATGGTAATGTAGTAGATAATATTAATTTGGAGTTTTTTGGATAAATATATTAATAATAATGTGTATTTGAGTTCATATATGTGTATATTAACCTTAGTTGTTTCTCTCTCCTCAAAATATGATTTTAATTAACATTAATATGTTATTTTGTTAAGAAATGATTATTTGGATCCTAATGTGCTTAATATCTCGAAATTACTCACATGTTTCATTAAAAGTAGTCTTTCAATATAATTCATTCCTTTTAATCTATTAAAATACACTTTAATGAGAAATATATTTATTAAGGGCCTTATTGGATTTAAATGCGAAATCTAATTATATAGCATCGTTCTAAATGATAACATGAGCATGTGGTCCAAATTTGGTGTCATTTGGACTTCATTTGACCCTTGAAATCCATTTTATACGTATTGAATATAGTGTGACCTTTTCCTTAAATTGATTTCATTTAATTTCGCGTAACGCTAAGATTGCTGGTCGATTTATATGTCACGCGCCTGGGGCCATCAGACGGCTCCTCTTTGATTGTCCTTTTGATCCAACGGTCGGGGCATTTCCTTCTACCTCCAGCCGCCCGAGCAACCCGAGCAATACAGGCTCATGGACTCCCTTGAGTCGTTCTCACTCCCTCCTCCATCGTTTCTTGCGATTCTTGTCCCTTTGGCTTCGTCTCGACGAGCCGGTTCGGATGAGCCCCATCTGGCTGCCTCTCGCTCCATGTGGACGAAACGCCCAACTGGGCTCTCCACCTCCTCTTCGCGGAGGAGTTACAAAGTAGGGTAGCTATACCACCATGCCTACCTCAGACCTAGAAAACCTTTCTCAGCCCCGCACATAACTCCTCCAAGCTCAATTGACCCTAGGCGGTTCTCTGTCACCCCGACCTCCTCATTTTATTCTCTGGTGAACTTCACGCCAACACCGGCTTCCCCTTCAATTCCTGTTTCAATTGAGGGCTCGGTAAGCACCTCTACCCCTTCTCCTTCGCCCCGACATCATTCATGTGTCCTCGGTGTGCCCCAGCTGCTGGGTCCTATGGCTCATTAGAAAGCAGCATCGGCGTCGTGCATTTCCCTGCCTTGGTGCTCCTCCACCACGTCAAGACCTGTCTTAGACTCACATTGACTCACAGAACCTGCTCGCAACCTTTGTGCTGTTTGTCGTGGTGCTTTCGTGGTGATTTTCTCGAATTCGTTCTCCCCTGTTCTCCATTTTCGAACCACCGTTCTGGGTGTTCTCGGCACTGCACAACATCATTTTTGGCTTCTCGCTCATCGCCCCAACGAAAGATTTCCACTCGTCTCCCCGACTCTCCCTGCATCAGAGTGTGATCTCGTTCAAGCAGGTTCCCTTCCTGGCGCCATGACCGGACTGGAAGAAGCTGAGGTCAGTTTGACGTTGGTGCCCCTGAAGGGACGAGTGGGCAACTTGTTTTTCGGGTATGGGCATATCGTAATTTCGCCCCTGGTTATCTCTCGCCAACGCAAACAATCAGATGGTGCAAATGACTAGCATGCCCCTGCGGCTGTGTTTGACCTACTTAACCCACAAGGGAATTTTAGTAATGTCGCCCTTTCTCAATCGCCCTTTGTTTTGGCTATGTGGCTTTTTCCTAAATTGTGATTGGTCGGATTTACTTAATTCATAGTAAATCAACCGTTGGTCAGAAAAATACGAATAAATAGTCGATGGAAAGGATTTTTAATGTAGAATCCGAATTTCTAGTTTTTGACCCTTGGTTTGTATTCCTTTATCGAAGTTTGTTTTGAATGGCATTTTTAGTATGTTAAATGTTTCAAAATACATAATTAATTCATTTTAACTCCGATTTGTAAAATAAAATATGTTTTGTTAATAAGGAGAGCATGTATAATCGTTTGGTCAAGGTTGTGAGTCACAAATCGATCTTTGGTTTTCAAGGTAGAAAATTAGGGTTTTTTCCTATGATTTATGTTTTTACATATATTAATTCATGTGTAATGTTCATAACTAGGGATTATGGTTTGGATTCAATCAGTTTGGTGGATGTGATGGTTATGAATATAAACTAAGGTATGTGAAGCCTATTTTATGTATGTGACATCTATGATGAATGAGGAATGTGGAATGTAATTGTGCAAACTACCTATCCTTCAGTTGGGCCTTTTCCAACCCCACTATCATTATTGTGCTAGCCTGATTATCCCTCTAATTACATTTATTGTCTCTTTACTTATTTTATGTTTCTAATGCCATTGTGGCTCATTCATTTGAATAATGTGAAACTTGCTATATGTTGCCTCTATTACTTGGAAATGCTTAATCTTGCTATTGCCTATGTTGTCTCATCTTTTTGAAATACTTGGATAATGTTGTTGCCTATGATGGCCATTTATTGAGATTATTTATTTGGGTTTTATTCCCAATGCTATGTTGCAATCTTGTTATACTTTTCACTCTACTTCCATGTGAATGTTATGCATGATATAGTTATTGGCCAATTGACAATGTAGTGTACATGAGTACAAACCACCCACAGGGCACTGGGGTTTTAGTCCCCCTGCCGGGCACTGGGGTTTTAGTCCCCCTGCCATTCTATATATTAGGCACTGGGGTTTTAGTCCCCCTGCCACTTTTTAGGCACTGGGGTTTTAGTCCCCCTGCCACTTTTTAGGCACTGGGGTTTTAGTCCCCCTGCCATTGGTGAGGTCCGGTAGGTGCCTCACCCTACATTGATAGGATGTTGTGTCATAATTTATATTCATGCAATTGTGATATTTGTTGATATTTAAATGTGGCAGTTTTTCTAAACTCTTATTTACTCATTGGTCTCTCTCCTCTTGAAATCCCTTAACGAAATGTTTTAGCTTAGCTTATTATTTGCCCTTATCCTATTTTTTACACATACCTTTTATCTCTCTCTTGCTGGATAACCCCAACCATCCAGGTTAGGATCAGAGTGTGCACGGAAGCTTGGTGAACCTAAGACTAAGGATGGGAGTTGAAGGAAAAGGAACATATATGATCATAGTTCTTGTTATGTTATAAGTTGTTTTTGTTTGGAGACAATGTTGTATTAGTCTAAGTCTTCCTCTACCTAGATCCTTGTTTTTGTATAAAGTTGTACTTCCTTTATGGAAATTTTGTAATGTACTCTTTATACATTTTGAATAAAGTCAAGATTTTAAATTTCCGCTGCTACACAATTGATGATTTTGTTTATCATGTTTAGTAGTAGAGACTTGGTCTTTACATGGACATTCACTGCCAATGTGAAATGGAACCTATAGGGTCACACACATAGGATTAACCTCGAAGAGGATCTTATCCATGAATGTTGTTTAGATTGATTACTAAAGTGTTTACCTACTCAATTAAATATTCAATCAATAGACTTGACATAGAATCATCAAGTTCAAGTTTTGAATCAACCGATTAGAGTGTCATATTGATTGAGAACTACATTGATTGAGTTCTGCACAACCTGGACCACCAACTGATTGGTTCACTAGGTGAACCAATCGGATCATGGTTAGTGAGATGACTGGTTCACACTGGTGAACTGATCGGTTCACTTGGAACAAACGAGCAAGTGTTGGGTTTCTCGATTCGTGAGAAAAGATCCTCATTTCACTTGTTCAATTTGATTGAGACAAGAATTAATCTTTTCATTAACTAGAAACAAATAAGGAAAGTAAATTGAAGGCAAGTCTGGGATGTGAAATGACCGGTTGACTGGTTAAACCAATTAGCTCACTAGCCCAAATGATTGGTTTGGTTATGAATTGACCGGTTCACCTATTGCAGCACAATTAGTTTGTGGAAAATCTTGACCCTTCTACTCCCGCACAGACTGGGAACCCTGACCCTTCTCTATACTATAAATAGAGGGGTATAGGCGGATTCTTAGAACACACAAATCAGAACATCAGTTGCTCTACAAAGTTTTTATCCTCTCTGGTTTTGGTAACCGAGAGACCCAATCGAGTTCTACCCATCGAGGGAGGAACAACGAGGGAAAGACAACTGCATAAAAGCAACTTGTGGTGGGAGAGTGTGTCGGTGACTAGTACGCCGACAGAAGGGGATGAATCCTTCTAGTTCATCATTTAGGATGACTAGAGTTCCAGGTGGTCCATGTGGAATATTTATAGAGGTAGGAGATTTCTTTTGCTCAGGAGGATGAATGTCAACCGCAGTTCTGGTCTACACTAAGAGCTACACAAACACTGTCGAAGACTAGGTGGTTGAAGACCGCACTAGCTGTGAGGTATTGTCACTGAGAAAGACTCAGGACCAGGTATATCTCGCTAAACTATTCTTCCTATTGCATAGTTGTTGATGCGATCTGCTAGTTATGGGTTTGTGGTTAGATAAAATTTTTGTTTCCGCTGCCTTTTTTGTCCCACAAAACCTAACAGTGGTATCAGATCCACGTCAACATACAATGTGTTAGGATTAATCGATATGATCAAATTTTGGTTTTTTGACACTTATTTATTACATGTGATGCAAATACTTTAACTGGATAATGTGCATATCTGTTTAAACCACACAAATCCCTATATGCATATATGATATGGTATATATATGCAATCGATATGTATCGCCCTAAAAATATTTTGATGGTGGATGTGTAGCATTGTTATGTCCAATAAACCCCTATGTGTGTGCTTGGTTGGTTGTGGTTGTTTGCATCTCGGTCTGCGTACTGAGTCTTTTCTTCTATTCCAGATGTAACTCGAGATAACTCGATCCTTCTATTATATCTTTGCTCCCCCCGAATTTAACTTGGGGTTTCCCAAAGATGTATGTAAAAGTAGGATAGTTTTATTTTCTGTTATGTCAAAGAATGGTGGGTTCCCAAATGAGTGGTTGAAGGACCAAGACGACTGGCTGATGGTGCAACATGAGCAGTTGGTGGCTTGATGAGGAGCACAATGACCCGATGAATCAATCATCTGGAGAAGCAAGACGATCAACTGGTGACAACCAACCGACCATCCAGAAGGTGAGTCGATCAGTCGTAGGATGAGTTGATCAACCCGGAACGGCTAAAGCATAGATCTTCATCAAGTATAAGTTGTTTCATGTGATGTAGACCTAGATGACCGTAATTCCTTGTGGCTCAAGGAATTACAAATAGGATGGCCATAATCATTGCTTTATTTCTTCGCATGTTTTCTTGTAGGATATCACATGTATATAATACATACCGTATATGTGGTGATTGGATATGTATATGTATATAAATACCAAACCCCTAAATATAAATATTAAGTTTTAGATGTCTTCCAAAAGCACCACACATGAAAAACTTGATCGAATAAGTGTGGGCACACCCTAGCGTGGTGCACCATCTATCTCATGGAAGTGTGATGGTGAATATGTGGGTCTTCCCTAGAAGGGTGCATATTCATTGTGTTGGCATTTGGGTTGGACTTAACTAGGTGACCTTGATTAGATCAAACACCTTTAGGTATGTAGATGTACATGACAACGAGTTGTGCATGGCATCTATCAAGAGTTGCATAAGATGCAATTGACAAAAGTTTCCTACCTTAAAGAATCTAGTTGTGGGTGACAACCCTAGCTGGTCCATGACTTAGAGGAAATTAGGATCTTATTCACTAGAAGGTTGTACACGGTAATCTTTCGAATTTATGGTGAGGGCTATCAGTTTGATCAAAATAGTGGGAGTGATAATAAATTAAAGGCCTAATAAAATATCGTAAACATTATTCAAATCAAATCAAAAGGAGTTTTGAAAAAATGCAAATGTTTTCTCTTGTAGAATAAAATGGCAAAGAAATCATCATTGAAATCAGAAAATTTAATTGAGAGTGAAATTTCCATAACTAGTTAAGAACTATGAGAAGTGTTCTGCATATTCCTAAGATACCATTGGTTGTAGAACCCATTCTATGTATGCCTAAGGCATTGTTTGAATGCAAACTGAGAGAGGGAGATCCAATTAGACCCCATGTGCTCAATATGATTGGGCATATAGAACGTCTAGAGAAATTGGAATTTCCTTTGGTTAAAGAGTTGGCCACGGATATGATTTTGCAATTGTTGCCTGAATTATATAGCATGTTTATCAAGTATTACTACTTGTGAAACATGGCTAAACCACTTTCAGATTTGCTTGAAATTTTGACAAATGTTGAAGCACAAATGAAGAAGGCTAGTTCGATGATAGTGATCAGTGGAATGGAGTCTCAGGACACAGGCAAGGAAGAGAAGCATTCTCTCGCCAAGCTGAAGTCCAAATCTTTTACACTTAAAATACTGAGAGGATTAAGGGAATCAAGGAGATGAAGTAAGAGATAGAGATCTCTACTTCTGGTGTATATGTAATTGAGAATAACTTTACTACTTCTTCATCATGGGTACTTGATACCGGATGTGGATCACACATTTGTTCAAATGTAAAAGATCTGAAAAGAAGTAGGCCTTGAGCAAAAACTGAGGTTGAACTACGTGTTGCTAATGGAGAAAGAGTTGCTGGCAGTGTAGTAGGAACCTATGAGTTATCTCTACCAAGTGGGTTGATAATAGAGTTACAAAACTTCTATTATGTACTTTCCATTAATAGGAATATCATTTCTGTATCTTATTTGGACAAATATGGATTTGAATTTCTTATTAAGAATGGAAAATGTCCCATTTCTAAAGATGTGATCTTTTATGGCAGTGCCCCGATGTCTTATGGTCTATATTTGATAGATCTACAGATAAGTGTATACAACGTAAAAACCAAAAGACAAAAACTCAATGACTCAGATAAAACATACCTTTGGCATTGTTGTATAGGGCACATTAATTAAAATTGCATATCTAGACTCCATAAAGATGGATATTTGGACCCTTTTGATTTTGAATCAATAGAGACATGTGAATCTTGTTTGTAGGGCAAGATGACAAAGACTCCCTTCTTAGGTAAAAATGGGATAGAGAGTGATCTTATAGGACTCATACATACTCATGTATGTGGGACTTTTAGAACAAATGCTAGAGGTAGGTATCAATACTTCATTACCTTTACTGATGACTTCAGTAGGTATGGCTATGTTTACTTGGTGAAACATAAATAAAAAACCCTTAAAAGTTTCAAGGATTTCATGAATGAAGTACAGAACTAGCTTGGAAAAAGTATTGAGGAACTTCGATCTGATCGAGGTGGGGAATACTTAAACCAAGAGTTTAAGGACCTTCTGAGAGCATGTGGTATTGTATCACAAGGGACTCCGCCTGGAACACCAAAACATAATGGTGTATCAAAAAGAAGGAATTGCACATTACTGGACATGGTGAGATCTATGATGAGTTTTTCCAATCTTCCTACTTCATTCTGGGGACATGCTCTAACAACCACCACTTTTACACTTAATCGTGTGCCGTCTAAATCAGTTCAAAAGACACCATATGAGATATGGTACGAGAACCGTCCCGATGTGTCTTTTATGAAGGTTTGGGGATGTGAAGCTTATGTCAAGAAAATGTTTCCTAAAAAGCTTGGGCCCAAATCCGATAAGTGTTATTTTGTTGGATATCCCAAAGAAACAAGGGGATACTACTTATTCCACCCAACTGACAACAAAGTGTTTGGTGCCAGGAATGTTGTATTCCTAGAAAAGAAATTTATTTCCGAAGGAATCACTGGGAGGAAAGTGGAACTCAAAGAGCTTCAAGACCAACAAGAAAACTTTAAACCAATATATGAACAAGAGGAACATAGAGAATCACAAATTGTTGTGCAATCTCAAATTCCTCACATAACACAAGAGCCTCGTAGATCTAGTAGGACACACCTTGAGCCTAAAAATTTGGATATCTTGTGACTCAAGAAGGTGGTGAGTTGGTCATAGATGATGAGACAACTACTTATCTAGAAGCTATGTAGGGACTAGATTCTTAGAAATGGCTTTAGGCCATGAGATCTGAGATGCAATCCATGTATAACAATAAGTTATGGACCTCAGTGGATCCATTTGAAGGTGTAAAACCCATAGGGTGCAAGTGGGTCTTCAAGAAGAAGACCGACATGGATGGCAATGTGCAAACTTATAAAGGCAGATTGGTTGCAAAGGGTTTCAGACAAGTTCAAGGTGTTGACTATGATGAAACCTTTTCTCCAACTGCTATGATTAAGTCCATCAGGATCATGCTTGCTATTGCATCCTACTAAGACTATGAGATTTGGTAGATGGATGTTAAAACTGCATTCCATAACTGGAATCTTGTCACAGATGTGTACATGACACAACCTGAAGGTTTTATAAATCCAAAGGATGCAAATAAAGTTTGTAATCTACAAAGGTCAATATATGGATTCAAACAAACATCTCGGAGTTGGAATCTTTGATTTGATGAAGCAGTCAAAGACTTTGGCTTTAGTCAAAATGAAGATGAACCTTGTGTGTATAAGAAGGTTAGTGGGAGCATGACTACATTCCTCATATTGTATGTAGATGACATTCTATTGATGGGGAATGACATCCGTACTTTACAAAAGGTAAAGACATGGCTTGGAAATACATTTTCAATGAAAGACTTAGGAGAAGCATCCTATATCTTAGGAATCAAGATCTATAGAGATAGATCTAGAAATCTTCTTGTACTAAGTCAAAGCACATGCATTGACAAAGTGTTGAAGAGGTTCAACATGGAGAACTCAAAGAGAGCAAACATACCCATGAGGCATGGAGTTCCCATCTCTAGAGCTCAATGTCCCAAATCTTGCGAATATAGGGAACACATGAATGGGATTCCATATGCATCAACAATTGGATCCATCACGTACGCAATATTGTGCACATGTCCTGATGTCTCATATGCACTCAACATGATGAACAAATACTAGTCAGATCCTCAAGATGCTCACTGGACAACCTTGAAGAACATCCTAAAGTACTTGAGAAGGACTAAGGATCAGTTCCCCATATATGACAGTGAGGAAGAGTTGGTGGTAAAGGGTTACACCGATGCAAGCTTCTAAACCGTTAAAGATGATTACAGATCGCAATTAGGATTTGTGTTTTGCCTCAACAACAGAGATATGAGATGGAAGAGTTTCAAGCAAAAGAAAGTTGTGGATTCTATGATAGAGGTTAAATATATTGTTGCATCCCACGTGGCAAAGGAGGTTGTGTAGATCAAGAAGTTCATCTCTGAACTTGGGGTGGTTCCTAGCATTTGTGATGTAATTGATCTTTATTGTTACAACAATGGAGCTATTGCACAAGCTAAAGAACCCAGATCACATCAGTGGTCTAAGCACATATAGCGGCGCTTCCATCTCATACGAGAGATCATACAACGAGGAGATGTGAATATTTGTAGAGTACCAACTGAAGATAATATTGTTGATCCCTTGACTAAGGCACTTTCACAGTAGAAGCATGATGGTCATGCTAGATCACAAGGACTGAGGTTCTTGGGTGATTGGCTCTAAGTGCAAGTGGGAGTCTATTGGTATGTATTCCCATAGAGCCAGTCATATGATGATTGTAATGCATACTTTGTAAAAGATTTGAATAATAATAAAGGAAATTTATGTCTATAAGTTTAATCTATTTTGAGATAACGATATAACATTTACATGTCTAAAGAATCATATTACTCAATGATGTATGTCTTCAAGTTAAGGACCTGAACAATGAGATCATATTGATGTTTAGGGTATACATTCTTGTTATGTCCACAGTCGGTTGTTAATGTGGAAATAACCATAGACATCAATAACATAAAAGACTAAAGTGTGTGTTGGTTGATGACAAAATCTCATCAGTCATGATATACGATATCAAACCAAGATACATGTTAGAGAACAGTGTATCAGATAGACCCACAGTAAGAGTGATGCATGGAAACCACACTTGGTTAGCCAGGATCATCTCTTATAGTGTTGGTGGTGACTGTGGTTCTTAGACCTAAAATCACTGCACTCATCACATGTGGTTGGGTACACTTTTACATCATCAAACGCAATCCTGAAACATGGGATGTTATAACGGTGATGATTGGGTGACTTTGACACATGGGGACTTGACTGTGAGTGATAGATATGGAATTTATCCATCCTAAGGGAGTATGATATACTGGCTACTTTATAAGCGATACTGAGAAATACATGGACATTTACATGTGAGTCAATATATGATATTGTGCTTGCATATATCTCAGACAGTCTAATCTAGTTCAAGAAACATGGATTGAATGTTTATATAGGATGACAAGTCCATGCCTCGAGTTCAATCTGGATACCAGTGACAAAGGGACTATACATTCACTGTAACACCAATAACAAATTATAGGTTGAAAGTTGTTCTCCAACTTTCCTCTGCACTTGGGTAGCATTGATGTGGGACTAGGCACCACTCTTTGCTTGTGATGTCATAAGTTAGTTATGGACATTCACTGCCAACGTGAAATGGAACCTATAGGGTCACACACATAGGATTAACCTGGAAGAGGATTTTATCCATGAATGTTGTTTAGATTGATTACTAAAGTGTTTAAGTACTCAATTAAACATTCAATCAATAGACTTGAATCAGAATCATCAAGTTCAAGTGTAGAACCAACTGATTAGAGTGTCAGATTGATTGAGAACTGCATTGACTGAGTTCTGTACAACCTGGACCACCAACTGTCCAGTTCAATGGGTGAACCGATCGACTCATGGTAAATGAGATGACCAGTTCACTTGGACCAAACGAGCAAGTGTTGGGTTTCCCAGCTCGTGAGAAAAGATCCTCTTTTCACTTGTTCAATTCAACTGGGACAAGAATAAATCATTGCAAGTATTAGAAACAAATAAAAAAATCAATTGAAGGAAAGTCTGGGATGTGAAATGACTGGTTCATTGGGTGAACTGATCAGCGCACCAGTGCAAACGACCAGTTCAGTTATGAACCAATCGGTTTGCCTATCGCAACATAATCAGTGTGTGGAAAATCCAGACCCATCTACTCCCGCACAGACTGGGAACCCTGATCGTGCCCTCTACTATAAATAGAGGGGTATAAGGGGCTTCTCAGAACACACAACTCAGAATATCAGTTGCCCTACAAAGTTGTTGTCCTCTCTGGTTGTGGTAATCGAGAGAGCCCAAGTAAGTTTAATCTATCCAGGGAGGAACAATGAGGGAAAGACAACTATGGAAAAGCAACTGGTGGTGGGAGAGTGTGTCAGTGACTAGTACACCGATTGACGGGGATGACTCCTTCTTGTCTATCCTTTAGGATGACTACAGTTCTCAGTGGTCCATGTGGACTATCTATAGTGGAGGGAGACTTTTTCCACTTAGGAGGATGCCTGTCAACAATAGTCTGGGTCTACACTAGAAGTTGCATAAACGTCGTCGAAGACAAGGTGGTTGAAGACTATAGCAGCTGCAAGGTATTGTCACTGAGCAATCCTCAGGGCCCGGTATGTCTCTATAAACCATCATTCCTATTACATAGTTGTTGATGCAATCTATTGGTTATGTGTTTGTGGTTAGATAAAATTTTTGTTTCCGCTTCTTGTTTTGTCCCACAAAACCTAACATCATGTGGCACTCTTTATTAGATCTATGGTCTTCTTAAGTATCATGATTAGATTTTTTTCATATACATCAAATTCTCTATTAATTTGAGGTCAATAAGAGGAGTTTATTTGGTGCTTAAATCTAAAAAATACAAATACTCTTGTATCATTTTTACAATAAAAATGATACCATTTTTGTAAATGATCTCTTTAGGTGCACAATTGTTGGTGTTAATGTTTTGTATAACAACTTGCTGAAAATTGATTCCAAAGTGATAGAGATAAATATTTATTCCACACACTTGATGACATAGTTGACGGTGACCAACATGATGCAATGAACATTGGGTGCATTTTTTGGATGGATTTTTGCATTTATATGCTATTCTTATACGCTAAATTTCATAGACATATCCATCTTGTACAAATGAGTTGAAGGTAAATTGATATGATCGACATGAATCTAGAAGATCAAATAGTTACATATGTATTCTATGCAATTTGACTCCATGGTATTTCATGTGTAACCTATATAGGATTTGAATATGGTTGGTGAGGAAGAAATTGGACACATGACTATCATAGATGCCTGCATGGCCTTCACATATGATGTTTTGGGGTATGATGTTTTTGGGTTTAGTGTTACTAAGGAAATTTAAGAGCCTCTAATTGTTTGAGCATCAATATAGTGTATTATCTACTAAGACAAAATCGACTATCAATATCCTAATTGCTTCTAGATATCATTTAGAAGCACTTATTGGAAAGGGTTTTCCTTTGGGAAATATTTTGATGTCAATTAACCATGGGGTGCGACTAGGTTAAGGTGCTTCTTGGATGTGCATACAATAGGCCAGTGGAGCGAATTTCGATGGGGATGAACTATTTTTATCTAAAATACCAACCCAAGTTTTGACTAGGTACACTATGATTAGGAAATCACTTATGACAACATATTTTCAAATACTCAATCTGTTGTCTTCTTGCAAGTCTAGGATGAAATCTTAATACTTAATGATGTTGTTGGTGGATTAAAACAATAATCTTCATGAAACATGGATGTATTTTCCATCTAGGTAGATGAAAACTATCCCCAAACATTTGTTGGCTTCTTTAAAGAGCCAGCAAAGAACATGGCCTATGTGTGGTCAAGATTGGACGTAGTAACCATTACAAAAATTATAATGCTCATGTCCCCATTAGGGAAATCATAATCCTCATTAGTTTGGAAAGATGTAGGTTTCTTTGTAGTTTATATGCCAATTCTTAGACATTGATGATCCAAGATGGTCTTAATTGTCCCCATACACCAATATTGGCCTTGATTGCATGCTTTTGCCAAACTCACGCACAAGCTGAGATCAACTTCCTAATTGGTCACATATCCTAGCACTAATCCAAGATCAACTTTGGAGTTCTTAGTGATGAGCTCCCAGAAAAGGAGGTACACCTTGGTGATATGTGTAGTCCAATCATTCCATTTAAAATAATGTTATTCGATGCCTCAATTCCTGGGATTTTAGGCATCGAGTTTTATTCATATGCCAAGCGCTAGGTTTTATTCCCCCACAAAACTGTATATTCATCTGCCACTGGAGATCCTCCTGCACCTTGTCATGGAATGATCATGGGCTTCTACCTTGCTTTTTAGTATATGCTAGATTGTTTGTTACTCACCATGCAATTGATTATGTTTTGTGATATTTTGATGTGATAATTGTTGCAAGGCAAGAAACCCTCATTATTGTTATCTTCTTTGAATGTTCTCTTGATATCCATTTGGATGCTTGTTTTCCCTTGTCTATGCATTACCTTATATATCTCAATCCATATTTTTATGCACATACCAAATTTTATACTGATAACATCCACTTTTATCTTTCCTTATGCGGTATGCTTCCAGTCCCTTAGGTGAAGGACATGGGGGATGACATGATGATCTCGACCTAGATTGGTGAGTCTAACTCTAGAGAGATAAACTTGAGATAATTTGGAATTGCCCCTACCTTGTTGAAATTGTTTCTTTCATGTAAACCCCATGTGGGAGATTATTATGTAATCTCATAAAATTAAATTTGGTTATTACATTCCATACTAGGGTCTTGAATGCCATTTAGTTGAGAGAAAAATACACCTATTCCAACATACGTGTTAGTGTGTTTGTATAGATGAGTTTCTTCAAATTGAGCAAGGAGTAGATCTCCTTTGGGTCCCACTCTTTACATTAGCAAAGATAATATAGGTAGACATGAAGTCTTGAAAGTCATGGATGGATTTTTAAAATATAAATAGATCAAGATGGCATCTTCTAAAATGGAAAATTGCCTTTACCACATAATGGGGCGTGTTTGTACAAATTTATGTCATTTAGAGTCAAGAATGCATGTACAAATCTATCAGTGGGTCATGGTAGCTATATTTGATGACCCTATTCACAAGGAGATCAAATTCTACATATATAACATGATCACCAAGTCAAAGTAAGCAAATGATCACATGGCCTATTGGAGAAGTTATTCCAAAGATTGTGACAATTAAATCTCTGATTGAATCCACTAATGTGTACCTTTTGTGTCACATTTTGAAACTTTTCAGGCTACAAAGTTAGTTAATGTGGAAATGAGAGTACACTATGGAAAGCATGAGGAATAGTTGACTTACCCAATCCCCATATAAATAAATATAGTACATGCCAACTCATGAGACTCTAATGTATTAGTGAATTTATCACTAAGCTAACATCAATTTGTGAACCTATATTTATTAAGATGTTGAATAATTATGACAACATTTGAAATGATCATCATCCAACTATGTTTGAAAAATTAAAGTAATACCTTTCTGGCATGCCTGGTGAACTTAAATTCATCCTAGTTTCAGTTGAATATGTAATATGGTTTTGCATTCATTTTGATCATTTTAACTTATAATTATCTTTGATGTAAGCTATCTTAATTATATGATAATTTTTAGGATGTTGACCATATTCTTTGGTTTTCATGAAAGGTCTGAACCTTATATCATGTGCACCAGCATAGGAGGTAGTTGTACCTCTATTCAACTAGAAGTCCCAAGAAAATTATGATAAATTACACATGTGGTTTTACATCATCCAAACCTACACCAATACACGTTTCATAGGCTCGAACATTCAAGGCCTCATACCATCTACCTTATGCCAATATCTCCCCCTCAAGTGGGTGGATTGGAACCTTCAAGGATGTCAATCTCTTCTCTCATATTTTCCATGGGGCAGATGACCATGTGAAATATGTCAGACCTTTCATTGGACATTGATGGAAAATCCCTTGATGCCCCCTCTACCTTTCCATCAAGCCACCACCCATGCCAGGTCTCTCCACTATGATGGTTGGGTAGATCATTACCTTTGATGGTCTTGTAAGCTCGAGCTTGAAGTGTAGATCAGCTCTCACCCTCCAATGAGCATCATATGCATTGATGGTAAATACATGTAGGAATCAATAAAAATATTGTACATTGTACCAATGGAGTTTCTACTTCTTCACTCAAATAAACTTCTTAACATTCCATAATCATCCCTGATAGGAATCCTTCCCAAAGAGTGTCTTTCTCTCTTCCTCAGATTCCTTTTTATACCCTTGCAATCGACGATTGTGCATACTTGACCTCAGATGAAATTTCTATGCATCACCTCATATGGAAATATTGGTTAGTCACAAGACCCTTCGTCTACCTCTCACCTTTGGCCGTTCATATTGATGGTGGATGGGACTCAAATGTAAGCCATATGGTGAGGGTTACAAACCTTAGTCTCTACCTATAAATATAATTCAATATCCACCAAGAAGAGGACCCACCGTTGACACCGCGACGCTGCCAAAATTAGTCTTAAGTATTTCATCTCTTGTTCCATTGACCCCCTCTATTGGTTTCTACCTTTAGTTGACAAACTGACGAGATGTCAACCTCCACAAAGGTTCCAAAACTCATACTTCAATGAAATTAAGAATTAAGGTGTCCATCCACCCATCATCCACCTACTTCACCTCCATAACAACAAATACATCCCACAAAGAAGAGAGATTTGACAGTTCTAGTTCTTCTCCAACAAACATCAAGGAGGTGTTCTTGTTGATTGTTTGACATCTTTGTTCCAGAGTATGAAGACCATGGATGCAATTTCATATTCTTCTATGGTGATGACATATTCTCTCCTCTTCCCTATAGTATTTGTATTTTTTATCATGAATAGTAAACTCCTTGCTAATGTGTGGGAAGTAGACCCTCTACCCAATGTTGTTCTTTTTACTGCATGTACTACTTCAAAAACCATTATATATTTGGTATCAATTATTTACATTATTGTATTCTTTCTTGATCATCAAGCTTACATCTTTATCAGATATTGGGTGTATAGACCTTTGAACCTAGGATGTTGGATACCGATTAATTCCTATAAGACCCTTGATTATAATTTTGGATATATATTTTTTGAGGTGATAGATCTATGATCTCTAGGTTATGTGTTAGTGAGAATAGAGTGATACTTGTTTGGTTTTAATCATAATGTAGAAAGGGGGATATATCTCACATATATTTGTGCTTAATATGATGTAGTAAGAAAGTCAATGATCAATCTCGATGGTCAAACCTATTCCACCACATTGTCCCAATCCATTGATAAATATAGGATTTAATCCAATATTTTACTATTTCGAATTTTAGACTAATCAATAATCAACCATAATTGTGCTAAATACAAGTTCTTTCCTGGTTATATTGATCATAAATATTCTTATAAACATTGTCTCTTAGGTTTGATCTTGAATTACAGTGCAATAAGATCCATTCTCTTGCAAGTGATATTATCATGTGCTTAGTTGAGGTAAATCTAGGCATATCATCCCTAGTGAAATGTCATGTGTAACATATCATACATCAACACATGTTCTCTAACCTCCCATGTAAGGTCACCATTGATCTTGAGGCTTTAATTCATAGAAGAGTCCATTGGGGTCCTTAAATAGAAGGTGCATGGGGGAGAGAACCCCATCTATTATATGTGCAAGAAGTTCCCAAAAATAGAAGGTAGGTACACCTTAGTGGATACACACTACCTCACATTGGCAGATGTTAAAAATAATATAAGGAATTACATAATGTGATTGTCAAGTGGTTTTGATGGCACATGTAATACTTGGGCCCACTTTCCAAGGCTCTAGTAGAGTTTCAAGAATGAAGACTGTCCCAAGGCCCTTTATAATTTTCCTGGACTGCACAACTCAGGTATAGAATGCCACATTCTCATGTGGGCCCCACCTACTAGAGATGTTTTGGATTTGATACCAATTTGTAACACTCGGGCCGACTGCCCACAGTTCTAGTAGAGTTTCAAGAATGATGATTGGCCCCATAGACCACCACTAGCTTTAACTGAATGCTTTGTCCTCAATCACGTGGAAGCTAGGATAAACTTCCCTACTTGTAACCCATCCTAGTACAACTCTATGTTGAGCATGCTTAACCATAGAGTACTATAGCGATGGAAGCCCTGAAAAGGAAGTGCACCTTGGTGATATGGGCAGTTAAATCATTGCTTTTAAGATCATTTTCTCTCTGGACTCAAATCCTAAGATGTTACGGGTAGGTAGAGCCATCCGAGGTCCAACCTAAGACCCAAACTCAAAGATCATGGCTTGTCTTGGATAAAAAAACTACCCTTCACCTTGCACATGATACGATAGATTTATGGGCCCAAAACATGGGGCAAAAGAAAGTAGGAAACCAAAGAGGGTATTTCACAATGACCAAGGAGAACCAAGGTCGACAAACCCATGACCATAAGAAAAATAGGATATTTCCAACATCCAACAAGTCTAAGCAATCATCACAGAGCTTTAGGTGAAGAAATTATTGTGATTGGTGGGGAGAAGCTACAAAATTGGAAATTGAGTCGAGAATAGCAAGAATGAACTCAAAATGGGAAAAGTTAATTGCTTGCCTCATGGACTAGTTAGATAAGGTACGAGATTCATGAGGGAAAAATAATGGATTTTCGGTCATCTCCATCAATTGTGAAGGTTGGAGGAACCACCTCAGATCTAAAGTGGCCTCTAGAGAGAGATGAGATTCTGGGAGAGGAGTCATGTCCGGGCAAAAATAGACCTCATGGGAGAGAAGGAGTCTTCTTATGAGTAGCATACTCCTAGGCCTAATGAGTCTTCTACTACTCCTGCACCTTTGCTTCTTCATGAGGAGTGGATAGCTATAAGGATAAACCAATCGGGAGCGATACCCAACCCTGCAACCGTTGAAGTGGCAAAAAAATTGTAAAATTCAACTCTTAGAGTGTATGTTCATTTTTACCTTGATTTTTATGTTTTAATTCCCAATTACAAATAGCATGACCTCTACGAGTAAATAAAAGAAGGCAAGGCAATCCCTAAGGGTCAATGGGATGAATTGATGGTTGCTCTAAATATTCCAGAACAATTTGTTCATGTTAGGGACACATGGGCTGGTGGTGGTATAAGATCCTTTTTTGGATAATCACATAAGTGTAGATATGTCAAGAAAGTAGGTTTGTCGCAAGGGAATGAGAAAGATTGATCATAAAGGAAATATAAGATGTAATGAGATAGTAACATGCTTCTTAGTATCACCCTCATCAGACAATACCTATGCCACCCCACTCTTCATACGAGGTGGACCCTCCTACAATAGAGGTGGTTAGGAATAATCCCATGGACCCACCAGCGAGCACACCTAGTATAAGTCTTTTTATGATATAATAGTCTTTTAGGTGAATTGCTAATATGTTTATGTTTAGGTGAATATAACACTGCACAAAAATGTGTATGGGTTGAGGCCATGCCATCTTTTACTAAAAGAATATGTTTTTGCACTAGGCAAGTCTTTTTCCCACCCCTTTCAAGTGACATGATTCATGGAATTTCACTGCCCGTTGGTATGGTTTATGTGTCTATCAAGCTTGTCCATGGCTCTAGAAAATAAACACCACTGCCAAATGCCCACCAAGACCATGAAATGATATGTGATGTATAAGGTGGTGTGGTTGTGTGGCCAAAGTGAGAGTTATCTATATCGATGTATGCTAATTTTTCATTGCATTTGTATTTGTGATTCTTTTATGCTTCATTATATAATTGGAAAATGATATGATAATATATATATAGATATTTATTTATAGATATATATATACATATATATGCAGGTCATAGAACCTTAGAAATCCTCGAAAATTTATCCTTCACTTCCTCCTCTAGATATTCATTTACATGCTTGGATTACAACAGACTTATTTGACTTGCTAGGTCTGAAATGCAGGGGGTTGGAACTATGGATAAGTGACATAGAAGAAGGGTCGACTATGATGGTCCATGTTAAGAAGGACGTGTAGGTCAAGCTCATGGTACTAGTCTATTCTCTCAAGATGTTGTCCATCTATTTACTTATGCTTGGTTGAATAAAACTGTTATAAAACTTTGTATATGGTGAGATCTTATGGCTAAATGCCTCGTTCTATGTATGTTAATCTATTTTCTTATATATTAATGCATAAATATATGTTATGGAGTTACTTACATAGGGTGTGGATAGTTCACACTAAACAATGTGGAATTTCTAGTATCATCATTTATTATATGTGTAGATAAAACCCAAAATCTCAATGTGGTTACTTCTCTACCACATTTAAATATTTTGGTAATACAAGAAAGAGTGTGATTATAGCTCCTTTCAATGTTGGGTATGTTTTGGGCTCTTTGCTTATAATTTTGACTTATAAATTACCTTTCATTGTGGATTTTGAATATTCTTTTTGTTTACCTTCTTTTCACTTAGTAATAATAATTAGGTGTTGTTGGTAATTGTCCACAATATGCTAACTGCATATTATCTAAATCCTTCGGGTGAGAAAGTAGATAGTTTAGGATACACAATGGGAAAGACATTATTTAGTTGAGAATAATTTTATATCCATCAATATATATTAATATATGGATCATTTTTTACATGACTATTTGCTAATTCAATTAAATATGTTAACTTAACTTATATGACTATATAAGAATTCAAAAGGGACAAAGGAAAGGTAGATAGAAAAAATAAATCATTAAGTTTAAAGGATGTTATGGTATTTTTTTGACTCCAATGCATATATATGTCTACTATGCTTAATTATATTTAGTAACATTTTGCATAACTATAAATTCATAGTGCCCTATACAAGACAATGGTTGGGAGTGTGGATACAATGTGATGCATTAAATTGATTTGATTGTCAGACAGGAGGCACTAGTCATTCATTGTACACAAAAGGTAATCTATATAGTATTGATCATAATAAATAAATAGTCTCATTTGATAGTATGAATAACTAAAATTAAACTCTTGAATTATGTCATTATATTTGTAGCTATTTGACATGACATAGCCCTATACAAAAGAAGATATAGATGAGATACAAGAAGAGTGGGAACACACCTTTGTTAAGGAAGTCAACTTTAAATTTGATTGTGATAAAATATGAGTTTTATAAACCTTGATGTCATTTTTTTCTACATACATGTGGTTTTTATGAATTTTTGCAACTTTATATTTGATATGAGTTGAATTGTTAGTGCATATGTGAATGATGTGTATAGATATGCATGTGTGTAATTGAATGTGATAACGAATCAATATAATGAAATTTTCATTTGTACATGTCATGAGATAGAAATTGGTGAATAGAATTGTATCTGTGTTTTCTGAATTTTGTATGTGCATGAAAATGGAATTAAGTGTTGAAGAGAATGTAATTGAAGAATGAAAATGTATTTGGGTGGATGAATTATGTGTATGTGTTTCTTATTGCAAGTTTTACAGGTGTGTTTATTTGTTGTTAAAATGTACATGGGATAGAATTTGTAGTTCTAATGAATAATAGGTTTGTAATCCTACTGAATAGTCGAACAATAGGTCTGTAGACCTGCTATTTTAAAAAAATAACTTGTGTTAATTATTATAAAAAACTGACATTGTACATCTGTGGCATTAGTTATCTAATCAAAACTGACAACACATCTACCCTTATCAGTTAAAATTTTACCTGATGTGGAAGTACAATGTCGATTTGGTGATTGAACCAACGACATAGTTCACACAGGGCATTAGTTTTTGAAAAACCAAACACTATTACCCTATGTCATCAAATGTTGTTACAAAAATCGACAACAGTGCTACCTAGCCCTTAACATGACCATACTACATGGCACAGTCGTTCTTTCAGTATGGACATAATGCTCTACATTGTCGATTTTTTAGACAAAAAGCAACAACAAAGTTTGACTATAGTGTCAATTGCTTTCCTATAACCGATGATACATAGTGATACCATGAAATTGATATCACTCTGAGGCATCGATTGAGTCTTCAAAGTATATTTTCATAGCAATCGATGCACACTTTATGTCATCAGCTTGACGTTTCCAAAAAGAATGACGCAGAAGGTCTAGAGTTGTAGTGTTTCTCACATAGGTGTCAGTAAAAAAAAGACGTTATAGGGAGTTTTTAATTGACGGAAAAGGTGGTATGTGTACCAGTGCCTACACATTAATCCCATATCAACAATGAGAAATCTTGATGGTGGAAGGTCTTGAGATGATTAGGCCCACAATCCGCCTAAGAATTAAGAATTATAGGGCTACGACAGGAAGGACGGGACCATCTCCATAACTAAAAGTCAGGACACCATTAGAAATCATCTTTATGACTTTATTTTTAATGCAACCAGCCTAAATCACTCTTTTCCTTCCGCAACAAGATAGTTGAAATAGACTAGTTGAGGTCTTAAAAGAAATATTTAGAGTAGTTAGGTGTTGTCTTATCCTTCCTCTAGATCCTGACAATGAGAGAAGAGGAAAGGGTGATGTTTTTGATAAGTCACTACTATATTTTTTGCCAATAACATCGCTTCCTGTAGGGTCAGTATATGCAAACAACTAACCTTATATGTCTACAAAAAATGTGGGCACCACTTAAGACCTCTTGGGTCAGTTTTCTTAAAATAACTGACCTTGTAGTGTAACTCGATAGGGTCAGTTTTCCAAATAACCAACCTTATATGTCTAGTAAAAATGTGGGCACCACTTAAGACCACTTGGGTCGGTTTTCTTAAAATAATCGACCTTGTAGTGTATCTCTATAGGGTCAGTTTTCATAAAATAAGCGACCTTATAGATAATGGGATTAGAAAGCCCATTATAGTTTCCCACGACAAAAATTTTCTCGATTTTGGCTTCGCGCCTCGATCCATAGCGTCGATTTTTCCAAATAACTGACCTTATATGTCTTCAACAAATGCGGGCACCATTTAAGACCTCTTAGGTCGGTTTTCTTAAAAAAACGACTTTACAAGACCTTTGAGAGTACTTTCTCAATCTATAAGGTTAGTTTTTTCCTTATAACCGACCATGTAGGGATTCTCGGACAAAAATAATTTCAACCGAGTTGAATTTTGAATCCATTTTCTTTTCGTGCATGTATAAGTACCTCTGGGGTCAGTTTGTTCCTTTTAACCGACCTTGTAGGTATCCTCAGTGGAAAAAATTGTCGACCTGGTCAATTTTTGGATCCAATTTTTCCTTCGTGCGTGTACAAGTGCCTCTAGGGTCAGTTTTTTCCTTTTAACCGACCCTAAAGGTCCCCTCGGTCGACAAATTTCTGGACCGAGCTTCCCTTGGTCGACGAAATTTTCAATCGAGTTTGAGTGTTTAGGGTTTTGGATCCAGATATCGTGCGTGTATAAGTACCTCTAGGGTTGGTTTTTTCCTTTTAACCGACCCTAAAGGTCCCCTCGGTCGACAAATTTCTGGACCGAGGTTCCCTTAGTCGACGAAATTTTCAATCGAGTTTGAGTGTTTAGGGTTTTGGATCCAGATATCGTGCATGTATAAGTACCTCTAGGGTTGGTTTTTTCCTTTTAACCGACCTTGTAGGTCCCCTCAGTCGACAAAATTGTCTACCGAATAGAATTTTGGATCTATTTTGCCTTTGCGCATGTATAAGCACCTCTAGGGACATTTTTTTCCTTTTAACCGACCCTAGAGGTCCCCTCGGCGACGAATTTCTCAACCAAGGTTCTCTCAGTCGATGAAATTCTTGACTGATTTTGTGTTTGCGTGTTTAGGGTTTTGGATCCAGATTTCCTTCGTATGTGTATAAGCACCTCTACGGTTGGTTTTATCCTTTTAACCGACCCTAGAGCTCCCCTCGGTTGACGAATTTTGTGACTGAGGTTCTCTCGTTTGACAAAATTCTTGACCAAGTTTGTGTTTTGGTGTTTAGGGTTTTGGATCCAGATTTCCTTCGTGCGTGTATAAGTACCTCTAGGGTCAGTTTTTTCCATTTAACCAACCTTAGAGGTAAACTCGGTTGACAAATTTCTCGACCGAGGTTGAGTGTGGGTGTTTAGGGTTTTGGATCCAGATTTCCTTCATGCATGTATCAGTACCTCTAGGGTCATTTTTTTCCATTTAACTGACCCTAGAGGTCCCCTTGGTCGATGAAATTCTCGACCGAGGTTCCCTCGATCGATGAAATTCTCGACCAAGTTGGAGTTTGGGTGTTTTTAATTTACCCGACACGGGCACCGCTTATCTCTTGGGACACTTTTTTGTTTTAACTGACCCTACAGGTCGGGCATGAGGATATACAGGAGCCTTTCATTTTCACTACTGAGACCTACTATTTCACTCTCTCCCGCACCCCCAAAGCTCCACTACCGCTGAGACCTTGTTGTCGCACCATCGTTACGTCGTTGCCGCACCGCCGATACGTTGTTGCCACACCGCCGAGACCTTATTGTTGCACCACCCAGACCTCTTTGCCCTACCGCCAAGACCTGGTTGCCGCAATGCCGAGACCTTGTTGCTGCACCGCACCGGGTCGTCCCCTCTTCCATGCTTCCACAAAGGTCACCGCCTCTTCCACAAAGGTCTTCGCCGCTTCCAAGTAAGACTTTCCAAAGGTAAGACCATTTACATAGGTCTATCTATGCCCGTCGTGGTACCACTGCCATGTACAAGGTATCATCCAGGTCCACTCTCGATCAAGAATTCATCGACCGAGAGTCCACATGTGCACGACGTCCATGTCCACTCTCGGTCGACAAATTCGTCGACCAAAAGTGGACCTGGACGCTGCACGCAGGTGGACTCTCAGTCGATGAATTCTCGACCGAGAGTGGACCTGCACGCCTTTAACTGGACAGTTATATTTGTTTTTCTATTCTATATAATTGGTAACCCAACCAATAATAAAAACATGTATTTTTTCATATGTAATCGTTATATCAATTGTAGAAATTAATATGAGATTAGACATGTGTACTCCCAGATTGACACTTTAGGGTTTATAGATGAGATCACTGATGCATGATGTTTAACTTAATATATAAATATGACAATAATACATTTATGCTTGTATCAAATTAGAAACCCATTCAAAATTTACTCATTAGGAGTAAATTTTGGATAGTCCCCGGTCTGGGACTATTTTTGGATATTTAATCTCACTTAGGATGTACCTGTATAATGTATATTTATTTTTGAAGAAAAATTTAATAGTATTTCCTCATTTGTTCTCTAGGTACATATGTGGGTGGTTATTTGCCATTCACATCGATGTACTTGGAGAACTTAGGGGAAATGCTGCTGAAATTTTCTTCAAAACTAAACATACATTATACAGTTACTAGTGAGATTAAATATTCAAAAATGGGATAGGTGGTACACTTTAGTATAAAATTAATTAACTTCCTATCAATACAGCTTATAGTATCAATATTAAATGCTAAGTTTTATAATTAATATTAATGTGATATAGAAAATGGATCAATGTTGGATGTCTATCAAGAACCGTTGTAGTCCAGAGTTTGCCAAAGGTCTTGATGAATTTATCAGATTTGTTGAGGAACATTGGAAACTGCCTACAAATAGGCTATATTGTCCATGTAGAAATTGTGGTAACAATTTGAAAGTTGATACTGCTGAGGAAATTAAGAATCATGTCATATGTAATGGGATCATACAAGGTTATAATGAATGGTATTGGCATGGAGAGAAATTTAATTATGGATCAGAAAATGTCGATACTAATAGTTGTGGCATAGAAGATATAGATAATGATGATAATTTCAATGATGAACCGATTCAGGATGACCCAATTTAGGATGATATGGTTGATGATATGCTATGTAGTTGTCGAGACAATGTCATTGATCCACCTTCATTATTTGCAAATATTGTCCATGATACTGAAAAACCATTATATAAGGGTTGTACTAAGTTCACGAGGTTGAGTGTTGTGATGCGATTATATACTCTTAAAGCTCAAAATTGGTGCAGCGATAAGAGTTTCACTTCACTGTTATCTTTATTAAAGGAAATTCTTCCTGAAGGCAACGAGCTTCCAATTTCAACTTATCAAGCAAAGAAAATAATGTGCCCAATGGGAATGGAGGCTAAGAAGATTCATGCATGTCGAAATGATTGTGTGTTATTTCAGAAGGACTATAGTAATTTGATAAATTTTCCAAGATGTGGTGTGTCAAGGTATAAGACCACAAATTCAGCTAAGGCTAAAAATGGATCTCCTGCCAAGGTGATTTGGTATCTACCAATAATACCACGATTTCAACGCTTATTTGCTAATATAGAAGATGCACAAAATTTGTCTTGGCATGGGGAGTTAAAGGCCAATGATGATGGCGTCATACGACATGCATCAATTCACCACAATGGAATAAATAGATTTATTATACTCTCAATTTGGTAAAGAACCAAGAAACTTAAGACTTGGACTCTGTACAGATGTAATGAATCCCTATGGTACATTAAGAAGCCAACATAGCACGTGGCCTATTATGATTGTTATATACAATCTTCCTCCTTGGTTGTGTATGAAAAATAAGTTTGTCATGTTGTCAATATTGATATCAGGGCCCAACCAACCTGGAAATAATATTGATGTTTACCTTCAACCTCTAATTGATGACCTAATGAAACTATAGGAAGAAGGTGTTATGACATATGATGCTTCACGTAAAAAGATCTTTAGTTTACGTGCTTGTTTTGCACGATTAATGACTTTCCAGCTTACGGAAATTTGTCTAGATATAGCATAAAAGGATACAAAGCATGTCCTATTTGTGAGGAAAATATTGATTCAATCCGACTAAAACATGGTGGTAAAATCGTATATCTTGGTCATCAGAGATTTCTCCCACCAGTGCATCCTTATCGAAGGCAACACAAAACCTTTAATGGGTCAACTGAGGAACGAAGTGCTCCTAAACCTATACCAGGAAATGTTGAATATGATCGGGTGAAACATATTGTTAATCAATTTGGAAAGAGTTCAAGTAGTTGTACTCTCAAATGTGACAAATCTCTATACAAGAAGAGGTCAATATTCTGGAATCTTCCTTATTGGAGATCTTCGGCAATTAGACACTGCATTGACATCATGCATGTTGAAAAAAATGTTTGTGATAGCATCATTGGTACGCTATTGAACATACCGGGAAAAACTAAAGACGGCGTCAAATCTAGATAAGATTTAGAATTAATGGTATAAGAAAAGAATTATCAGTGGAGATTAGGGGTCACCACATATATTTACCACCAGCTTGTTACACTTTATCAAAGCAGGAGAAAAAGACTTTTTGTGAGTGCTGGTATAGTATTAAGGTTCCACAAAGATACTCTTCTAATATTCATAGATTGGTATCAAAGAAGGATCTGAAGTTGATAGGTCTCAAATCTCATGATTGTCACACCTTAATGCAACAAATTTTACCTATGTCTATTCGATCTATATTGTCGAACCATGTAAGATTTGCAATCACAAGACTCTGTTTCTTCTTAAATGAAATATGCAACAAAGTGATACATCCTGATACTCTCGATAAATTATAGAAAGATGTAATTGTTACCATGTGTCAGTTTGAAATGTGCTTTCCTCCTTCATTTTTTGATGTCATGGTTCATCTTGTAGTACATATTACAAGGGAGGTGAAGATATTGGGTCCAATTTTCTTACACTGGATGTATCCATTTGAACGCTACATGAGTGTTTTTAAAGGTGATGTTCAGAATCATTATCATCCTAAAGGGAGTATTATTGAGGGTTATGCGGCTCGGGAGGTGATGGACTTTTGAAATGATTTTTTGAATTGCAATGAAACTTCTAACGATCTAAAAAATTCCCACCACACTGAATCTTATTGTGACAAAGGAACTTTGAGAGGACGAGTGAAAGGAATCAGTCGTGAGTTGTGGGAACAAGCACATTTGTATATTTTACACAACATCGATGAAGTTAGTAGCTACATCACAGAACACAATGATGTTATCAAGAGAAATCATCCACGATCCAGTTCAATGTGGCTTGCAAGAGAGAATAATCGAACATTTATTAGGTGGTTTGAAGAGAAAGTCTTAAATCAACTATCTAAATCACCAAATAATGCTGCTGAGAACATAAAATGGCTCACCTTTAAGCCAAAAATGGATGTCATGTCATATGAATGTTATGACATAAACGTGAAGTAATCTAAAAGAGGTCGTGCAGGAGGTCTTACATAAGAGGAGGTTGAAACATTAGTAGCACAGAAAGTAAAAGAAATAATGTCTTCATTTCAGACTACTCAACCTTCTCAACCTATTCATATTTTTCATCTCTCAAGTGATGAGGTACAAGCCCATGCTCCAGTTGTATAAGGTCATGGGAGCACTCCCAATGGCCCTCACAACAATCTACAGTATGTTTTTGTTCTATATCTTGTGTTATTAGTATGATATATATATATATATATATATAGTTGTAATAGGTATCTGTTTTACCGCTTCGTATATAACTTATATTATCTCAAATCTAGGTTGGTATGAATTGTATACTTATAGTGGAGGTTACAAAATATAATTTTGTGGCAGAGGGCAAGATATACAACCTTGGTGGTACATTGCAATGCCAACAAATTACTGATGACATTTGTTGTGTGTCCATCCATCTTGTGTATGACGGAATGGGGGACAAACCACTACCCATATCTAATCATGAATATAGTACAATTGAAGAAGTTGAGGGTGCTATGGTGGGTTGGCCTAGACACTTGGTTATCAATGACAAGGTATATCTTAATTCTACCATATTTTTCATATTTGACTGCATATATGAAATCGTGTAATATAAGCATGTAATTTAATTGACATGTTTGCAAACCAAAAAGTAAAAATTCTACTAGTCATCCTCCTATACCCAAGAAATCTTGTATTCCAGAATCTACATTGGAAGAGTTGGGAAGTAAATGTAAATGTTTGTGTCGATACTTAGCCAACCAAAGCTCTAGATTACAAATGTTGATCAATATAACAGAAGATGCAACTGGGTGGGACTTTGACAGTTATATTTTTCTTGATGATATTATAGTGTTGTTCCGGTATGATTGGTTGAATACTTCGATAATAGAAGTATGGATAAGGTAAGGATCTATCAATATAGAAAATTTCTATACATATTTTTAGCTTTTTTCTATATATGGACATAATTACAAATGTTTTACAACTATTTATATACCGAGACCACAAACTTTGATATAAGAAATGTTGGATTCTTAGTTCCTTCAATCACTAGTCAAGTGGAGACACATATTGAGGATGTGAATGAGTACTTCTCCACTACATTCAAAAATATTTCTAGTGAGGGGAAGGAAATTATCCTAATTCCTTTTAATGTCCAGTAAGTATTATTATTCAATATAATTTTAATAATGAATAAAATTATTTATTTTAATATTTGTTTTATTCTTACTCAGAGCTAGACATTGGGAATTAGTAGTGATTGTCCCAAAATTGATGACTCTTTATTATCTTGACCCAATGGGTAAAACAACAAGGGGTCACAAACTGAAATTGCCAGCTATGGAGTAAGTATAAATTTAGTCAATGCCTCAACATGATATTTCTATTTAGAATTTCTATTTTACAAACTATCGTTTAATTGATAAGGGTATAAAGGCTTTTTGTGCAGCTGGAGGACAAATACCCACAATATTAAAGACATTGACTTTGAAAAATGTCAAGGTAGCTACTTTGACAACTGCTTAGTCTTATATGTATTAATTTTCAACTCTTATATGTCAACTCTCAACTCCTGTTTATAGTAGTTTACTAACATTAAGTATAATTCGTTATTTGTAGTATCCTATACAAAATAATAACTGGGCATGTGGCTACTATGTAATGAAATATATGCAAGCTATTATCAAACAAGCATCACATGACATTCAAACTATAGATCAGGTAATAAAGAATAACATCATAAATTTATAAGTGATTGTAGTCATTTTATAAAATATTGGCATGTGTATTTTCTGTTACAGATCTTTACAATTCAGCCTTACACAGGTGAGGACTTAAATGAATTGTGAGAAGAGTGGTCAGTCACTTTTCTAAATGAAGTCAATATAGCATTAGATTAAATATGTCAGCTCCATGTATGTATGTGGTTTTAGTACTATTTCATATTAACTTTTGTATCTATTAATATCATCTCAGACTTGCAATATATCATTTTGTAAATTATGATGTGATTATGTGTAACTCAACTGAATATATGAATCATTTTTATTATGAATGTGTGGTTTGAAATGGTTATGGTTGAGCATCAATGCTCCCCTCTCCCAGAATATATGAATCTTCTTGTTCTTATGTTCTATTTCTATTTTTGTAGATTTTTTTTTAAAAAATTGTAACTTCTAGCATCGGTTTTCTTAAATAACCGACCCTAGAGGTCTGGTTATCAAGCTCAATCTTTAGACCTTCTAGTGTTGGTTTTATTAATAACCGACCTAATAGGTCCTTTATAAGGTCGGTTATTTAAAAAAAAACAACCCTAGAGATTGAATAATTGACTGCAGACACTCACTCGGTAGATAATTTTGTCGACTGAAAACTTATCGGTCGACCATTTTTCGACCGAAGGTCTCTCGGTTGACAAATTTATCGACCGGATAAATCTCCTTCAGATAGCACTTTCTTGGTCAACAATTTTCTCGACGGAAATAATCTCGGTCGAAATATTTCTCGACCGAGACACTTTAAAGGATAAGATTTTTTGGAATAACTGACCTTACAGGCTCTTTTTTCTCGTTTGAAATAATCTCGGTCAAAATATTTCTCGACCGATATAGTTTACAGGGTCGGCTTTTTTAGAATAACTGACCTTACAAGCTGTTCTTTCTTGCTTGGGTCATATTGTTTACAACCTCTTGGGTCGGTGTTTACTCTGTAAGGTCGATTTTCTTTGGTCACGAAAACTGACGCTATAGAGCAAATTATATAGCAACGACCACTTAGGGTTCGGTTATAAAGTGACGCTACAGGATTAAAAAAACCAACACTACAGGCCATTCATGTACTAGTGAGTTGTACTTGATATGTATTAAGCGAGAAATCTTTCTTTTATGGGAAGGTCAAATGGTGTTGCAACTTGTCATGTTACACTTAAACATGATGTTATTAGTTAGCTAAATGGTGTCACTATATACATTTGAGTGATAACAATAAAAGAGGTTGATTTTCAGTTAGTAATTAATAGTGAAAGGTTAGACTAATCCCTTCTTGATGGGCCTAAACCTTGGTTAGCAGATTTGAGTCACGTCATAAGAGGCTCAAACCTGTCTTTGAAGCCAAACAATTGGAAACAATATTACAAAATAATATGAAACTAAGAAAACCCAAATATGAGATTGTTCTAAGGAAAAATGTTGGAAATAAATGTAAAACTATACTAAAATGCAACAAAACTAGGATGAATATGCATTTATCAATATATAAAAGACAACTAAAAAGAAATTTCATAACTCGTAATGTAAGATTCATTGTACATCGTGAGCATGATAAGAAATATAGGAAAGTTTGACACAAGTGAAAAGATACATGGATGGTAAACTTTGAATAAATCTTATTCTTAAAGAATGTGTTGACAATGATACAATTCTAAATAATAAATTGGTTTTGATAAATACATATTACATGAGAGAAAGGTACCATGAAAATAATCAAGGTGGTAGTATCTCAAACTTCATAGACCTTGTACTTAATCCTAAAATTTCTTACATGACTGAAATGAAAAATAAATACACCTTAAATGTAAATCGATGAATATTAAGCAAGGATGAATGTGAAAAGTTATAAGACGAGGATAAGTAACTTGCATTCAGCCCTGACTATGGCAAGTTACGAGAAAGGGTCAGATGGGAAATTAATATATTAGGAATCAAGTCATGTAAAGATATATAGAGCAAACAATTCTAGGTAAAATTATAAGAACAACATATGCTCTTACTTATTCCTTGATCCTTAAAAGGTATGTATTCTTAAAAGCTTTAGAATCTATGGATAAACATGAGAAAAACTTATATCAACATTTAGAAATGTTTTTCATTCATTCTTATCCAATTTGATACAACTCTATAATGAACATGTATATTAAAGAAGTATATACAAGTAGTGTTAGGACTTGTGGACCGTCTTCTTATCCATCTATCACAATTATTCATACATTTATCATCAACCCATGACTAGTTCTAGTAGTAACAACTATATATTTACCTACCAATCACAAGATAACAAAATTATGGTTGAGTGTCTAATCTTTCCAACATATTGGAATACTAAAGTTTTAAAAAAATGGTTACCTTTGTTTTAACTACCTTTTGGATCAATATCAATTGAATATTGTAGGGGAAACACATGCTGAATATATCTAAAGAAGAATCATGTAACTCCTATAAATAGAAGAATGTTATAGATTGACTTTTTGTTGGTGCAACCCTTTTAGTCTTAGAAGGTTTGTTAGATCAAACACTGGAGAATTTTTCTATCTTCCTATTGATTCATAGGAATTATATTTCATATATTCACCAATAATAGACAATCATTACTCCAATGATGAAGCATTGGATATAGCAACAAAAATAATGTCATATAGTAATGAAAGTCACTCTAGAACATCGTAACGCAGGGTGTAATAAAACCCAAATTTAGACAATAATATATGGTGTTTTACTTTGGTTTTCATGCCTATACTAGCCATGATATGCCTAATAACCATAGATTTCTAGTCTTTTCATAATTTATCCATCTTGATGATATAACTACTCACCTAGAAAATTTTGAGACTAGTGGGCACTGAGCAATTAAAGGCATTAGTTTTTTGGGTTAGTATCAAAGACCATATAAACTTAGGTGGATCTTTTTTTAATTTTAGATGAGATGATAGCACGATCCTATCGAGGTGGATGTACCCTAGATAAGATGTTGATTAAGGTGAATCAATAATTTCCTTCGAAATTCATTCTCAAAAATTGTAAGCTAAACCATTATTATGTTTCTTCAACTTGACCATGTTGGATGAAAAACGTATGTTTTAGCCCCAAAATTGTCAAGGTACAAGGTCATTATCAAATTCCACCTGTACATGATCCTACATATAATTCTCTTCTATCCCAACATGATCCCGACTGGGGTAGCTCCACCATGATCATGATCGTATTGAACTCTACCGCTAATACATTCCTAAAAAAAATCCCATTAGAGGGAACTACATAAGGGCATCGATGTGTCACCTTCACTCCATACCTTCATGTTGTTTCTCTTGGCTTTGACCAAAGGAAAATAATTCGGATTAAAATTATTTTTTCATGATCTACTCTTCTCATTTAATGATGAGATCTACTTGTTATTTGAAGACCTCTACACCGACCATCAATTGACCATACTAGATCGACCACCGACCAATGGCTCCACCCCAGCTGGGGTCCCAACACTAGCACATCAATCTCAAGCATTAGGCTCAACAAAGACTACCCACTGTCGATATTCATGTCTCATCAAGCAACCCCCAATACATCATCAACATGAGACTTTTCTCATTTACCAATGACATTTTGACCTTCTGTCTAACACTCAAGGTCTAACTAACCATATGGCATAAAAATAGTTGGGTGGTTCTATCTCAATTGAGGTGTGGATTACTCCTGTCTTGGTGTGTCCTTGTCTAGTTAACGTGGACATTATCACATAGGAAAATTTAGTAGAGGTGAAATTTGTAAATTTTACCTAACAAGTATAGCAATAAACACTTGCAAGTATATGGATCTTATTGTGATATAGTTTAGGACTGAACCCAAAAAACAAGGTATTTAATAAGAAATTTGATCAAGGTAAGCATGCAATAACTAGTATTTAATACAAGATTGGATATTTTTATCATCCTATGATGCAAATAATAAAAGGGATGAACTAAAGGTTGGGATCAAATGATGGGAACAATGGGGTGGAATAGGTTTCATTTCCACTACATATCATTCTTTCTCTCACTACATCATATTAAGCATGAGAATATATATGTTGAGGCTAGGAAAATCCCCCTATTGGATTTAGGATTAAACCTGGAGTAATACTACTCTATGCTCATTGTCGCATTGCCTAGAGCTCATACATACATCACCTTAGAAACACCTACCTGAAGTACTCATCATGATTTTAAAATGAATTAAACAATATCCTAGATTAGATGTTCAAAGTTATCTACACTTAAGATGTAATTTACATACAAACTTGATGATCGGGCAAGAACATAGGCATAAGAATATTTAATTCAAAACATATACCAGTCCATACAATAGTAGATGAAGATAATAGAAGAAAACAGGGTAACAAAGATACTCTTCACATCCTAGTGAGGGGACTACTCATTCATGGCAGTAGTAGAAACAATAATAGAAATGAATAAGAAAGACATGGTCATAAAAGATAAATGAGTCACAATCTTGGTTGGCAGAAGCAACTCTTCAAAATTTGAGACAAGGGTTTTAATGAACTAGCAAGGACACTCTTGGACATTTGTCGGGGATAGATGGAGTCATTCTTCTTTCTTCCTTTTGAACTAAGACAACAAGTTTATGAGGGTCGAAATTGTCAATAGATGGATCAAGGTCCAAAAGAATAGACCTCCTTCAAGATTAGAATCTTGTTACCTTGATGGTGAAGCACCTTGCATTGACATTTGTCAATCAATGGAAGAGATCAAAGGCTCCTGGAGTCAAAGGTGAGTGTGTATAGCAGGATCCTGGCAGATTTTATGGCAGATCTCCTTTCTTGGAGGTGAAAGTCTTCTATTTATAGGTGGAAGGTAGTGTCTTGAACCCTACCATCCACCATGGAGTTAAGATGTGGGGCCACCGTGATGGTGAAGAGGCAGCACCATCCTAGGGAAGATGATGAGTTGTTCATCCATAGACCTTCCATCTATAGGTGAATTGCCCAGATGGCCATCAGTAGGCAAAAGGTTGGGAGGACCATTGAGAGAGAACGGTGAACTTCCTTGGGTTTTTGTGCACGATAACACCACTAGTTGTTGAATACATAGCTTCTTTCGGAAGGAAAACATAGCCTCCATTAGAAGGGAATGTTGAGGTTCCAACAGATGGCAAGCACATGATTTCCTTTGGTTATGGAGTGGAGGTTGGCCTTCGGTTGACGTACGCATGAGAACCATCAATAGGCATGAGTAGGTCCTCCAATAAGAAGGTGAAGTGAGTGTACCATCAAAAGGGAACCACTGGTAGGCACGCTAGCTTCCTTTGGTTGTCAACTGGTGGATCAGGAGAAAGATAGGAAATCGATGGTTTGGTAGATGTAAGTTAAATTGATAGTTCAGCAAATTCAAGTGCCACCCGGGGGTATTGACAAGTGTCAAATGTGATGCTCCCATGAAGCATCAACTGAAGGAATCATTAGATGATGGAAGGACAAATATATGGAAACTAATGGCTTGATAGGTGCAATGCAAATTGATAGCTTCAACAAGTGATGAAGGAACACGTCATAAAAAATGTGGTTCCTTTATTCAAAAATGTTTGGGTCCACTAGTCGGTTAGTGTGACCACCATCACCTTTGATGGTGTATGATTGTGAAGTTTAAACCTATCATGGAATTGTGGGGAATTGATCAAAATATTATAAACTAACATAAAATCAATGAAACCTAAATGTTAGCTAGTTATATGATAAAATGACGAAAATGAGTGCAAAACTATGTTGAATATGTATCTAAATCTAGGATGAATATGCATTCATCACTGGTCAATATGGCTCAGCCTAGATGTGGTTAGACTTATCACACCACATTTCTAAGTATTTTCCACCTACAACAATAAATACACCTCCATGGATTCCAAGCAAGAGGTTTCTCATATTTCTTCTTATACCTCTATCCTCTATCTCTGAGGCTAGACATAGATTAGAATCTCACCCTACCCCACCCCATAGGTCTACACTCCATTCCATTCAACCGTTAACATCTTGTCATTGACCTCCACTCTCCTCCACCCATTTGTAATGACTTCCATTCACCCCACACACATCTATCAACCTCTAAGAGTCCATCATGTTGAAATCTAACTTCCTTGAGGTTTCCAAGCCATGTCCACCTACCATTAGTAACCATTTATCCTCCCATACATATATATACCTCCATTCATTCACCAAAGCTATTGTTTGAGGAATACACAAGGAAGAAAGAGGAAAAGGTAGCCATAAGTAAAGGATGATGATGTGAAGAAGATCTATCCCAGGTGGAGATTGAGGAGTGACAACCACGACTACTCTATGGTCTAACTCATCCTATTCATTCTTTATTTTCTCAATCTCATTTGTCTCTACAGAAACAATTTATTTACATATTTGTTTAGTGCCAACTATGCTTGTTAATGGCTAGTTGAGATACTATTAGGATATCTATCCCATTTATTACATGTGTATGTGCTTAAAATCCATACTAGTAACTTATATTGAGATTTACTATGTTTCTTTCTTTCCTTCTCTTTTTGCAATGATTGTTTGGTTGGTTTATATCTTATTTTCATTAGCGCTCGTGAATATTAAACTGGATAGATAACTAGAAAAGATGAGTTGCGGAGGTAGTATGGAAGAACCCCAAGAAGATGCCTAATCATAGGCAGACCTACCAAGGATGGAACTCAGTCACCGCATAGAAAATCTTGGTTCCACTCCAATCATGGTAGTGTCAACTTGACTGGGGGAGAGTGCCTAGCTTGAATACTTAGTAGGTCACTATCACTACTAGTTCCCCATACTACTCAGGACTTGAGCAGAAATCAAGTACATTGTAGAGAATTTTTCCATGGTCCTTGAATGGGGTATTGGGTTTTTGATGGCGTTTTAGTCACATTTCATGAGAGAAAGTGTGATGACACCTGTAGGAGTAGCCACCATAGTACTATGTTTAGATTGGATGTTAGGGTATAGTTAGGATCTCTATGGTTTGTCTATTTTCTTATGGGTAACTAGAAGTTAACTATCATTGATCCTTCTCTCTAGTGTAGGTAAAAATGTACTTTAAAATGTTATGGTTGTGATTAAGCTAAGAAGGCTTATCACGCAAGAAATGAATAACTAGTATAGAGAAAAGAGATCATTTAGCTATGGAATTAGCTACTTGGTTTTTGATGTGTTGTATGTAGGTTATACGAACAAAGAGAGAGGAACTCCTTTGCTTGTGTCCAGTCTGGCATTTGGAAGGAACTTCACCATCTCGGGACTTAAGTTGTTCAAGATGGAGATTACCTATTGTGAATCAAAGAGGATAAACCTCTGAGTTGCCTATACCCACGAAGAAGATGTATATATATTAATTTTTAGTTTATATAGCACGCAAATGCTTTCAATTTTTGTGCCTCATCCTTAGGGGCCACACTAATCTTCTCTATCATTCCAATTTGATTTGATCCTTGTCTCATTTAATAGGATCGACAAATATTTTAATTCTCTGACTTTGTTTTGTTTTCATCATCAACTCATAGTTTTAAACATAAATTTTCACCCATCTATTTTCTTATCTATGTAAGATCAAAGTATAAGGTGGATAAAGGGCCACATTCATATATTTAACCAGGTTTGATATGTTGATCTTATACACTTGCGGGTTTTATTTGGTATCAGTTTATTTATAATTAAATCGTGATTTGTTATTCATATCTTGTATTTGGGTTCATTTCCTCATGCTTATTCTTCCCTACCAATTATTTTGTGTCATTTTGAAGTTGTGATAATTTTATATTTGATGCACAAAGAAATTGCTCCATTAGTCTAAGATGATATTTATGCAAATTTGTTCTTATTTGTTTTACATGCTTGCTCATACGTTTTGATTTATTTCTTTTTGTACATTTACAACCATGGATCTTGCCATAGCAAGGCAGATCATCCATTCCACTTGCTCCCTTTTTTCATGGACCTAATTTCATTTGGTGACCTTGCATTCCCCCCCCCCCCACCATCATCATTTACACCAATGTTTCATTATAAGGTCATTACTACTACATCACATTCTATATTTTCAAACCCAAACCTTTTAAAATCATTAGATCGTGTAAGATAAAATTTTGATGCATCAAGTATACCATATTGAATCAACTCCAAGAATAGGTAGATACATTTAATGCATTCATGAGAGTTAAGATTTCCATATACATGATTCAATGGAATTTAATGCTTACACTAGACATATCCTTTATGGTGGTTAACCAAGCTTTACAAACACCACCGACTAAATAGCAGAGCCACAACCAATGTTTGTTGCACCATTACCAAGCATTGAAGACCCATTTGATCAACTCTAGTAGGTGTAGGAGGAGAAAAGCAAAAGGCTACAAACTAGGAGAAGAGCAAATCAAAAGGTTCCAATGACTAGGTGGTTTGTTTTTCCTAGTTTGCAAGTGCCAGTTTACACTCATGATGACTTCATCCATTGTGCCCACTCTAATTATAACATTATATTTTGATTGTCCAACATTATGTACTAGGATATTTTAATGAATACTCCCCAACCCAGGGGATCCCTTCTTACAATCCAAATTGATCCATTTGTTCTACCTATGACAGAACTTTAATACCATCATAGTAGGGTAGATGATGAAGATCTCCATCCACATAATTGTAGCCAACCAACTACTTCAAAACCAATGGATCAATTTGAGGGTTCTCTTAAATGGTCCATGTTATTTGTAGCCCCCATTCTAAAATAACACACGACGACTTGAGTCTTGTCATTTTGTTACAGATATTTCATCTACCTTGGGCTATAAAAGTTTGCTTGATCATGACAATAATAATGACTACACACTATGGGGATTGATACTATTTATTATGGTCATGAGATGAATTCACATGTCTCTTCTTCTAATTCATCCCCCTTTTGAGGTGATGATAGTTGGGAAGGTGCATATTAGACATATTTTAGGTTAATGATTGCTACACTTGAGAGTAGCCTATATCCCATCATTGAGGATAAGTTTAACTAAAGGCAAACATCTTGATTCACCTAGATCTACCATGTTCAAAAGATGATTGGATGGCCCATATTCACATATGTTATATGCCAGAGAATCCAATTATATATCTAGAAGGAGATTGCAAAGAGAGAAGGCATTTGACAAACATGTAGAATCTTCCATCCATAAATTGTTGTGTCTACATCCTAGGGCCCATCTATGCATACCCATACCTTGGAGGATTCCTTGGAGATGGTAACTATTGAATTCATTTCAGCATAAGTTTATTACTAGCCACCAAAAAGATGAATTCACGAGGTCACTATGTATTTTGTTGTATTTTTGACTTAGTAGTGTCCACCACTTTCCACTTACACATTGTGGACATGGTGGGAAAGACATAGGTTATAGGGGTCCTAAACATAATATTTGAGATCCATTTTGGTTTTGTTAGGTGACACCCTCCCTCTTTCTTGCCCAATCCTTTCATTCTTTATGTTAATAATTCCCTATTTAGTTTCCATACTCAATTATCTAGGATTCTTGTTTCAATAAAGTTTACATTCATGCATCATACTAGATTATTGACAAACTTCTATTTCCTTTTCCTATAAAAGGCATTCATTTCAACCATGTTTGATTATATGCCTTGATCCCTCTACCTTTCAATGATTATACTTGATTCCATATTTTAATCCAAATTCAAGTAGCAAGCCAATCCACCCAATTTTGATACACAATCACAAGCTTGGGGTTCCTCCAAGGCATAGTTGTGCATATGAAGTCTAGGGCCTACCAATAAGGGATCTTACATAACTACAACAAGAACCACCCTTACAATCCTAGGTTAAGCATATTTTTGAGAATCAAGTAAATATTTATGCTTAGGTTGGTAAGATAATATATTCTTCTACTATTTCCTTTTCTTTTCCATTATGTTTATGTATTCATGCTTATTTCCTTGTACTTATCCCTTGTTTCTGAATCTAGTGTAAAATTCTCAAATTTATGCATTGACATTGTTACTCTTCTACTTCTTTCCTTTCTAAACATTACTACGTTGTAGGATTTCATATTGAAACTCCTTATTTCTTAAATTAGGGCTATAATGGTTTGAATACCATGTTTAATGATCTTTAGCGTGTTAAACCACTTCAGAACGATAATATTTGTTTGACTCTATCTTCATTCCCCTCTGGGACACCTTTGTGCAAGTTTGGTTATTTATTTTAGATTTATGCATTGCATCGATAATTGAAAATTGTTTGTCCATATATTTCATGTTGTAAATTACAAACTCAATGTTTCAAACACACAATAATATTTAACATATACTATTATTTCATTAGAATCCTTGAACAATAAATAACATTTTTTCTGGAATACCAAGAACAATGATGAATTGTTAGTCTAATCGAGAACTCTGGTAGTATTCACACATTGCCACAATAGATTGATGGAAAAAATAGGCATATGCAAAAGATACTTGGCCACCCAAAATGCCAAAAAACGTTAACAAAATCTCTAACCTAAAAAAAACCGTAGAATGAGCTAAAGCCAAAGACAATAACTAGAATGCATTGCATAAAAGCCTAAGAGTGAATAAAACCATGAATGATTACTATATTGTTACCAAAGGTGTTAAGGATATGCCCATCAACTATATTATTCCTCTTACAATTGTGGGCATGGGGTGTCTAGTAGTGTCACCCAAAAAACATTGAGGGGTTACTAGATAACCCTAGGAGGACTATGAGATATTCCCAATAGTAGGGTTATTTTGATCATGGTATGAGGAGTCCCTGGTACTAACGAGATAAAGAGGTGTATGTAACATGTGTCTCATGAAAATTTTCCCACCCCCAATTGGTGTTTCGTGTCAGTTGTATCTACAATGACTGACAAGAAAGATGTATGATCCATGGTTCCCGTGGGAATTTTCCCAACCCCAATTGGTGTTTCTCATTGGTTGTCTTCACCCTAACTAAAGGTGTAGGTTTCACTAGTTGCATATGTGATGAAGAGTTATGCATCGGTTTACTGTTGTCAGTCGATGGCAAAGTTGGATTTTTTTCTAGTGGTATTTTGAATCAACCAATGAAAAAGGATGTAGGTCCTCATTTTTTTTATGAATCAATGAGGAATTTCATAAAGAAACCCCACGAAAAACCCCACTTTCCCCTACCTGCATGCAAGAATTGCTCTAGACTCCAGCAATTTTCTTCTTTCCCCACTACCTCTAAGCCCCAAGCGACATTTCTAGTGATTAACAACTCCCTCCCACCAGTTTTTCATCAACCTCGGATGCTTCCAGCACCTCCGTCAACATAGCTACCTCCATCGGTCGTAGTTGGTCTCTGCCTCCTCTATCGGTTCTCTGCCTCCTCTCCAATGCTCTACCTCCTCCTCCTCTTGTTCTTACAAGTACGAGAAGAAATCATACTAGTATAGAGGATGGAGACGAGATGGCGAGGGAGAAGGATATAACTAACCACCCCATTGTGATGAAATTAATAAATTTCATAGTCAATTATGATGAAATTAATAAAATTCATATGAATTTGTTAAAAGTTGTGATGTATTGTATGGAAATTGTGATGAATTGTATGACTGTGATGAAGATGCATTTATGTAACTATGTATTTGATTAGAATTGAAAACTATTTGTAAATTCTAATATCTCATTAGCCCAGATTTAATTAGATTGTCCTAAATTGTATGATTTTGATGCAAATACATATATGTAACTATGTATTTAATTAGAATTGAAATTTATTTGTAAACCCTTGTATGTTTATGTTTCCCTAGATTTCATTAGATTGTGATGAGTTGTAATGAGATTGTGATGGATTGTAAACTGTAAATTGCATATATGAGATATCCAATTAGAAGATTCTAAATCCTAATTTGTAAATTGTGTCATTAGCCTAGAAACTCGCCCAGATTTACTGATTAGGAGTAAACCTTTGATATTCCCCAGTTTGGGACTGTTCTTGAGCACTTCATCTCAGTTACGATGTAGGTGTATAATGAGTGTTCGATTTTGATAAATTTTGATAGCATTTCCCCTTTTATTCTTTGGGTATATGTAGGTGGGTATTTACCCATCTACATTGGTGTACTTTGAGAACTGCGGGGAAATGCTGCCAAAATCAATTACAATCGAACATGCATTGTACACTGACTACTGAGATGAAGTGCTCAATAATGGTATAGTTGTAGACATTCATTAATGTGAATTCTACTAGATGATTAGGGCTCAATTCAATCATTTGTTTTTGTAAAATTAACTTACTAGCTTGAACCTGATGAGGGACTCGTCCCCCATCAGATCATAGAAATGGATGTATCATTGATGTCTAAACCAATCTCTATACTCCAAAGTTTATTAGTGGTCTCAATGAGTTTGTAGGATTTGCATAGGAACATAGAAAATGACCCGGAGATAGGTTTTGAATCCCCTATAGGAATTGTAGTAACAACTTGAAAGTTGATACAATTGACATGATCAAACATCATGTCATGTGCAATGGGATTGTACAAGGCTATACAGAATGGTACTGGAACAGAGAGATTCCTAGTATGTGATTTAAAGATGTCAGTAGTGGTAGTTGTGTCGAAGAAGAAATGATTGATGATGTTGATGAGAACAAACCAATTCCAACAAACTTGGTTAATGCAAAGCTATATAATTGTTGGGTAAATGTTACAAACCGACCACCCTTATGTAGAAATAGTGTGCATGATTCCGTTAAAATGTTATACTTAGGTTGTACTAAGTTTACAAAGTTGAAGGATATGTTGAGATTATATACTCTAAAGGCTAACAATAGATGGAGTGACAAAATCTTCACTTCTCTATTGTCTTTGGTGAAAGAAATTCTCCCTAAAAGCAACTAGCTTCCAATATAAACATATGAAATGAAAAAGCTATTGTGCCCAATGGGAACGGAGGCTAAGAAGATACATGCATGCCAGAATGAATCTGTGTTGTTTCAAAAGGACTATATCGATCTGAAAGAATGTCTAAAATGTTGGGCATCTAGGTACAAAATGATGACATCGAGTAAGATCAAAATTGAGTCTCCTACCAAGTTGATGTAGTATTTGTCTATGATACCACAGTTTCAATGCTTGTTTGCTAATACTGTAGATGCACAAAATTTATCTTGGAATGTAGAGGTAAAGAAAAACAATGGTGTATGCTAAAACATGCATCTGATTCCCCACAATGGAAGAAGATTTATTTATTGTATCTTAAATTTGGCAAAGAAGCTAGGAATTTAAGACTTAGACTTTGTATTGATAGGAAAAATCCATATGGAACATTAAGTAGCAAAACCAGAACTTGGCATGTCCTGATTGTTGTATACAATCTCCCTCTATGGTTGTGTATGAAGAATACATCTGCCATGTTGTATTTGTTGATATCAAGCACCAAAAAAATTAGAAATGATATTGATATTTACCTTGAATCTTTGTTTGATGACCTAAAAAACTATGGGGAGAAGGTGTGATGAATTATGATGCTTTGTGTGGAGATTTTTAAGTTTACATATTATTCTATTTTGCACTACTAATGACGTTCCTACTTATGAGAATTTGTCTAGATAGAATGTCAAATGAACCAAGTCATGTCTTATATGTGAGTAAAATATAGATTCTATCCAAAAAAATATGGTGGTAAGACTGTATATCTTGATCATTGAAGGTTTTTTCCAAAGGTGAATCGTTATGGCAAGATGCACAAAACATTCATTGATTAAATGAAATGGAGTGCCCCTAAACCTATGTAAGGGGTGTATGTTTATGCAATAGTGAACACCATTGTAAATCATTTTGATAAGAGACCATGTGGTACTCCCATAGGTGAAAAGTCTTTATTCAAGAAGAGGTTAATATTCTAGGACGTTTGTTATTGGAGTTCTTTGAAAGTTCGACATTTTATCAATGGCATGTATGTTGAGAAAAATGTGTGTTATAGAATTATTGGTGCTCATTTGAATATACCATTAAGACTAAAGATGGCATCAAATCAAGAATGGACCTACGTGAAATGGGTATAAGGAAAGAATTAACAAAAGAAGTTATCAAGGTTCATTTCACATATCTACCTATTGCTTGTTACACCTTGTGTACAAAGGATAAGAGAACTTTTTGAGTCCTGTATAATGTTTAGGTACCACGGGGATACTCATCCAATATCCGTACATTGGTATCAATGAAGGATCTAAAGTTGATCGGTCTTAAATCTCATTATTGTCACATTCTAATGCAACATATATTGCATGTGGCTATTCTATATATCCTTCCTAAGCATGTGAGGTTTGCAATAAATAGGCTTTTCTTCTTCTTCAACGCTCTATGCAGCAAAGTAATTAATTTTTATATTATAGATAAGTTTCAAAGAAAAGTGGTCATTACCTTGTGCATATTTGAGTAGTATTTCCCTCCTTCATTCTTTGATATCATGGTACATTTGGTTGTCCATTTGACTAAGTAAGTGAAAATGTTGGGTCCAATTTTCTTGCATTGGATGTATCTTGAGTGTACATATGTTTTTTTAAAGGTGATTCTAGGAACTATTGTTACCATGAAGGGGCTTTCATTGAGGGATATGTTGATAGGGATGTCATGGACTTATGCAATGACTTTTTGAGTTGCAACAAAACTCCTGTTAAAACTATGAATTGTGATTGTTATTGTAGCAAAGGTATTTCCGAAGAATGACGGATAAATATCATCCATGAGCAGTGGGAACAAAGACACTTATATGTTTTACTCAACATTCATGATGTGGGTATTTATTAGGTGCTTTTAAGAGAAAGTATTCAATCAACTATATAAAACACAAAAGTAATGTTACAGGAACTATCAAATGGCTTGCGTATAAGACAAAGACCCACATTACATCTTAGGAAGGGTTTGATACAAATGTATTTTATACTATAGAAAAAATCAAGATGATAAGAGTGTCATCCAAAATAGTGGGGTCACCCTTAAGGCATCTTCAAGTATTTTTCTAGTGCCAAGGATAAGAGTCCACATGAAGGAATGATGTCTTGTTACAGTGTCACTAAATACATATGGGAAATTGACTACACAAAGTTTAGAGTTACATTATTTTTAGGTGTAAATGGGTTTATAAAAAGAAAGGAGTTGATGTTGACAAACTCGATTTCACATTAGTGAATTTTGAGTGGATAGGAGAGAAGGACGAACCCTTCATCATGGAATCACAAGAAAAACATGTATTCAATGTCGACAATCCTGTAAAAGAAAATTGGTTTGTCCTTCTTCATGGGAAGAGACAATTCATTTCAGATCCTATTGATGAAGAAGAGTGCTATGACAAGTATGATGAATCTAGTCCATTTTATGTTGTCTTACCAAGTGTAAATGTTGAATATAACATTGATGACTATACATGTGAACATCACACGAAATTTTATCAGTCTAAGGTGAACTACATGTAATATTTTATATGTGATTTGCATGATATAATATCTTTATTTTTTCAATTGTGATATGATTGTTTAATATGTGATCTGACTTTTTAAAATGTAATGTGACTCTTTCATATATGATCTAACTTTTTATATGTGATCTAACGTTTTTCGTGTTTACTTTTTATTTTATAGATGGTATCTGACCAAGAACACAGTGATCTCGAGCATTGGGAGTATGAGCTTTAGGATCCTTCTGAGCATCCTGACTTGGGTGTTAACAATGTTGATAAATCAAAATGTAATATAGGGATAACGTCGATGAAAATTTCCATAAATAGGGAAAGGTGGAAGGGTGTCATTGAATTCAATGAAGTAGACACGCTGATTACTAAAGATTTTGTCATCTAGAATGGAGTCCTTGGTCGAAGCAAAGTGCCTCTCCTCGTTGAGGATTGGAGAAGAATGAGTATGGCCAATAAAGACCTCATATGGAGGGAGTTATAGATGAGATAAATGCATTTACATTTTTTAAGTCTTTTCCTACTTTCTTTTAACATTTATATATGGTAGTGAATGTTGAACCTTTTTAGGGCCATTATGAGCTTGAGGAAAAGTTACATTCCAAGTCTGTTATGCATCTCATCGGGAGAAGACGTAGAGATTGGCAGACAATCCTCACAAGATACTACATCTTTGAATATAAGAAGGATCACGTTCTCACTCTTAAATGGAACTATAATGATAAATATGATTGGAAGGAGCATGTTGAGTAGAGAAAAATAGATGTGTTCAAGGTATTAAATTAATTACATTTTATGATTTCATATGGTTGCTTGAAAATATTTCTTATTGAATTAATTACATTTTTATGATTTATTAGGGTTATTTAACAATATTTCTTATTGAATTAATTAGGCCATTCACGATGTTAAAAAAGATAGGCGTGATAAGAATGGGTACAACCACTGGTTGGGTTCAAGTGGTTATATTAAACACTACCATATGAGAGAGAAAGTGAAAGGGCCTTCTACTTCTACTCCTTCCATGGATGAGTCTTCTACACTTTTGGATGGTTGCCTCACTACAGTGAGTGGATAGATATGAAGGAAAATAAATTCGACAAAACCCTAAACAAGCAACACAAGAGGTGCTTCAAAAATGGTAAATTTATTGGTATCACAATATGTCCATATTTTTTTCCATGGGATTGTAAAGTTTAAGTGATTAGTCAATTTTGATGATGACTAGTTGCAGTTGGGTGAGAAAACAAAGGAGGCAAGTTCATCCCTCTGAACACACACAATGAATTGATGGTTGCTCTAGGGAAAGAAGAGCATCATGGATGTGTTAGCGTTGTTGGATCTGGTTGTGGGATAAAATCCTTTTAGCACATCTCAACAAAAGCACAAATCTACTAAGAAAAGGGGAATGGACACAAAGGAGGTGCATGTACTGATACTTGCAGCCTTAGAAGTGTTTAAGACATTTCAGGTAGTGCAACTCCTCCAAAAGTCACAAAACATGTATAGCATCACACACTAATGGTATGTATTGGGAGTAGTCCTATATACCTACATGGGACAACCATGATAAGCTTCAATTTATGTCAGTTTATATATATATATATATATAGTGATAAAATAATCTCTCAAGTTAATATATATGTTTGTAAATTTAAATATTGTGTTTCTTAATATTGTAGGTGGCCAAAAAATGTCGTCTTACCATCGACGTTCTATCATACAATGTCATCACAGATGTCGAGGCATTTATCACTTATATGGCTTGTGGTATTCCCCTTCCCACTGATCACATTTTGGTGAATGTTAAACATGTCATTTTGGAAATGAGAGACGTACCTCTCCCATATGAGTGCCCAGATGCCCCCACAGTCGGAGAGGTAGAAGGCGACTTTAATGGGTGGCCAAAATGACTCATTATATTTATTGAGGTATGACAAATGTATATTAAAATTTATATAAATTATCAAAAGCTAATATGAGAATACATGCATGTACCCCATAGTAGATAAGAAGTCCCCTAGGGTTCTGAAGGTTCCACCCTCACATTTTATTCCACTGGAGTTGTTTGAATCTTTAGGCCCTAGATGCAAGACATTGACAAGATGGATCGTGATGATCAGTCTTTGAGATGAGATCATATGTATAGATCGCGACACTATTATAGTGTTGACTAATGTTTCTAAGCTATGTCAGTATCAATGCATAAACACACCAGTGATAGAACATTGGATACAGTGAGTTAGAATACTCTGTCATATGTGAAGAATATATATATTTTAATTTATTCCTATATATTAACTAAGTATTACATATATTTATTCAGTCATCTATACTACACATCTACTGAGTTCGGAATAGCAAATGTGGCATTTCTAATTCCATCATTGATTAGCAATGTACTTAGACATATGAGTGACGTCAAAGATTATGTGAGTACCACAATGCAATTTTTGGTGCTTCCAAGACCATGATCATAGCTCCCTTCAAAGTTGTGTATGTTTTGGGATTGTTATTCATATGTCCAACTTATGAATACAATTTGTTGTGGAATTTGATTTTTATTTTATTTTCCTTCTATTCACTCAAAAATAAGCATCAACAATTGTTAGTGGTTTTTTTTTTAGACTTGGACTATGTATTTCTTTAATTATTCGGGTATAAAAATGACACCAAATGAAGGACACCAAATGAAATTGGCAATTCATGTGTAAGTATATTTTTCTGTGCTCAACATACTTATTAGTTATTGCATCATATGATATTTTAATAATGCAACATATCGGTTAATTTAACTTATCGGGGTGTGAAAGCATTCCGTAGTGGTAGAGGGAAAGTAGATCAGAAAAAGAAATATATAACTTGAAAGAGTGTTGATGTAGTCTTCTCATTCCAAATACATACATATCACCTACTCTACTTAATTACATTTATTAACATATATGTAAATCTACATGGCCCTATACAAGACAATGATTGGGCATGCACATATTATGTGATGGTGTACATATAGACGATTGTTAAGCACATGTAAGATATCAAATGTATAGAGAAGGTAATTTTATTTGTCTTTGATTTTATTAATGAAGTAGTTTTATTTGATAATACAAACAATCACATCTAATTAGAATTACATCTCATTCTCTTTGCAATATTTTGAAACTAGTAAACCCTATACATTGGAGCAACTAAATATTCAAAGCAAACGATGGGAAGACTGCTTCATCAAACATGTTGAACTAAATGATGAGTGGGAGGGTTGATTGATATTTTTGTAGTTCAAACTTTGATGTCAGATTTTTATGTGTGTGAATTGAATGTGAAGTGCATATGTGTGATCGTAAATTGAATGTGAAGTGCATGAGGAAGAAAATGATGTGTATTTGTGCATGTCTATGAAATTGAATGTGTGGCCCAAAAATGAATAAATTTAGTTGTAAGTTCATGGATATATGTGTTCATCTAAAGTGAAAAATGATAGAATGTTGAGGTTTGTTGGCATGTATGTGCCTATTGTATCAAATGAATGGTGATATTTTGTATATATATCTTTCTTCCTACAGGTTTGATGACATATTGTTAAGTTGCAATGCTTGCAGAAGCCTGTAGTTCTTTAGAACTTTTAGTTCTAAAGAGGTACAGGCAGCAAATAGGCTAGCAGTCAGATAGTAGGTTCAGAGACCTAATAAATAAAAAATAGACATTTCTCGTCACTTTTATAAATAACTGACTACATATAGATTTTTCACCGATTACTTCCAACAAAATGACAGGGTATAACTAAAATTTTTGTTGTTCAAGAACTGATAAAACTGACATCAAGCTAGTTGGTGTCGATTATTTCACATGACTCAACCAATGAGAAATTGTCACAAGAAATAATTTTATTGCATAATTAGCTTAAAGGAGTTGGATGTTGTTCATATAACTAATGAGGAAAGGTTAAAGGGGACCACAAACTTGTCTCGTGTTGCATGTTACGTTGTTAGTTTTGTTGTAACATGGAACCAACTATGAATAGTGTTGTCATCGATTTCCTAAATCGGCGAAGAATGACTTGAGTTGTAGCATCACCCACTTGGTCATCGGTTTTTACCTAATGTTGTATGACTAAAATGGCCGACGCCATATCTCTTTTATGTAGTAGTGAGTTTGTCTTATGTCCTTGGGCCAACTAGATCATATTGTGGAGACTCACTCATTAAATAGAACAACCTAATGAATATCGGGATCATAATTAGCCAATAGTGTATTTTATTCTAGTATTCCCTTTAGGACTCAAATAATTGGGAGATGCAATGATCCTAATTGGTTTATAAGTCATGATGGTAAATCATTTCACACTTTCATTGCGTCCTTGATTTCCCAAGAAAATTCCTCTTTAAGATTGTATATATTTTTCAAACACACACAAATCTTTACATATTGCAGAGAATTCACTTAAATATGTATGCTAGTTCCATGATATTACAGAAGTGGGTTTATCTACATTGTGAGGGTTCATAATCAAATGGAATGTATTAGAAGATTGTAGCTTTAAACCATTTTTCCTAACCCTAGATTCCATAAAAATATTGGTTTCAATGTTATCTTAGGATCTTTGAGTGTGAGTTTTTCTTGAGGACAAGAATAAAATTGGGGTTGTGGATAACACCCAGATCTACATGATATTTTAGAAAGTTTTACCTTGCTTTTTATGGCTATACTACCCCAGATATACCAAATATTCATATACACTTGACAGTTTTATATTTACCTATTTTGAAGATATACTTGGTCAACTAGCTAATTTTGAGACTTGTAGGCACAAAATAAGAAAAGACATTTCTTTGTCCAGTTTAGTTTCAAAAATTAGATAAACTTAGATAGATTCTATCAAATTTCAATCGGTTGATAGCATTAGCCAAGTCAAAGTGGAATCTGCCAGATAGGGGTATTCTATATAGGTTCTGTGGTGGGCGAAGGAAACCCACAAGTTACTTCAAAATTGACCTTGTTGGTCGCAACCTTTATTAATGGAAAATAACTTGTAGTAGAAGCATCAACGGTTTGTCATTGGACATTCATTCACCAATTACCTCTTTAGTACCATCAATCAATAATCCTAAACTACCACTAGATTGATGGCTTCCACCTTGATTGGATGGCTTTACAAAGGCCTTGATCCCAAGATTGACTCATCAATCATAAGCATCATGCCAAAAATTGACTGCCTAACATTGACCTTCACGTCCTATTAAGAAATCCCCACTAAATCATCAATAAATGGCTTCTCTTTTCAATTGATGAATTTTCTAAGAAATTGATGATGCATCCATCAATCATCTGCCAACCACATAAGGTTGACCCCAAAAGGGTAGCATCATACTAGTTAGGGTGGTTCTATCTCGTTAGAGGTGAGGTTTACCCTAGTCCTAGTGGGTTTGGCCCCTGTTTAGGTGAATCCACCCAGGCTGTGGTTGTTCTAATCACTCTACCATTATATTTCTCCACTACTTTTCACAACCAATGCATCTCCATGGCTTGTAGATCTAGGGTTTTACATTTTCATTCTATGACCTCTATGATAGACCTGCAAAGCCTAAGAAGGATTAGGGTCTCACCCAACCTTAAGCCCATCAATCTACACACCATTCCCATTGACCACCAACATTTCTCATTAACCTCCACTCTCCCTGTAATGCCTAGACCCACAAACCAAGGATCTAGTACAATTTCAAGAATCATGATTGAACCCATAGACCACCACTAGCCTTGGTGGGCACATTGTATGCACTCATGCATAGGCTGGGTTCAACTTTTGGATAGGTCAACCATCATTGTACCAGTCTAGGTTCATCATGTTATCCAATAATAGATATTAAGGGGCTATCTGAAAAGGAGGTGTTTCTTGGTGATATAGGTAGTCAAATCCTTCTTTTAATATTATTTTATTAGAAGAATCAAATCCTAGAATGGTACAATATCCTCACTTGGACTCATAAGTTCCTTATCAGGGTTTAACTATATGGCCTTATAATATTTTTCACCATTTTAGTGCAAACCCAGAGTGGCTCATGTAAAACCATATCCCATTCATAGAAACCCATGTAAGGGTGGATCCATCTTGTATTAGTGATTATCCCTTTCCAACATTCCTAGGCCACACAACTTAAGACTAGCATGTCACATGACAATGTGGGTCCCACCTATTAGAAGGGAACCATCTCTATTCCATTTGTGACTCCTAGTTTCACATATTGAGGCTCTAGTGGAGTATTGAGAATGATGACTACCCCATATCCCACCACTAGCCTCATCTATGCATATTATCCTCACTCATGCCCATCCTAGTACCAATCTAGGTTGACTGCACTTAACCACAAAGTACCTCTTGATGGGCTTCCTGAAAAGAAGATGCACCTCAGTGATATGGGTAGTCTAGTCATTTATATTAAGAACATTTTATTTTAGGAATCAAATCCTAATATGATACACTCTCCCACCAACTTCCATCAACCTACATTCACAACCACACACATTTGTCAATCTTTAAAGGTCCATTCTACCTTTATCTACCATCCATTGAGGTTTCCAAGTCATCCACTCCTATAATCAGCCTTCAATATGCAACCTATCCATAGATATACATCCATTCATCCACCAAAGATGTTTTTGGGGTAGATATGAGGAAGAAGGAAATTATGGATGGAACATCAACAAGGATGACACAAAGGAGGAGATCTAGCCCAACTAGAGGTCTAGGAGAGAGAGTGAGCTAACTCTTCTACTAACTACTTTCTTCATAGATCTTTTTTTAAAACATTATATTTCTATCTTCGTTCAGTGCCAACTATTCTTGTTTATGTCTACATGAGCTCCGTATACGCTATGTAGCCCACTTCGGACATGTTTATATACTTAAACTCCATGCTAGTAACTCAATTCCATATTTAACATGTTATATTTCTTTTCTTTGAGTTATGATTTTTTGGTTGGTTGAACTCTTGTTTGTCAAATTCCCCATGTCTATTAACCTCAAGAGATCATTGGAAAATATGGACAGAGGAGTCATTGTGGTCGAGCCTTGACCACAAGAAGACTTGTTGAGTCTCCAAGTTTATCACTCCCCGACCCATAGATAGGTAGTGCCAACTCAATAAAGGAAGAGCATAGAAGGTCATAAACATATTAGGTCACTACTTATCCTAGTTCCATGTGCTATCCTAGACACATGAGGTAATTTGATACAACTTAGAGAATTCAACCATGGTCCTTTTGAGGCATATTGGGCTTTAGATAAAGTTTTATTCAGACTGTGTGACCAAGTGGGGTAACCCTCACAGGAGTAGCTACCAAGTGAATGCTTACGTTGGATGTTAGTTGCTAGATAGGGTGATCAAGGGATTTCTACACCAATAAATGAGGTGCATATCTAATATACATATTTTATAACTCCTCTCATTTAGTAGGATTGATGGAATCTATTTTCTTTTTTACTTTGTTTTTGTTTTCTTTTCCTACTTTTATTTTTAAACATAGTTTTCCACCCATATAATTTGCTTATATATGGAAGAACAAAGTTTTAGGCGACCAAATCGACATGTTTTGGAGTTGTACATTATTCTCTACATCAATGTCGTACACGTGTGGGTTTGATTTGCATTCGGGTTATAAATAACTAAATGTGATGCATGCCTCTAATCATGTGTTTAGATTCATTTCCTAGTGCATGTATCGGCCCTTTAGTGTTCCTAATGATCTTACTCTAAATTTATATATCATTCAATCATTAATCCAAAGGAATGCACATGAGTAAAGAGAAACAAGTAAAGAAAGTAAGAAAGTATGTATAATTATTGATTATTTTCAGTACCGTAATAATGTTCTAAGAAATATTATTGTCTAGGGCCATAACTAGGATGTAGAAGTAGTTTCAACAATGTATGTTTATGTAATTTATTCAATGGACATAATGACTATTTGTAGTTCTATTTTTGATTGAGAAGTAGCCCATTACAACCCAAACCTATTAGCTCTAGTAAGGGGTTTATGAAGGCTTAATGATTATAATCCCACCATGGTGATTTTAGAATAATAAATATTTTCCTTTGTTAAGTATGGTTGTATTGAAGAGTGTAGTACATAATAATGTATGAAATGATATATCACAAAGCATAATACTAGTTGATGATGGAATCTCATTAGAGCATATCTAGTATAAAGGAAGACCATCGTTGAGTACTTCAACATGAGATAGAAATTATTTTTGTTCTAATTTAGATGATTTTATGTAATAAGATTGCACTTTAATGGTATAAAGGAGGATGATGATCATGAGAAATGCATAGAGGAGAATATTATTAATATATAGGTAGAAAGAAGTTTTGAACATACTCTTATAATACACTTTTAACTTTTGACGAAAAACCTTTTATGGATTGGTATTGTTAGAACTCGGGTCTAGATTTTATAATAATATATATAATTTTAAATTTATATAATATAGAACCATACATGATTTTTGGTAAATTAATGTTTTATTTATATCTTGAACTTTTGCATGGACATGTAAAAAATTGTTGTGCACACATTAGATGTTAGACTTATTGAGACAAAAATAATACAGTAATAGACTACATATTTATGTTAAAAAGCATTCTAAATTAAAGATGTTAGCTTTTTAATTAATTAAGACATTAAATTATTAGTTTGATTAAACTTTTTTTCGAAATTTAAAAATAAGTTAACTAAGAATTCAATGTAAAAGTAAAATATCCAATTAAAACTCAAAAAAGAATGATGAAATACTTTTAGTGAATCATGTGAGCATTGTCCTATGTGAGAAGTTGACCAACAAGAGAAGCTTCCCAATGTACTCAATTAGTACATGCGCAATGCTAAAACACCAAACAATGTACATGGACCTGATGCAAGGTTAGTAAGCTTGGTACCTTAGAGTTGACCAACAAGGATAGAATTATACCTTAATGTATATCGTTCATGCATATAGAATGAATAACTCAATGGTAACCCATAGCATACATAGAGTTGAAAACATATACATTAGATTCTATAATCAATATCACATATCATAATACACTCACACAAACAAAATGACATTTTTGTCTAACAATATGTCACATATGTTTCCTTTCCTAAATAATATACACATAATAACTAAGATATATCTAGGGAGAGGTATAATGTTCTTAATAATGAATTGGAATAATATTTGGAGTTTAAATGTCCATATATATGAATAATGTCTCATGATCTAAATTAAATGTTACTTTAAAGACTTAGTTGGTTTAGTAATAAAAATATGTAAGTTCATGCATAATAATATAAAGTAACTCTTTCGCTAATAATATGAAGATAATAGGAAACACAGTAATGAAAGTTTATAATAATGATGCAATAATATAATAAATATAATGGTGATGAGCCTAAAATATAATTGTACAAGAACTCATAAAAGAAAACCTCTAAAAAAATGAACGGGAAATTCGTGAACCTTGGTCCCAATTAGTGTGGGTTCTAGGTTTCACATTAATTAAATAATTCATGATGCCTTAAAATCAATTAGGAAATAAAATATAAGATTAACTTCAACATATTAAAGAAATAATTGGATGACCAAGAAGTGAAAACTGATACCGAATTAGATTTTACATGCCTTACTTATCATAGGTGTCAAATTTTACATGAATTGGAAATGTTTCACATCTAAACTAATTAGAAAATGAAAACAAATAAAAAATCCTTAATAGCCTTCAATTCCTTGAATATATTTGATTTTATAATGTTCCAGATAATTTTTTATTTTCAAACACTTACTTCTTGGGATTTTGTCTAGTTCCATGTCACATGGGATTTTTATGCTTAACCAATAATCAAAGTCATTTCACTTTTGTTGGATTCTGATCATGTGTCTAGTAACTTGTCATGAACCTCTGCTTATTTTAGCAAGTCAGACTACTTTAAATATTTCCCTAGTGATTTCACCTCCATACAACCCCCTTTCATCAAGATTTCTTCACCCTTAAGATACTCATCCAATTTCAAACACAATGATCTTTGGATTAAATCCTAAGTCTCACTATATAAGAAAATCCCAAATCCACTGTCTCCAACCATCTACCCTCCAAGTTGTAGATTCCCCTTCACTACCTTCTACCTATACTCGAGCACCTAAAAACCTCCTATACACCTCTAGTAACTCTCCTCTTCCCTATATTGAACTTTTGCTCTCATGTACTACCCTCTAAACCTCAACTTGCTCCTCCAGACATTGCAACCCCATTCTAGTAGATTCATCCATCTTCAACGGTTTGAACCCACCATAAGCATTGCATGAATCCCTCTTTTCTATCTGAAATGCTTACACCTTGTGATTTTATCATATGTGTGTTTCCCAACCCCAGTTGAAAAACTTGCAACCTTGAAGGTCACCATGGTGCCCGACTATCCTAGACTCTCAAAAAGTCCTTCCCTCGTCTTACAAACTTCCCATGAAGCATTCATGATTTTTGTTTGCTATGTTTTTATGTAATTCATTGTATACCCAAAACCAGTTGTTTTCTTTATTCTCTTTGTCTCTATTGGTTTTTCCCATCTCCTTGTGAGCAGTCTAGTTTCTTTGACTCTAACAACTTGCGGTGAAGTGCTTCATGTTTTCAGTATGTACTAAGAATCCATCTTTCCCCCTTAGACCTCCTCCACATTGATGGTCTTGGAAGCTCCTGTAATGGTGGGTTTTGAATCCTTTTGTTTGAGAAGACAAGGATCATGATACTGAAATCTTGTGAATGATCCCACATTCATCTATTTTGGTCAAATTATTTTAAGGTATTTTTGTATTTTTGATGACATTTGAGATTGTCCCAGTCATGTTGTCATTGCATAGAATCATAACCTAAGTGTCATGTCATAGTACCTTTGTGTGAGCACTTGATGCAAGGGTGCAATGGCCTTTTAACATTGATTTTAGTTTTTATTACTAGTAAATTTCCCTAACTCCTAAAATTCATAACTAACTCTCTAATCATCAGAAATTTCACCACAATAGTCGTCATAATAAGAAAATTAACCTCAATCCAAATAAATATATGAAATAGCCCAATTATAAATGTAGTAAGTATAGGTAAACTAGGGTTTATAATATGCATACTAATTAATGGTTTGTATATAAAAATCAATACTAGATGAAGAAGAATCCTGACATGGTCTAGGTTTTGGGCCTTGACAAGTTTACAAACATCTCGAGCTCTATGAGTAATATTGAGTAATTATTTTCTTTACTCTCTCTCTCTCTCTTGAGCCTCTTTGATGTATTTTGGTGATGAATTTTTTGTTTCATGGCTTAATGACCTGTTTGGGTATAGTCTAAATGACTTTGAGTCCCTAATATTCTTGAATATTCTATAATTCATGTTGGACCTCAAAATTTGTATGTTGCTTTATTATGAAACCCTAATTGTGGAATTGAACCAAGTTTGTTCCTTATTGTGAGATGGAACCCTAATATTCCCACTTTTTTGTTGGATTTGGATATTGTCCACTTATGTGATGGAAACCTCATTAATTCTAGTTTTCAGAATGTACTTGCACTTGCCTCAACATTTATGTATGATTTGTGATTTAGTAGCCCTCTATTTGTATAATTACTTTGGGTTTTGGATTATGTTCACTTTATGTTTTGGGATGAGGTTGTGTGCCCCATATCTAGGTTGTGTGCCCACCTTATATATTGAGGAGTTTGGTTATGTGACTTAGTATATCATGTATGGGTTATGTGCCCTAATCAACATGGTCTAATTATATTTCCCTAGTTCTATTTTTATCTCGCTTTCATGAAGGTTGATCCATGTTGTTGATGGCTTATGTTCCCTTTTTTCCTTATGTGCTCTTTTAATCATCTTATTGAAATTTGCATTCCCTTGATATCCACTTGTATGGTACTGTACTTTTATATGAGAACCCTTGTTGTTTTGTGGTCCTTTTTCCTAACATTGCTCAATCCCTATTAATATGCTCATACTTGAATTTGATGTTGATAATTTCGAATTTGTCTTCTCTTGTGGGGTATACTTCAAACCCCTAGTTCGAGATCAAGGTGAAGACTACTAAGGTTGACCAAGATATATACAAGTGTACCTAATACTTCTTGGGAGATAGATTTGAGGTAGTTAGGTAACCCTCTAATGGTCCTATGCTATAACATAGTTTCCATTTTGTGTCACCCTACATGATGAAGGATTATGATATAATCAAACATTGTAATAGTTAGGTCTTTTATCTTCCATGACTCCATTTTGATATCTTGAAACAAACTTTTGAATAAATTGGATTATCATCCCTTTGCAAAAATTCAATTGTGTGTTTGAGATATGGGATGTTTCATTTTATTTGATTTAGTGAGTAGTGGATCCCCTCTCTCATCTCACTCTATAAAGAGTTAGACCTGAGAGGGTATTCACTCCCTACTAAATTAAATAAAAAGGAGCATCCCATATTTCAAACACCATTTTTTTCATAAAGGCATGACAAGAAATTTATTCAAAATATGATTCAAGATACCAAATGTAGAAGAAAAATAAAAAATATCAAACTGGCCCAATGCTTGATATTATCACCATCCTTCACCGCACATGATGATACATATGAAAACTAAGTATAGAACATGATCAATAGAGGATTATCTAACCACCTCAAATCTATCTCCCTAGAAGGTTCAACTACTCTCAAAGTTGTGTTGGTCAAGCTTGGTTTTCTCCTCCTTGATCTAGACTTGGGGTTGGAAGCATACCCCACCAAAAGAAGACAAAGTAAAAGTTTTCATAAAACACACTGGTATGTGCATATAAAATATGGTTTGAGTAATATAAGAAATAAAAGGACATCAAATGTAACAAGTTTGATCTATATATGGAAATAAAAAAACATCAAATGTAACAAAGCTTCCCATAGAATAGGTAAGTACAACCCAAGTGGATATCAAGCGTGTAAGGACCATGACCACCATTTTGGGCTTACCCTATTTGCTTTGCCTAAACCTTGTGTTTAGATGCCTGCCTAATCACCTGAGTTGTGATTTGGGTTTGTTTGTGCTTTGATGAGAGGTTGAGGTGCAACTTGCAAATTACCCAAGTTATAGGGTTGGTGTTCAAGTTTTTCACCTTGAGAGATATCTCTCTCTCTCCTTGCATCCTCTAGGGTTGAGAGGATGGGTTGGGCGCCTTGCTTGAGTTGTTTTGGGCCTTGTTTTAGCTTGTTTAAGCTTGGGCTTGTTTTTGGGCTTGAAGCCCTTCCTGCTTTCTTGAGTGTGTCGGCCAAGGGAGAGCTTGGTTCCTTGTGTCGGCCATGGTGTGTCGGGAAAGGGAGGCATATTGGCCAGAGGGTGCTGGTGGGTGTGTCGGGTTGCCATGTTGGGTGACACACACCCCTCCACCTAGCCTTATTTGTGTCACCCTTCTTTGGACAAGTGTTCATTGCTTTGCCAGTTGGTGGAAAGTCATGAGCAAGTGGTTTGGGGGGCTAGCAAAGTCACATATCTTGGACAAGTGGTGGTTTGGACAAGCACATGTGGAGAAATCCCCTAGTGGACGCCCACTTAACCCCCTTGCATATATACCCCCTTATTTGCTAGCTTGGGATCCCTTTAACTCTTTAGTTGCTTCCCTTCTTTCTTGGTGGTTGATATCTCCCCTTGGTAGAGCTTGCTGGTCAATCTCCTTGGTGGAGTCTTCTTCTTCCTTTAGTGGTGGACGAAACCCTAGATGTCACTACTACAGAACCTACCTTTAGTGTCAGTTATTTAAAGCCTTTAGTGTCGGTTTCTAAGCGACACCTATGTGGGCGACACTAAAAGATCACCCATTAGGCGTCGGTTCCAAAACCGACGCCCAAACTCTTCGCGCGCCACCGAAAAGGCGCCATCATGGGACTATAGGCGTCGGTTATTAGATAAGACACCGACGCCCAAACCCTTTGCGCCACAGAAAGGGCGCCATCTTGGGCACTATCAGTGTCGGTTATAAGTAAAAAAATCGACACCATATATCTTCGCCTCACGGCCGTGCTGTCCAGCATGCCCGTGGTGTTAAGGAAATAGACGTCGGTTTATTGTAGGAAAACTGACGCCCAAACCTTTCGTGCCACAGAAAGGGCGCCATCTTGGGCACTATCAGTGTTGGTTATAAGTAAAAAACTGACACCATATATCTTCGCCCCACGGCCGTGCTGTTAAGGACATATATCATTATGTGTCGGTTATTTACAAATAACTGACGCCTATTGGTTTTTTTTTCTGTCAGTCTACAGACCTGCTGTGGCTGGTCGCAGGATGAGAAACATGTTCAGTTCAGTTATGAACTGTAGGTTTTACGACATCCATTGATATCAGCCGACAACAGGCCGCAAACCTGCAAAATTAACAATAAAAAAGTAGCACATGCATTTAGCAATGCAACCTGCAGTTCCATTTTATTTTCACACATTTATAAACATTCACACATGCTAGCAATATGTAGTTCCATTCATTCACATTCACACATGTAGAAACATTCATATAGCAACCAACACTTTCATTCATTTTCACTCAGACACATGTAGAAACATCCAGACATGTAGAAACATTCACACATATATTATAATTCAGAAATTCATTTACAAAGTATCATTGTTTAGTCATTATTCGCTATCAGGATCCCAATTATATTTTAAAGCCCCCACTAATTGTATGGTTGTTGCCCATTCTTCTCTTACTTCATTTAATTCTCCCATTGTATAGGGAGCATTAACATTTGGTAAGTCCTTTCCTGTAATGGGGTCAGCTTTAAACACCTGTAAAGAGAATGATGTATATATATAATTAATGAGCTATAAATAAGATTGATATATTTCGATCATATTATCTAATGAGACTATATAATACCTGAGCAATACATTCGATATCCAGTACGACATGTTTGATAATCATGTGCATATATCGCATGACATAGTATCCACATGTCCATCTGTTGTCTTGAGTAGCACACTATAAATTCAAACATACAAAATATTAAAAAATACAACTAATTAAGCATTGTTCACATAAATAATATATACATATATTGCAGTCGGGAACTTACTTTCACGTTCTTCCAAATTATTGGCTGGTTCTTTTTCGTGGGGACCTTTCCTCCAGCCTTTTTGTACTCCTCAAAACCCCTACATGTTAATGTAACACAGAACATTGCAATTAAATAGTAATGTAATAACATATGTTAATGGATATGAAAAATGAAATATTTCTCACCGAAATATTGCCATTTTCATTATGTATCCAAATCTTGTATTCAATTTACCTCGCTTAGGATCTAGATAATACACAGTGAACATCTCGGGGGCAATAACCAATAACTCCCAATGCCTACCCCTAGAGGAAAAAAAGTTAAAAATTAATAACTCAAAATCCACAATAAAATGTAATTTTCTTAAGTCCAAATTATAATAAGCAAAGTAAACTTACTCTACATTGAATGGAGCCATTATAACCGTCTTCTTTTTTACAGCAAAATTTGAAAAAGACTCACAGCAGTATTGTTGAACTGATGTAGGGTCTTTAGCTACTAGACTAATCAAGGATGGAATCAAAAACCCTACATGTTCGAATCCAAAATCTGCACATATGTTGTCTAAGTAGCTGCAAAATATGTATTAATTACGCATACATTAATAAATAAGAAACCAGATCACCATATCGTACACAAGGTATATGGATGTATAAAGAATATCTCACCTTATCCATAGCTCTATCACAGATGTATTTAGCCAATCATATCGAAACAACTCCAATATATCTTGTATAAATAGTTTTGTTTTGTATGACTGACCTGTAGAATCTGAATCAGAAGAAACAGTTATAGGGGAGTTTATATCATGTTCCCCTAACCATACTGCCATACCCCTATAGTTAGGACCTAACGGGACAGGTAGGTCCTGTGGAACCCAACTAGGTAATGCAGGAGGTGGAAGTGGAGGCCTAGATGTTGTGGGTGTCTTCTTTTTAACCTGTATATATATATAATTTCAGATCAACTGCCAGCATATACACACACTAACAATTGAACGTAATGTAAATTTACCATACCTTATCAGTAAAGAAGACATCCGCTTTTAGCCACAATATCACTCCGCCTACTGCCTCACCAAGTGTTTCACAATCTGGGTGGGCATATGGCAGTGGAAGATCCATCCACTGGGGGAATATATGTATCGGGCTCACCTGAATCCAACCAGCTGGTACTGGAGACCCGTGACATGTTTCCCCTAGTAGGGATGGATAATCCGACGCCTCTTCCACGACATATTCTTTACTTTTTAGACGGCATGGCTTCAACCCCTACAAATTTTTGTGTAAAGAATGTTATATACATATATACATATCATCTTTTTTTGAAACAACTACAATTTAATATATACTTATCATCTTGAATTAAAAAACTAGTTACTATGTCATAAAAATACTTACAGTGGATGTGCTAGGTGGTGGTTCTATAGGATTACTCCCAACCTCTGTAGTAGGAGTAGGAGTAGAGTCTGCAGTAGGTATTTTCTGGTAAGTGGCAATCTGAGATGCCTGCCACTTTTTCATTGCTTCTTCGAGTTTCCTGTCAAATAGCTTATCCACCTATACATGGATAAAAGAAACGTCAAATTCTAATTTTTGAATTCTCTTTTACAGTAACATTATAAAGAAAGAATATGTTACCTCTTCTTGTGAAAGTCCCGCTTTTGGGACATGTTTGCACTGGGATGACCCAAAAAAGGATTTGATGCCCACACCAGTGCCTACAGCCCTAACACGTCCAGGATGCTCTGGGTTACCCAGAGCAACTGTCAATTCATCCTTTGTTCCCTCAGGGATGAACTTTCCTTGTTTCCTCAGCTCGTGCAGCTCTTGCTAATCGCCAAAACAGAAATTTGTACTTAAGTAAACAACACAAATAATCAATATTCGAATGATTACTGTAAGAGTTGTATTTTACCATTTTTGTAGTCGCCTCAGCAGTTGCGGCCTTAGTTATTTCTCCCTTCTTATTTTGCCTCCCAGCTATCCAGACATCATGGCGAGGCAGAGGTGTGCTACCTATGGTAGAGGACTCCTAAGTAGCAGCAGACTGAGCAGCAGTAGCCTCAGCCTGTAGTCTTTGGCGAACGCCTGCATACCCCTTTGGACCCATTCTTTGGTCATGCACATTCAATGCATGCCTTGATCTTTGTGCCTCACTGAGGGCCTAGTTAGTATGCAAATTAATGATTTGGTTAGTAACACTAAATGTTAATCTTGAATAATTGAATACAACATATATTAATTAATGAGATTGAAAATGACGCCTAATACCTTGAATTCATTAGTTTGTCTTGAAGCGACAAACGTGTCCCATTCTTCTTTGTCCAAGAAGTTCCACTGTTCAGTGGTTGTCTTCTTCCTCTTGTCAGCTTCTTTTATGTATTCTCTAGTGAGATTTGTCCTATAGTTCCTTAAGACTCTCCCACAGCGTTGCATCACGCATTTACGATGCAGCTTTTCATCCAATTCAAATATACTCTACAAAATAGAATTGCTATTAACTAGTATCCAAAAATTTAGTAATCTACAAAATAGAATTGCAAATTAATAATAACTCACGCATAAATCCATCCATATTAAATCTTTCTTCTCCTTAGAAACTTTATGCCAAGAATCTAAGCGACAACCGCAATGGCTACGAGTAACAAACCCAAGATATGAAATAAATGAATTGCGATTCACACCACATGCATTTCCTGCATTATTGAAATCCACAACAAGTTTGGGTCCATTGCCCTTTTGCGCAATTAACTTCTTCATCATAGTGATGCCCCTTCTCTTGTCAACTTTTTGGTGTTGTTGATCAAGTGCCTCAAGTGCTTCAGATGGTACATGTGCATCATCAACCTAAAATTTGACAAAATAATTCACATTTACAAGATATAACTATAAATGGACATATAGATATAAATATATGATATATTTTTAAAACTTACATTGTGAGGCGGCCCATTGATGTCCTCACCCTCACGGTAGTCATCAGCACGGTCATCAGGAGAATGGTCAGCCATCTGCAAATTCAAATTCAAATTGTAAAGTTCACATTGTAAAGTAGTAATTCAAAGTGTAAAGCTCACATTGTAAAGTTCACATTATTACAACAAAGTATATATCAAAACAAAATTGTAAAGCTCTATGATCAAAGAGAAAACAAGTATATATTACAACAAGATTAGGGTCTAGGGTTAACAAATACATGTGATGTCATTCTTATATATAATAAATGTACATGTACCACCTATCCCATCCTTGAACACCTAATCTCACTAATAAGTGTATAATGTGTATTGGGTTTTCAAGAAAATTTCGGCAGCATTTCCCCGCTGTTCTCCAAGTACATATGTACTTAGAGAACAAACGGGGAAATGCTGCCGAAATTTTCTTGAAAACCCAATACACACTATACACTTACATCCTAAGCGAGATTAGGTGTTCTAGAACAGTCCCAAACTAGGGACTATCCAAGATTTACTCCTAATGAGTAAATCTTGGACGGGTTTCTAGGCCAACAAATAATGTGTTGTCATTCTTATACCTAAAATCCTAGTTCTTCAAGTTAGGGTGATTATTAAGATATGCATGATACAATAACTATTTTGCATCATATTATAGCAGACTTATCATTGATACCTTACTAACTTATTGCTACATTTACATATCATCACTTGATCAAAAATTACAGCAGTACATTTAACCAAAGTATGCATTCTAAAATCTAGCTATGTCATGATTAGTTACATGTAATTTACTTAGATATACAGCAGTACCCGATTACTATGTCTTACATACAAAGTATGCATATTAAATTAACTAAGGTCGTGTGGTCTGGCACGGCCGTGGTTGTGTTGGCCAACCACACGGCCATGTTGGGTAGCACGTCCGTGTGGTCGGCCAACACAGCCACGGCCGTTCCAGCCCACACGGTCGTGGTTGCTGTTGGTAAGGAGAGGGAGAAGGAAGAAGAAGAAGAAGAAGAAGAAGAAGAAGAAGAAAGGATGCCTACTGTTGTTAGCAGCGTGGAGAAGGAGAGGCGTCGGCGTCAAGCAGAGAAGGAGAGGGCGCCGGTAGAGCAGAGAAGGAGAGGGCGGCGGCGAGGAGCGGCGGTGAGAAACTGCAGCAGCAGGAGGCGAGCGGCACCGGCAAGGAACTGTAGCAGCAGGCGGTGGCGAGAAACTGCAGCAGCTGGCGGCGAGCGGCGCCGGCGAGGAGCGTCGGCGGAAGGGAAAGCAGTAGGCGAGGAGCAGCACCGGCGGAAGAGAAATCGTCGGAGGACCAAACCCTGAGCACGAGAATGAATGAAACAGAGAAAGGGGAAGAGTCGGGCTCTATCGCGCGATTTAAGTTAACATTAGGTGTCGGTTTTTTACAAACCGACACTGAATGTTTTGATTGTCAGTTTACAACAAACCACACACACTAAAGGGAGGTGAAAATTTTCGCGGTTAATCACGCGAAAACACAACGGCGTCGGTTATTGTCACAAAACTGACGACTAAAATTGTACAAATTTCTGTCTCACAGAAAAGCTTTAGTTGTCGGTGTCTTCATTTAAAACCGACGCTGTATGTCAATTTTTGGAGGCAATTTTTTTCGCTAGAAATTTTATTTTTGGTGGTTACTTTTAGTTGTCGATTTTTTAATAAGTAACCGACACTTAATAAAAGCGGTACCCGTGTCTAGTCGCCCTTCATAGATTGGATGTCGGTTTATGTTATCAACCGACACTGTAGAGTTTAGGTGTCGGTTTATGTATACAATCGACACCTTGAAAAGTGACTTTATAAGCCATTTCTGTAGTAGTGTGTGTCTTTCTCCTTCTCCTCTTGTGGTGACTATCTCTCCCTATCCTTGGCACCTTCTTCTTCTTCTCTCTTTCTTTTCAGCCATGGTGGTTATGGAGTTCTCTTCTCTCCTAGTATTGGCTGATGGTGGTGCCTTGGAGCTTGAAGCTTGGTGCTTGGTGCTTGGAGCTTTGGAGCATGAGGAGTGTGCTTAAGGCAGGTTACATAACTCCTAACCCTAACTATATTACATTCTTACCATGATGCTTTGTTGTATGATATCTTAATCATCCATGCTTATCTTGATAATAATATCTTTGCTCTAGTATGTACCCTTGATGTTGTGGGATATGATGTCATGGTTATGTTGTGTAGAGGTGTTCTTGGATCTTGTTGGCAAAACCATTAGATTAAGTTCCTTTGGGAAAAACCCCTCTCTCATTTAGTTTTTGAGAGGTGAGACTAGCAATTATTAATCCAATGGTGCATGTGGTGTGTTCTTGGTGAAAAACTCCTTTCTCTCCCTTTAGTTTTGAGAGGTGAGCTTGATCTCTGGTGATGTTGACAAAACCTCTCTCTTCCTTGGTCGTTGAGAGGTGAGTCTATACTCTAGTTTCTTGGACAACACCCCTCTCTAGCCATGGACTTAAGAGGTGAGCCTTTGGTTGGTCTTGACCTAGTTGAGGTTGGTGGGTTGGCTGATATGGTGATGACCCACCTTGCTACCCAATAGGTGATGGATGTTGTGAAAAACCTCTCTCACTTAGTTGTTGAGAGGTAAGCCAACTCTCCTCATCTTTTAGGGCTTCTTGGTGGCAGTCTCGAGGTTGAAGACAACCAACCAGATATGGTCTTTGGACCCTTACCCGATATCCCTTACTACCTGATATCTTTGACTATCCAAGATGTCCTGCTGATATCGTTCTGTGTAGTTTGGTGCCCAATATCCCTCTCCTAGGGTTGAGTTTGGAAGATATTTTGGATGGGTGTCTAGTTGACCCCTTTGACTATTATAAGTCTTTACCCCTAGATGTCTTATTGCCTGATATTATGGGCTGGCCGATATGCCTTGTGGTCATTATCGGCTTGATGAGGTGATGCAGATTTAGCCGTTGTCTTTGGGAGAGGTTGACTGTTATGAGTGATAACCCGGTAAGGGTGTTAGCTGTTATGTTGGTCCCTTGGGCATTAGGTGGTTTGTGTTGGGTGTCATGGCATGTTTTTGCCTTGCACGACATCCTCTTGGATGGTGATGCCCGACACCTTATTGGGGGATGTCTTGCCCGATATGGATCCTAGACCAAGACCTTGTTGGGAGATAGGGGTGTTGTTTAGGCATTGCATATTATGGTTTTGCCCGGTAGGATGCTAAGTAGTCCAGTAAATCCTACCTTGGGTGATATAGTGGTTTGTCCCCTTGACCAATATGAGTATGGTAGGCAGATCTTGTGTTGGGTGATATGGCTTGTACCTTGCACGACGCTCCCCTAGTTGTGCTGCCCGACATGGTGCCCTAGTGGCTATGTTACCTTGAGTGTTATGTAGTTTGGGCGTTAGGGTTTCCTACTTTCAGTAATATGGGGTTTATTCTTCATGCTCGATATCCTCTTACACCTAGATGTCTAGTGCTTCTGATATGTCTGTTGGCTGAGATGGAGGTTGACTTATGTGATGGGTGGTGCTTAGGGTCTAGTTGTGTCTGATACCAAGGAGATGGTGGTTGCCTGACATGGTTGTTAACCCTATATAGGTGTTGACCGATACAGTGTTGCGCGTCACACTCTTTGATGATATGTGTCTTACCTTTAGTAAGGTTTATGGCACCTTTGGTGAGGGTCGTCCCTTGCTGGTTATACCTTTGGTGAGGGTTGTCCCTTACCCAATATATCTATAGTGAGGGTTGTACCTTGTGATCAGTTGGAAACCCTAATTCTGTATCATAAAGACATATAAGATAATGGCATGCATAGATATGCTCATCAAATTGTGTAATTATATCTCTCTTGGTATATGCAATAAGTTTAAGATGTTCCTTGTACAAGTACCATTGTTTCTCTATGATTATGCTAACCGTACAGGTTCCATGTGTATGGATATGATATCTGGTAATTGCCATGGTGATGGCATGGCAATGATATGATGTTGAACATCAAGGGTTACGATGAACCCAGTGATAGATGGTGGGTGTTACCCATGGAATGGCAATGTGTGCCTTGATGATGGGAATGAGTCTCAGTGATGTTAATCATTGAGATGGATCTTGATAATTGGCAAGAGGCCAAGTGCTTACATGTAATTTTGGATCCTTGCGATGGATCAGGATGATGTTGGCTTTGAGAATAAGAGTTACAATTCAACACCTGATAATCAGATCTATGTTGTTTACTTGTGTTTTAGTTTACATGTTACATAACTTGGTTGAATCTTGCAATCCACTTAAAATGTATTAATCAATTACAGATGAACCTTTCATGTAGTTTGCCCTGGCCATAGATCCATCATTGTCAGTAGTTGGTGATGGTGAAATGGGTTCTTCTATGGGTTAACCCGGAGCGCATATTGTTGAATATGTGGGGTTCTCCTAGCCAAAAATAGGAGGATTAGAGTGAAATTGTAGTTGTGGACTCAAGATGTGTATAAGAGCATGGCGAACAGGCCCATGGATCAATGTGATAGAGCATGAATGTGTTCATGTCCCAAGAGCATGGTGAATAGGCATGTGGCTCATGATATACTAGCATCGTGACCTATACCAAGGTGGGCTAGAGGAAATGCTACCCTATGGGAGCTAACCCTATGACTAAGGTCACGTAAGCAAGAGACTATGGTTCTGCTTTGGTTATCGTGCACTGACCAAGAGGAGGTGAGGTCATGGAGTCCGGCTCTTCTATTAACCCTATATGGCACTGGTTTTGGGCTTCATAATTGAAGGTTGGATTTGAGCGGTACGGCTCACATCCTCAGGGCATAATAAATTTGTAATCCAGCCGTATAGTATATCTGCTTAGGATAAACACAAAACATTGGTTGAGGCCTTATTTGTATAGTCTCCCTAGTTATATCTGGCAGCTAATTATATGTTCCTCAGATGTTATAATGAGTTCTTATTAGACTTGTCTTTTCAATCATGTTCCATATTATTATGTGTGCATGTGCTTCCTAAATATCTTGGTAAGATGTGGTAGCAAGTTAGTTCTGCTCAGTATGCTACTCATATACGATCTGCTTATATCAGTTACCTACTTTATCTGTTCTAGCTCTCCTTTGAGGTTTTATAATTTTGGAGGGGGTTATATTTCTCGCTAGGACTATGTGTCTCACCCTGCTAGTATAAAACCCTTTTTAAGTGATCGTGCTAGATGTGGTGGTGGTCAAGAGGTTACGGACGAGCAGTAAGAAGAACAGTAGGAGGCAAGACATGGATATGTTGTTGTTTTGGTTGTTTTGTAGTAGAGTCTTAGAGTCATCCTCGTACTCTTGGGTCCTTGGAGATGTTTTGACGACGTTTCATGATGTATAGCTGATGTAGCTTATTTATCTTGTTGTTGGCCTGGTATGGCCTGTTCTGTACATAAATAGGTGGTGAACTCTTTGTGCCTATGTGACAGCTGGGTCCTATGAGTTGTGGACACATATCAAGGTTCATGTATGTTTATATAACATTTTTCCTTGTAGGATAAGGATCTGGATGTAATAGTTTCTTTATTATCTGCTTTCTGCAATCGGTTTTAATTAACCTATATTTCTGGTAACATGTGGTTTATGGATGTTCTGCACGTTTTCGCATGGCATTTCGTTGTCTGTGTGATAGAGAGATGTCACAATAAGTTTTGGTATCAGAGCTCTAGGTTCACTGAGTCTACATGGACCTAGGACTAGGCTTGTGTCTGTTCTTGTTAGTTTTCTAGATTTTCTTACAACAACCTTCTGCCCCCAGCAGAGGATAAAGCTAAAAGATGTCTGGAAGTCACGAAGAACATGTTGCCGAGAGCAGTGATGTTGCATCTATTGATGGAACACGAGTGCAGGAACATGAAGATCGGGTGCATGAGGTCCCCCAAATCGATCCAGCCATTCTCGAGAATCCTGTCTACCAGCACCTTATGGGATAGGTAATGGCAATGATGAATCCCATGGTGGATAGATTGCCAGTGCCTCTGCCAATAGCACAAGCTCCCCATGGTGAGTCTTTGGGTATTGGAAAGACCTTTGAGAAGCTTCGCTGAGTCGGAGCTACAGATTATGCTGGAACGGTTGATCCAGCACATGTAGATCTGTAGTTGGCAGGTCTTCAGAAGGTCTTTCAGATCCTTGACATCCCCAAAGTAGACAAAGTCAAGCACGTTGTCTACCTTTTGAAAGGTAGTGGTGGCCACTGATGGGCCATTGAGGAGGAGAAGTGACCCGGTGAGGTGATCTGTTGGGATGTCTTCCAGCGGGAGTTCATGAGTCTATACTTCCCAAAGACCTATCTGGATGAAAAGATCAGCCAGTTCGAGCGTCTGCGCCAAGGTTCCCAAAGAATCACCGAGTATGAAGCCAAGTTTATTGACATACTGAGGTTTTGTCCTCACATGGCGACAACAGATGATGAGAGAATCAAATAGTTTAAGAAAGGTCTGAGTGTTGAGTTGTCGACACCTGTTGCTACTTTAGAAAACCGAGAGCGGTTTCCTACATTTGTGGAGTATGTTTGAAGGATTGAATGGCCATTCTGAGAACAGAGAGATACTATGTCCAAGAAAAGGCCTGCTCAGTTCAATAGATAGAGGTTTGACAGCCACAAGAAGTCGAGGTTTTCTACACCTTCTGTGAGGCAAGGTTCTAGTTCACCATCGCAGTGGTCACCAAGTAAAGGAAGAGGGTGTGGTTAGTTTCCATCCAGAGCTTAAAGCATAATTTCATTAGCAGTGATAGGTCCATCTAGGCCACAGTTAGAAGACATGTCATGCTATCTTTGGGGGCAGACAGGGCATATGAAGTCGAATTGCCCAAGGAGAGATGTCGAAGTGATGCAACAACTGAGACAGAGTCAACAAGGTCTACACAAATAGTAGTTTAATGGTGTCAGAGGGCAAGGGCGTGATCAAGCATCACAAGCAAGATCATTTGCTCAAGGAAGCATAGGACGTGGATAGCAAGCAACAGCTCAATTCTGTGTTATGAGTCAGTCGGAGGCGATAGTCAACCCGCGAGTGGTGGCATGTCAGATGGAGTTATTTCATTCTAATTTGTCTTCTTCTTGCTTTGTATCTGTTCTGTTTGACCCAGGTGCTACGCACTCTTTTATCACTCATAGTATGCTTGATAGCTGTCTTTTACCTGTTAGTTGTAAGAAAGATAGCTTGTTGTTAGAAACCCCTCTTGATGGTTCCTCGATGCTTCGAGAGGTATGTCCATCTTGTGTCCTATCCTTTTCAGGACCCAATGTACAAGTGGATCTTATACCACTTGATATGTATGGATTCGTTGTAATCCTTGGGATGGATACCCTAGAGAGGTATAAGGTTATGCTGGACTGTGGCTCCAAGAAAGCGGTGTTTTCTGATGATGGTGAGAAGTGGATCTTCTAGGGAGATAGGAAGATTCTTCTGGCATGTTTGGTATCATCTATGGTGCAAAAAAGTTGTTGCGGCAAGGTTGTAGAGTGTTTTTGGCTCATGTGTTAGATACCAAGGTAGAAGGTTCTAGCCTTAAGGATGTGCCTGTTGTTAGAGAGTTCGCAGATGTGTTTCCCAATGAGTTTCCCGGTGTTCCCCACCTCGAGAGATTGACTTTGAGATCAATCTGGTACCAGGGACACAACCTATTGCTCAAACACCGTATAGGATGGCTCCATCTGAGATGGCAGAACTAAAAAAGTAGTTACAAGAATTGTTGGATAAAGGTTTCATCAGATCGAGCACATCACTATGGGGTGTTCTTGTTCTGTTCGTGAAGAATAAGGATGGATCGATGTGTCTGTGCATAGATTACCAACATTGAACACAGTTATGATAAAAAACAAGTATCCTTTGCCAAGGATAGATGATTTGTTTGATCAGTTGTGTGGTGCTACAGTGTTCTCAAAGATCGATCTACGATATGGATATCATTCGTTGAGGATCAAGGCGGATGACATACCAAAGTCAACTTTTAGGATGAGGTATGGTCACTTTGAGTTTGTGGTTGTGTCGTTCGGGCTAACCAATGCACCAGCTACTTTCATGGATCTAATGAATAGGGTGTTTCGTCTGTTCCTAGATCAATTTGTTGTGCTCTTCATAGATGACATCTTGATCTATAGTCGAGATAGTCAACAGCATGAACAACACCTTCGATAAGCGTTGACTCTCCTTTACCAACATCAATTGTATGTCATGTTCAGCAAGTGTGAGTTCTGGCTGAAGGAAGTGACTTTCTTGGGACATGTGATATCTACAGAAGGAGTCAGAGTGGACCCCAAGAAGGTGGAGTCAGTAGCGGAATGGGAGCAACTGAAGACGCCGACTGAAGTTTGTAGTTTTTGTGGTTTAGTAGGATACTACCTAAGGTTTATAAAGGACTTTAGTGTGATCACGTTGTCGTTGACGAAGTTGACCAGGAAGGATGTACCTTTGTTTGGGATGATCGTTGTCAGCAAGTTTTTCAGAGCTTAAAGAAGAAGCTGACTAGTGCTCCAGTGTTGGTGTTGCCAGAGCCTGGGAAAGGCTATGTAATTTTTTGTGATGCTTCCAAGAAGGGCTTAGGATGTGTGTTGATGTAGGAAGATCATGTGGTTTCTTTTGCTTCCTGAAAGCTTAAGAAACACGAGGAGAGTTATCCGACACATGATTTGGAGCTAGCAGCGGCGATCCATGCGTTAAAGATTTGGAGACACTATCTTTATGGGGAGGTGTGTCAGATCTTTATGGATCATAAGAACCTGAAGTATATCTTCTCGCATAGTGAATTGAACATGTGACAGCGTCGCTGGATGGAGCTGATAAGTGATTATGATTGCACCATCGAGTATCATCCTAGTAAGGCGAATGTAGTAGCTGAGGCGCTTAGTAGGAAGTCTTCTTCTCTTCCTACAAAGAAGGCACAGTTGAGTTCTTTGATATGCCATAGGCAGGATATGTTCATCTCATTGTGATAGATGAATGTACAGTTGGATGTATCATTGTTGGCAGGACTATTGGCACAGGTACAAGTAAAGCCTACATTGAGACAACAGATCAAAGTTGCACAGCAGGCAGATGTTGTAGTCCAGTTGATCTGATCCAGTTGATCTGATCAGGGTTTGGCAACAAGAAGCGGGATGGCTTCCATGAGTCTGAGGATTGATTAGTTTGTTATCCTAATAGGATGATAGTCCCCGATGATGATGATCTAAGGAAGTTAGTGCTTGAGGCAGCGCACACATCGATGTATGCTATGCATCCAGGTGTCACCAAGATGTATCATAATCTGAAGGACATGTATTGGTGGCCTAGTGTGAAGAGAGATGTGGCCGCGTTTGTGTCTAGGTGTGCGGCATGTCAGTAGGTTAAGGCTGAGCATCAGAAGCTGACAGATACATTGCAACCCATGTTGATACCATAGTGGAAATGGGATCATATAACCATAGATTTCATAGTTAGTCTCCTGAGGACAGCTAGGAATCATGATTTTGTCTGGGTGATAGTGGATAGATTGCAAAAGTCTACTCATTTAATTCTAGTAAAGACAATGTACACAGCAGAGAAGCTTGCTTTGGTGTATGTGGATGAGATAGTACATTTGCACGATGTGCCAGTAACGATAGTCTCTGATAGAGGTCCCCAGTTCATCAGTCATTTTTGGGAATAGTTGCACAGAGCGTTGGGAATGCAGTTGAGGTTCAATACTCCTTTCCACCCACAGACAGATGGATAGTCTGAAAGGACTATTTAGACTTTGGAGGATCTTCTCCGAACTTGCCTTTTGCAATTCCTAGTTAGTTGGAACGTGCATCTCAGTTTGATAGAGTTTTCCTACAACAAAACTTACCAACGGAGTATCGACATGGCACCTTATGAGGCTTTGTATGGTAGAAAATGTAGATCTCCTTTATGTTGGTATGAGTCTGGCGAGTATTAGCTTCTGGGTCCTCAGTTAGTACAATAGACGACAGAGAAGATCAAGGTGATACAACAACAGTTGAAAGCGACACAGGATAGATAGAAGTCGTATGTAGATAATCATCGACGACCTCTAGAGTTCCAGGTGGGAGACAAGGTGTATCTCAAGGTCTCACCATGGAAAGGCGTGTTGCGGTTTGGTCAGAAAGGCAAGTTGGCTCTCGGGTATATGGGGCATATTTGGTAATAGCACGTGTTGACAAGGTAGCTTACAAGTTAGAACTACCACCAGAGTTGCACAAGTTACATTCAGTGTTCCATGTCAGTATACTGAAGAAAAGTCCTCTAAGCACAGAGATAGTAATACATCCAGTTGAGGTTGAGCTTGATGAAAATGTGACCTATGAGGAAGGTCTGATGTTAATCCTTGACAGAAGAGTGAAGAAGTTGAAGAGGAGGGATCTGGTTCTTGTGAAGGTTCTTTGGCATCATCGTGGCTTTGAGGAAGCCATGTGGGAGCTTGAGGAAGATATGAGGAGGAAGTATCCCTCACTTTTCTCTTCAGATTTCGAGGAAAAAATCCTTTTGTAGGGGTTTATGACTTGTAAGGACCCTGACTTCCGTTTTGGGCTTACCCTATTTGCTTTGCCTAAACCTTATGCTTAGATGCATGAATAATCACCTGAGTTGTGATTTGGGTTTGTTTGTGCTTTTTTGAGAGGTTGAGGTGCAACTTGCAAATTACCCAAGTTCTAGGGTTGCTGTGCAAGTTTGTCACCTTGTGAGATATCTTTCTCTCTCCTTGCATCCTCTAGGGTTGAGAGGATGGGTTCGGCACCTTGCTTGAGTTGTTTTCAGCCTCATTTGAGCTTGTTTAAGATTGGGCTTGTTGTTGGGCTTGAAGCCCTTCCTCCTTGCTTGAGTATGTCAGGCAAGGGAGAGCTTGGTGCCTTGTGTCAACCATGGTGTGTTGGGAAAGGGAGGCATATCGGCAAAAGGGTGCTGGTGGGTGTGACAGGTTGCCATGTTGAGCAACACACACCCCTCCACCTAGCCTTGTTTGTGTCACCCTTCTTTGGGCGAGTGGTTGTTGCTTTACTAGTTGGTGGCAAGTCATGAGCAAGTGGTTTGGGGTGCTAGAAGAGTGGCATAGTTTGGACAAGTGGTGGTTTGGGAGAGCACATGTGGAGCAAGCCCCTAGTGGACACCACTTAACCCCCTTGCATATATACCCCCTTCTTTGCTAGCTTGGTATCCCTTTAGCTCCTTAGTTTCTTCCCTTCTTTCTTGGTGGCCGATATCTCCCCTTGGTAGAGCTTTGTGGCTGATCTCCTTGGTGGAGTCTTCTTCTTCCGCTAGTGGTGGCCGAAACCCTAGATGTGCCTTGTTCCTTCTCCTCTTGTGGTGAGTATATCTCCCTATCCTTGGAACCTTCTTCTTCTTCTCTCTTTCTTTTTGTCCATGGTGGTTATGGAGTTCTCTTCTCTCCTAGTGTTGGCCGAAGGTGGTTTTTTGGAGCTTGAAGCTTGGTGCTTGGTGCTTGGAGCTTTGGAGCTTGAGGAGTGTGCTTACGACAGGTTACATAACTCCTAACCCTAACTATATTACCTTCTTACCATGATACTTTATTGTATGCTATCTTGATCAGCCATGCTTATCTTGTTAATGATATCTTTGCTCTACTATGTACCCTTGACATTGTCGGATATGATGTCATGGTTATGTTGTGTAGAGGTGTTCTTGGATCTTGTTGGCCAAACCATTAGATTAAGGTCATTTGGGCAAAACCCCTCACTAACTTAGTTTTTGAGAGGTGAGCCTAGGGTTTCCTAATCCAATGGTGTGTGTGGTGTGTTCTTGGGGTAAAACTCCTTTCTCTCCCTTTGGTTTTGAGAGGTGAGCTTGAGCTCTAGTGGTGTAGACAAAACCTCTCTCTTCCTTGGTCGTTGAGTGGTGAGTCTATACTCTAATTTCTTGGGAAACACACCTCTCTTTCCATGGACTTGAGAGGTGAGCCTTTGGTTGGTCTTGACCTAGCTGAGGTTGGTAGGTTGGATGATATGGTGATGACCCACCTTGCTACTCGATATGTGATGGAAGTTGTGCAAAACCCCTCTCACTTAGTTTTTGAGAGGTGAGCCAACTGTCCTGATCTTTTAGGCCTTCTTGGTGGCAGTCTCGGGGTTGAAGATGACGAACCTGATATGGTCTTTGGACCCTTACCCGATATCCCTTGCTACCCGATATCTTTGACAACCCAAGATGTCATGCTGATATCACTCTGTGTAGGGTGGTGCCTGATATCCCTCTCCTAGGGTTGAGTTTGGACAATATGTTGGATGGGTGTCTAGTTGACCCCTTTGACCGTTATAAGTCTTTACCCCTAGATGTCTTGCTGCCTGATATGATGGGCTGGCCGATATGCCTTGTGGACATTATTAGTTTGATGAGGTGACGTAGTGTTAGCCGTTGTCTTTGGGAGAGGTCGCCCATTATGAGTGATAACCCGGGAAGGGTGATAGTTGTTGTGTTGGTCCCTTGGTCATTAGGTGGTCTGTGTTGGGTGTCATGGGATGTTGGTGCCTTGCATGACATCCTCTTGGATGGTGTTGCCCGACACCTTGTTGGGGGATGCCTTTCCCGATATGGATCCTAGACCAAGACGTTGTTGGGAGATAGGGATGTTGTTTAGGCATTGCATGTTATGGTTCTGTCCGGTAGGATGCTGAGTAATCCAGTAGATCCTACCTTGGGCAATATAGTGGCTTGTCCCCTTGACCGATATGAGTATGGTAGGTAGATCTTGTGTTGGGTGATATGGCTTGTACCTTGCACGACACTCCCCTAGTTGTGTTGTATGACATGGTGCCCCAGTGGCTATGTTGCCTTGAGCGATATGCAGTTTGGGCGTTAGGGTTTGTTGCTTTGGCTGTTATGGGGTTTATCCTTCATGCCCGATGTCCTCTTACACCTAGATGTCTGGTGATGCTGATATGGCCATTGGCCGAGATGGAGGTTGACTTATATGATGGGTGGTGCTTAGGGTCTGGTTGTGAACGATACCAAGGTGATGGTGGTTGCCCGACATGGTTGTTAACCCTAGATGGGTGTTGAACGATACAGTGCTGGGTGTCACAGTCTTTGATGATACATGTCTTACCTTTAGTGAGGTTTATGGTACCTTTGGTGAGGGTTGTCCCTTACCTGATATATCTATAGTGACAGTTGTACCTTGTGATCGGTTGGAAAGCCTAATGTTTGATCATAAAGTCATATAAGATAATGTCATGCATAGATATGCTCATTCAATTGTGTAATTATATCTCTCTTGGTATATGCAAAAAGTTTAATATGTTCCTTGTACAAGTACCATTGTTTCTCTATGATTATGCTAACCATGCAGGTTCCATGTGTATGGATATGAAATCAGGTAAGAGCCATGGTGATGGCATGGCACTGATATGATGTTGAACATCAAGGGTTATGATGAACCCAGTGATATATGATGGGTGTTACCCATGGAATGGCAATGTGTGTCTTGATGATGGGATTGAGTCTCAGTGATGTTAATCCTTGAGATGGATCTTAATGATTGGCAAGAGGCCAAGTGGTAATATGTAATATTTGATCCTTATGATGGATCAGGATGATGTTGGCTTTGAGAATAAGAGTGAGAATTCAACACCTGATAATGAGATCTATGTTGTTTACTTATGTTTTAGTTTACATGTTACATAACTTGGTTGAATCTTGCTATCTGCTTAAAATGTATTAATTAATTACAGATGAACCTTTCATGTAGTTTGCCCAGGCCATAGATCCATCATTGTTAGTAGCTAGTGATGGTGAAATGGGTTCTCCTGTGGGTTAACCAGGAGAGCATATTGTTGAATATGTGTAGTTTCACCTAGCCGAAAATAGGAGGATTTAAGTGCAACTATGGTTGTGGACTCAAGATGTGTATAAGAGTGTGGTGAACAGGCCCATGGCTCAGTGTGATGGAGCATGAATGCGTTCATGGCTCAAGAGCACGGTGAATAGGCCTATGGCTCATGATATACTAGTATCGTGACTTGTACCAAGGCAGGCGAGAGGAAAGGGTAGCCTGTGGGAGCTAACCATGTGACTGAGGTCACTTAAGCAAGAGACTGTGGTCCTTCTTTGGTTATCGTGCACTGACCACGAGGAGGTGAGGTCATGGAGTCTGGCTCTTGCATTGACCCTATATGGCACCGGTTTTGGGCTTCACAGCTGAAGGTTGGATTTGAGCAGTACAGCTCACATCCTTAGGGCATAATAAATTTGTAATCCAACCGTATAGTATATCTGCTTAGGGCAAACATGAAACATTGGTTGAGGCCTTGTTTGTATAGTTGCCCTAGTTATATCTTGCAACTAATTATATGTTCCTCAGATGTTATGATGAGTTCTTATTAGACTTGTCTTGTCAATCATGTTCCATATTATTAGCTATGCATATGCTTCCTAAATATCTCGGTAAGATGTTGTAGCAAGTTAGTTCTACTAAGTACGCTGCTCATATATGATCTGCTTATATTAGTTACCTACTTTATCTGTTCTAGCTCTCCTTTGAGGTTTTATAGTTTCAGTGGGGGTTATATTTCTCGCTGGGACTATGTGTCTCACCCTGCTAGTTTAAAACCTTTTTTAGGTGATCATTCTAGACGTGGTGGTGTTCAAGAGGTTGCGGCCGAGCAGTAAGAAGAATAGTAGGAGGCAAGAGATGGATATGCTGCTTTTTTGGTTGTTTTGTAATAGAGTCTTAGAGTCATCCACGCACTCTCTGGTCCTTGGAGGTGTTTTGATGATGTTTCATCATGTATAGTTGATGTAGCTTGTTTATCCTGCTATTGGCCTGGTATGGCTTGTTCTATACATAAATAGGTGATGAACTCTTTATGCCTATGTGACAGCTAGATCCTATGAACTGTTGACACATATCAAGGTTCATGTATGTTTATATAACATGTTTCCTTGTAGGATAAGGATCTAGATGTAATAGTTTCTTTATTATCTGCTTTCCTCAATCGGTTTTAATTAACCTATATTTCTGGTAACATGTGGTTTATGGATGTTCTGCACGTTTTCACGTGGCATTTCGTTGTCTGTGTTATAGTGGGATGTCACAAAAAATGTGAGTTTCCAAGAAGATTATAAACAATAAGAGATTTCTTGCCTTAGAACAATGTCACAACAATATTATCACAAAACATATAAAGTTGAATGGTGAGTACCAAACAGACTAGCATACACTTAAAAGAAGGGTAGGAACTAATATATATTCCATATCAAAGTGCAGCAGGACTAAAACCTCAGTGTCAAACAAAAATACTATTTTGTATAAGAATAAAATCCAGTGCACGGATGGAAAAGATAACCTAATGCCTAATATCAAATGTGGCAGGGGAATAAAACTCATTGTCTGGTAGGGGAATAAAATCCAATTCCTAAATATCAAACATGGTAGGGGAATAAAACCAAATGCCAATATGGTGTCATTACTTCTAGTTATGATTAGTCAATCACTCATGCAAATAGGGCATGCAATATAAAGTATAGTCAATCTGAAATAATAGGATGAGAGCAGCCAATAGTTATCATATGGGTCAGAGTATCCAATAAGAAAATATCCTATCATGTCCATAGTTAAGATACAACATAAGATCACAAGAGACTATCACATTAGAAAATAAGATTCTTTTTAAGTAAATTTCTCAAAATAAGATTTCCACAAGTAAAAGATGATCAAGATATATAGTAGAGTCCAAGAAGAATATTCATCAAGTTGATTAGATCACAAGAACCACTCACGAATCAAATTCTCAAAAGAGATATGAATTTCATAAGGTAAATGACTCAGAAGTCCAAAAGGGAGAAAATATAGTTGATTGCTCAATATGAGTAATAGGAACTCAACACATTATGAAATTGAAATAAAAAAATTGTTGAATATGATTTGCATATGTAACATACAACAAGAGATAGGAAATTTAGGCCAATTTCTCAATTTAAAATTCAAGAGATGAAACATGCCTCAAATATGCTTGTCAACTTGTCAAAGTCTAAATCTTAGATCCAAGTCAGGGTTCCAAGGTTTGAAACACTGATGGTTGAGAATGGAACACCATATGAATTTTTTATGAGATTACAAGGAACTTGAATAGTAAGATAAGAGAGAAGGTTAGGAGTCACGTCCTATTGGTCAAGTGATTTCTATGTATGTAAAGTCAATGGAATGGGGTGTATATATAGGACTAGGCTTGGGTAGCAAGAGACTTATCTACTTTTATTCACTAAGGATAATATGCAACATATATTGTAAAAGGAGAAACGTTGAGCATTCTTTGACGAATGATAGGAAATAATAACATAAAAATGTCATTTCCATTCCAATTATTTCTATATATGTTTTATCATATATTTCCTTTTTTTAATAACATGATCACATAAATACTAACTATTACATTCACAGTAAAGAGAGTTCTAAATATCTCGTTGAGAAGTTATTTTCTCAATGTAAATGAGTATAATAAGGTAATGTACAATTGTGCAGGACATACTTATTGAATTCCTTTTTTTATTATTCCATTTATCAACCTCTTATATACACTTATTCATTCCATTATTAAAAGACTTCCTGACAATGTTTTTCTTCTCATGTAAAGTCACTAAAAACATGTATAATAAATTTATTTAAATAAAAAGCATATATTTACCTATGTTAAGTAATTCTTTGATCTGTGTCTCTCTCTAGCTTTGGTCCCATACATCTCTAGATTGGGCATAGCCATGGTGATTGGGGGAAGTTCCTCGACTGCCTCCGGAGTTGAAGCTAGGATTGATCCTGGAAAGGCACGCGAAGATGTCACCATTGCCCGTGACTGGGCCAAAATGGTGGAGGGGCGCCCCCCACAGATCAGGGGCGCTGTGGTGGCTGACCCGAAGAAGCCCTTCTTCTGAGAAGGTGATGACAGAACCTGGATGCGGTTCACAGGCCCAATCATGGAGGAGATGGACGACTACCACCGGCACTTTGCCATAGTCCAAGTGGTCGGTAAGAATGTTTTAGTCTTCCAAATCAAAGGTTGGATGATTAGGACCTAGAAGCCCAGAGGAGAGCTGGAGGTCTTTACCCTGGTAAATGGCCTTATCCTCTCCAGATTTGCAAATGAAAGGGATATCGATGTGGCTCTGTCAACCGGACACTAGTTCTTCGATGACCAGCTGGTCTTGGTTCTTCGTTGGACACCTAAGGCTGATATCAAGAGAGCGGCACTGAATACGACACCTATTTGGGTCTCCCTCCTCGACATGGGTAAGCATTGGTTTCCTCGGGCCATTACAGTCATTGCTCATGCCATCAGAGAGCAAAGAGCGATTGATCATAGGCCGGACGACAGTCTGCTGGGCTATACCAGGTTCTGTGTTGATATTGTTGTAGATAAACCACTGCCACCACTGGTCATTCGTTGAACTCCCTGGCGGAGGTGAATGGGAGGTCAAAGTCAGGTATGAGGTTTTACCTGATAGATGTGACAAATGTAGGGTTTTTTGTCACAGTGATGGCTAATGCCGAGGGGTTAGAAGTGAGGTTGTGATGGCTTCTCCTATGATTGTGGCTACAAAATTCCATCGAGCGTGTAAAATGCAGACAAGGAACTAGTCACGACCGTCATCAAGGGTGAGGACAGTTATCCCTGCTGATAAAATTGCTACCTCTAACCTTGAGGTTACTGAGGCAGCTGTGATTTGAAAAACCACTAGAGGGGGTTGAATAGAGTTTTTATGAAGATTTAAAAATAATAATTCAAGCAATCAACCACAAAGATGTTGATGAAGGAGACACATGGTTTAGAATGGTTCCACCCTTAGCAAATGTTAAGGGAATCGGTCCACTACCCAATTGTTTCCAATTGGGATTTTGAAAGTACCTGTATTTTATTACCTCGCAAGGATGTTACATAAAATACAACTACCTTCCCAAACCCTTTGGATAGCCTTCACCCTGAATTCATCTCACCAACTTTGAAGCAGCCTTCACTTGAAGTAACTTCAAGCTCCCCCTTGAAGTAGCCTTTCTCCTTGAAGTAGCTTCCCGTTGAGACCTTCTAGAAGTAGTCCAAAGTCCACCTTCTCCTCCAAGAAGACCCTTCTCCACCTGATAAGATAACACCCTCTCCAATCTGCAACCTCCAGCCCTGGGAGTAGCAAGGAGAGTAAAAGTAATAAAAAGGAACAAGAAGGGAAAATGGAAATTATAATTACCATTGTAGCACAAGGCTTGATTTCCTATATCAAGCATTTTGATCTCCTAACCAATGTGTGTGAAAGTGTAAGTATGGTGGAAAGGAGATACTAGCCTATAGGACACGAGCTTGTAGTAATGGGAAAGATTAGCAAGTGTAGAAGTTGCTCAATTGCTCACAAGAAAGGATTGTCAATTGCAAGTATGTATGCTCAAGTATTGCACAAGTGTGTTTTGGGTGTCCTAAGGCATGTCCTATTTATAGGAATGGCCTATGAATGCTTAAGGACGTTCTAGACACTTTCTAGGGGGTTCTAAGTGCTCAAGTAGTCATTAGGTATACATGAATTGCTTTAGCAATGGCTAGTTTAATTCTGAAAAGTGTAGCTAAATTTCTTCTCGGTCGAGAAGTTTGTCGACTGAGAGTCAGTCGGTCGAGGACTTCGTCAACTGAGGGACGGTCAGGAGAAAGTGTATATAACATTTGATTCCAACTCCCAACCACCTTGTCTGCTAGGTCTAATGGCTATAGAACATTTTAGAAGGATTAACTTGGGAGACTCTCGGTCAAGAAGATGTTCGACCGAGTGTGTCTCAGTCGACAAATAGTTCGACCAAGAATGTCTCTATTTTGGTGGTTCTAGATGAATACTAAGTGTGTGTATGAGTGTGCAGTTGTGACACTATTATAGAGGATGACCTATCTAAGTGTTGTGAGTGGATAGGGAAGATCTAAACGCTTGATTTACATGATATCTAAGTACTTGTACATTCTATACTTGTACAAGTTTTTACATTTGATTACAATCATGAAATTAAAGCATTTTGAGCATATAGATCTTCCAAAAGTTTTTTCATCCACCTTGTTCCTGCAACACTCCAGTAGCACATTAGATACAAAAGAATGAAATGTTTGTCATCATCAAAATAAAGGGATTATAATAATGTCCAATTTAGCCAACAATCTCCCCCTTTTGAAGATGACAAACATTTCCAAAATATAATATAAGGAAATATAAATCATATGAGTTTCATACCTGAAGTTTACCTTTTGTAGCCATTCTCTTGTTTGTAGGTGTGTGATGGCCAAGAGATTATGAAACTCATTTTATTTTGTATTTTTGATTTTATATTATGTCTCCCCCTTTGTCATTTCAAAAAGATAACCCAGATAATCATTAAGTATGACTTTTATTACTCCCCCTCAATTTGATAATTTGACACTCAAAGAAAACCACTTATGTCAAATTTAGCCACAATTTATTTCTCAATCATTTGCAAAGGATGTTAAGCCTTGAAATGACATGAGATCCTTTTAGATTCATGGCATATGTGTTTTGATTTCTCATCCATTTAACAAGGGATATTAAGCCCTAAAATGATATGAGATTCTTTTAAGATTATAGTAGAAACAATGAATGTATCTCTAACCAAATGCCCAGGATGTCAAGCCCTAATTTGTTTAGATAATTCCATTATATCCATAAATATTGTAGGCTCCAAGATTACTTTAAAGATATTAAGGTCATAACTAGTTTCAAATTTTCTTTATGATCTTTACAAAGTTTTGTGAGCTCCTTCTTAGTCTTCTAGTCAAGATAGTTTTTGTGAGCTCCCCCTTAATCTTATAATCAAGATAATTTAAGGATTCTAAGGTCACAATAAGCATTAGATCATAATAAGTTAACCTTTTATGAGAGTGATGCACTAACATCTTGTTTTCTATATACTAAGATTGAGTGCAAGGAAATGATTTACAATTAAGCATTTTTCCAAGCATATTTTAGGTCGACCTAGACTTCGACCTTGGCACCCTTTGGTCAAACTTGATATCAACCAAGAGGCAATTTCTACAGATTTCCAATTTAAGCATTTACAATGATCTACGTGATTGAATATTTGAAACATAGCTTTCTGAGTATTATTCATGTATAACAAGAATATCATTTTCCATAAGCTAAGCACAAGATAATCATTTAACTAATATGTCAAGATGCATCTGTGCCATAGAGATTTATCTTGATGCAAAAATTGTATTTTCAATGATAACATTATCTTTCTGTGTAATGTGCTGAATCACTATGATTATTTTGAAAACGAAATACATTCATGATTTTTATACATATAGATCAAAGATTATTTTAGGCAAACCAAGTAAAAGATGAAACACAATGATCATGGTGAACCAGTAAAGGCATATCCATAATTACAATAATTTCTATATAGATAAACCAAGGAATACTTAGGAAAAACCTTGTGGATTAAAATAGTAATTTTCTTGATTAAATCAACATTTAAGTCAAACCATGTAGGAGATTATAGTACTTGAACTTGCAATCTATGCTATATCTGTATTGATTTGTTTTTGCAAGAAGGCATGTCAAATTTTAGTGTGCAAAAATATACAGGTTTTTAATCAACATGTTTTGTAACAAGTTTAATCAGTGTTATAATCAAAGTATATTAATAAGTCATAATGCAATCTTATCAAAATGTTTAAAGAATTTTTCTCCAAGATTCATTCTTGATTTGCATATTAAATCAATCATTAATAGAAAATTGATAGGAAACTGGATCAATTAAATAGGTTCAACAGAACTTGATTCGGTTGAACTTTTCTGCGATCAAATTTATCTCAGTCGAAGGTTTTCTCGATCGAGTATTCTGCTGTGTGTACAGATTTTATTAGATTTTTGCAGGCTTAAAAATAGTACCATGTTCGTTTGACTAATTCTCGACTGATAGTGTCTCGGTCGAATATTTTCTCGACTGAGTATGTTTCTGTATTGTTATTCAGTAATTATTTCCAAGCAAAAGGTAATACAATTTGCAAGAATATAAAAGTCGAAGCTCAATTTTTTTGAGATAAGACATTTGAATATCAAAGAAATGTTTTAGGTCAAATCTCAACTAATCAAATTCAAATCTCTAAGTTTTAGGAACCCAAACTAGATCATCATTCCTTTTCTTGTATGGGCATGAAAAAGAGTAGTGTCCAAGACGTAAGAAATAGTTACAACTAATAAAGTCAATCTCATTTCTCTTTCTAGGAGTTGAGTTGTTCTTGGATACATACATAATCTTGGTCTTGGGTTCTTGTGTTCTTCTAGGTTTAGGTTGATAGGATTTCCCTTTTGAAACATATCCTAACCCTCTCCTTCCATTATAACTAGAAGAATTATTTAGAATTTTATCAAGAACATCATTGTTTCTCAAGTTATTAATTTATCTTTGTAACTTGGTAATCTCATCCATATTCTTTTTGATATCTAACTTTGCTTGATCTAGATTAGATGATAAAGCATCTTTTTCCTTAACAATAGCATCATAATCTAGATGATTACATAGGATGGGTTGAGTCTAAAAATTATGCAGTTTTGCAAGCAAACAAAACTTTTTCTTGAGAAAGAAGATCATGGTTTGTTTCTAAAGTAAGCAACTTCATATTGCAATCATTTAAAGATGATTTCAAGGTAAGATTTTCAGAAACAATATTGTCCTTTTCAAAGGAAAGATTATTTAATTTAGCATACAAGTCCTCATTAGTTTTAGTAGCTTTCTTTAGTTTCTTTTTGCAATCAACATATTTCCCATGTGTATTTTGAAGACTAGTAATTAGACCTTCTTTTGGTAAATCAAAAAGGCTTACCTCTTCTTCTTCTTCATTTGTTGTAGCAATAAGACATTCTACTTCTTTTTCTCCACCTTCACTATCATCAGTTCATCACTTGAATCATCCCATGCAACTTTATATGCTCTTTCTTTCTTCTTGTGAGATGATTTCTTCCCCTTCTTAAGTTTTGGACAATCACCTTTCAAGTGTCCCTTTTTGCCACATTCAAAGCACCTGGAGGAAGAAACACTAGAAATTTTGTTAGTTTTAAAACTTCTATACTGCTTACCATTTACAATGAGTGTTTCTTCTTCACCATCTTCTTCACTTGTGTCATGACTATTCTTGGTTGATGCTTTGAATGCAATGTCCTTTCTTTTCTCCTTTTTGTGTTCTGCCGCCAATCTTTCTTCTTCTTCAAGGGTAGCTTCATGAGCCTCCAAGTTGCTAATGAGTTGTTCCATCCTTAGTCGAGTGAGGTCATTGGCTTCTTCAATTGTAGTTACTTTTGGTTTGTACTTTGGAGGAAAACACCTAAGGATTTTAGACACTTGATCCTCTTCACTAATTGATTTACCTAAAGCATTCAAACCATTAACAAAAGAAGAAAATTTTGCATACATTTCACTAATAGACTCAATTGGTTCCATACGAAACTGTTCAAACTTTTGTTTAAGCATGCCAATTTTGGAATTTTTAACTTGAATAGTTCATTCATAGGTAATAGAGAGTCTATGCCATATCTCATAGGTTGTTTCACAATTTGATATTCTATTGAATTCACCAACGAAAATTGAACAATAGAGTATACTTATAGCTTTTACATTCATTTGGGCTGATCTTACCGTATTAGCATCCCAAGTTGCATACTTTGTTTGAGGAAAGTCATATGGATTGGAAACCATCCTCTAGAGATCCCAACTAATTCACTGGAAGTAGAACTAGATTCTCCTCTTACAGGAGGTGTAGTTTGTTCCATCAAATGGTGGAGGCCTAGCCACGAGTGTTCCTTCTAGGTTGAGGTTGTTTAGCACCCCATCACCCATTCTTCTTCAAGACTTTGTTAGAGTTCCTTGAAGCCTGCTCTGATACCAAATGAAAAACTACTAGGGGCGGGTGAATAGGGTTTTTATGAAGATTTAAAAATAATAATTCAAACAATCAACCATAAAGATGTTGAAGAAGGAGACACAGGGTTTAGAGTGGTTCCACCCTTAGCAAATACTAAGGGAGTCAGTCCACTACCCAATTGTTTCCAATTGGGATTTTAAAAGCACATGTATTTTATTACCTCATAAGGATGTTACATAAAATACAACTACCTTCCCAAACCCTTTGGACATCCTTCTCCCCGAAGTCGTCTCACCAACTTTGAAGCAGCCTTCACTTGAAGTAACTTCAAGATCCCCCTTCAAGTAGCCTTCCTCCTTGAAGTAGCTTCCCGTTGAGACCTTCTAGAAATAGTCCAAAGTCAACCTTCTCGTCTGAGAAGACCCTTATCCACCTGAGAAGATAACACCCTCTCCAATCCACAGCCTCCAACCCTAGAAGTAACAAGGAGAGTACAAGTATTAAAAAGGAACAAGAAGGGAAAATGGAAATTACAATTACCGTTGTAGCATAAGGCTTGATTTCCTATATCAAGCATTTTGATCTCCTAACCAATGTGTGTGAAAGTGTAAGTATGGTGGAAAGGAGATACTAGCCTATAGGACACGAGCTTGTAGAAATGGTAAAGCTTAGCAAGTGTAGAAGTTGCTCAATTGCTCACAAGAAAGGATTGCCAATTGCAAGTATGTATGCTCAAGTATTGAACAAGTGTGTTTTGGGTGTCCTAAGGCATGTCCTATTTATAGGAATGTCATATGAATGCTTAAAGTCATTCTAGACACTTTCTAGGGGGTTCTAAGTGCTCAACTATCTGTTAGGTATCCACTAATTGCTTTAGCAACGATCGGTTTATTAATTCTACAAAGTGCAGACAGAGTTCTTCTCGGTCGAGAAGTTTGTTCACCGAGAGTCAGTCATTCGAGGACTTCGTCGACCAAGGGACGGTCTGGAGCAAGTGTATATAAAGTTCGATTCCAACTCCCAACCACCTTGTCTGCTAGGTCTAATGGCTATAGAACCTTTTAGAAGGATTATCCCGGGAGACTCTCGGTCGAGAAGATGTTCGACCGAGTGTGTCTCGATCGAAAAATAGTTCGACTGAGACCGTCTCTATTTTGGTGGTTCTAGATGAATACTAAGTGTGTGTATGAGTGTGCAGTGTGACACTTTTATAGGGGATGACCTATCTAAGTGTTGTGAGTGGCTAGGGAAGATCTAAACGCTTGATTTACATGATATCTAAGTACTAGTACATTATGTACCTGTACAAGTTTCTACATTTGATTACAATCATGAAATTAAAGCATTTTGAACATATAGATCTTCCAAAGGTTTGTCATCCACCTTATTCTTCCAACACTCAAGTAGCATGTTAGATCCACAAGAATGAAATGTTTGTCATCATCGAAATAAAGGGATTATAATAATGTCCAATTTAGCTAACAATCTCCCCCTTTTTGAAGATGACAAACATATTCAAAATATAAAATAAGGAATTATAAATCATATGAGTTTCATACCTAAAGTTTACCTTTTCTAGCCATTCTCTTGTTTGCAAGTGTGTGTGGCCGAGAGATTATGAAACTCATATTATTTTGTAGTTTTGATTTTATATTATTTCTCCCCCTTTGTCATTTCAAAAAGATAACCAAGATAATCATTAAGAATGACTTTTATTACTCCCCCTTAATTTGATAATTTGATGCTCAAAGAAAAACACTTATGTCAAATTTAGCCACAATTTATTTCTCAATCATTTGCAAAGGATGTTAAGCCTTGAAATGGCATGAGATCCTTTTAGATTCATGGCATATGTGTTTTGATTTCTCATCCATTTTACAAAGGATGTTAAGCCCTGAAATGATATGAGATTCTTTTAAGCTTATAGTAGAATCAATGAATGTATCTCTAACCAAATTCTTGGGATGTCAAGCCCTAATTTGATTAGAGAATTCCATTATATCCATAAATATTGTAGGCTCCAAGATTACTTTAAAGATACTAAGGTCATAACTAGTTTCAAATTTTATTTATGATGTTTACAAAGTTTTTTGAGCTAATTCTTAATCTTATAGTCAAGATAGTTTTTGTGAGCTCCCCCTGAATCTTATAATCAAGATAATTTAAGGATTCTAAGGTCACAATAAGCATTAGATCATAATAGTTAAACTTTTATGAGAGTGATGCACTAACATCTTGTTTTCAATATACTAAGATTGAGTGTAAGGAAATGATTTACAATTAAGCATTTTGTCAAGCTTATTTTAGGTCGACCTTGACTTCGACCTTGGCGCCCCTTGGTCAAACTTTATTTCAACCAAGAGGCAATTTCTACAGATTTCCAATTTAAGCATTTACAATGATCTATGCGATCCGTGCCATAGAGATTTATCTTGATGCAAAAATTGTATTTTCAATGATAACAATATCTTTATGTGTAATGAGATGAATCACTATGATTATTTTGAAAACAATATCCATTCATAATTTGTATACATATAGATCAAATATTATTTTAGGAAATCCAAGTAAAAGATGAAACACAATGATCATGGTGAATCAGTAAAGGCATATCCATAATTACAATGATTTCTATATAGATAAACCAAGTAATACTTAGGACAAACCATGTGGATTAAAATAGTAATTTCCTTGATTAAATCAACATTTAAGTCAAACCATGTAGGAGATTATAGCACTTGAACTTGCAATCTATGCTATATTTGTATTGATTTATTTTTGCAAGAAGGCATGTCAAATTTTAGTGTGCAAAAGTATATAGGTTTTTAATCAACATGTTTTGTAACAAGTTTAATATGAGTGTTATGAAAATTCATATAAATCCTTAGAGAATCTTTATAGTGTATCTTGTAAACAATATTTATGAATTAATAAAAATTATTTGCAATTATTTGTTATTTGTTAAATTTGGATGTCGGGAATTTCAGGTAATGACTCTCAACTTTAAGGTCCTTTATTAATTGGGGACTTTGTAAAGTGAGCTTGTTACATTTGGTATCAGAGCCCCAAAGTTTTCAACTAATATTTAATAGTTTATAATTTAAAATGATCCGTAGAAACATAAGGAGAATTATTAGGGCATAACCTAATGGAAATGGTATCTAGAATTGATCATGGATTTGGGGGCTCGCTATATTTTCCTCCACACCATTAAGTCGATATATGAGGACTCCCTTAGCCGATGTGATACCATCCTATCCAGAACCTAGGGTATGTCTGAAGTAATACTTCCTCTAAGTCTTCTCATCTCAAATTTCATCCACTTCTCACCTCTTGCTTAATAAACCCTAAAAGAAACTTCCCTCCTCATCTCAAGTAGGGTTTTTGAGAAGAAGTAGGATTAAGGCATCCTCCGCCAAATAATGTACATGTTATGAGGAAATAATGATAAAATAAACAACAATAATTTTGAATTTTTCCTTGCAAGGGTGAACCCTTGATGGAGGTAGGGATGATTTAGGTAAATGTTAATGGGTCAAAGGATATTGAAACCCTAACATGCAAGGTGTAGTCTAACCTTATCCCGAAACCCAAATCATGGGAAATGGGAGTTGTGTGAGGGATATAGTAACCCTACTCATATGAACCCTAATTAGAATAAAAGGAAAATCCAAATGATTTAACATGACCCAATCTCTCATGCATGCATGTATGTGGAGCAAGGCATTCATGTGAAGGGTTTTAAGAAACATAAGCAACCAATGGTTACAAAAAAGATATGAAACCCATAATTCAACTTTTAGGGTTGGTGTCCTGACCTGGGGTGGTCAACCCAAGGATGGGGAAGGATCTATGGGGGAGGCAAAACCCTAAACCCGTAAGGTCAGGTTGTGTCTAGAGAGCCTATCCTCCTCCTATGGCCAACAAGGCAACCTTGGTTAGGACCTTCCCTACAAGGGTGAGATGACCAATCAGTTTAAGAATTGAGGTAACATTGAATGTCACCTAAAGTGTGAAGGATAAGTATACAACATATAGAAGAAAATACATTCTTTTAACCCAAGTATTCCACCTTAGAGGGATACAAGGAAAACTCACTGAGGGAGTGGTCAAAAAAGTATGTGACCAAGAAAAGAAAGAAGGTTGTTACAAAAGGAAGTCTATTGCAGTGATGGGTGATCAAGCCAGGAAAGGTAGGTCACCAATAGGCCAAGACTGGAAAGGAAGGCCGGTATAAGAGGAAGTCTATTTCAATGACAGGTGATCAAGCTGAGAAAGAAAGGTCACCAATAGGTCAAGCTGCAAAAGCAAGGCTGATACAAGAGGAAGTCATTGCAATGACTAGTGATCAAGCCGGGTAAGGAAGGTCACTAATAGGCCATGCCAGGAAAGGAAGTCCAATATAAGAGTATATAATTGCAATGGCTAGTGATCAATCCGGGAAATGAAGGTCACTAATAGGACAAGCCAAGAAAGGAAAGTCACCATGAGCCCGATGCAGGGACATAAAGTGAAAATTGTGTACCCTAAAGGATAAAGACAATTTGGATATAAGAATTACATATGAAAATAATGTGCTCTCTATAAACCCTAGGCAAGGTAAGGCTCTATGTCATTCCTAAAGTCAAGTAGGGATGATTAAAGGTACCTAAGACCTATGAGGTTGGGAGGTGATCATGGCCTAAGTGCCTAAGACCATGGGGTTAGGAGATAGCCATCCATGTTTGCCCGAAGCCCATGGGTTAGGAGATCAGCCACCTTCATGAGTTCATGAGGCCCAAGGAGTAATTGTGAGAGCCACTCCCTAACCACATAAGGCCTACGAGGACAGGAGGAGATCACTCCCAAGGTATCGGTACCCCTAGAAACTGTGAGGAAATGACTAAAGCTAATGAGACATGAGGTGTGAATATAAAAGAAGCAAGAAGTCATGTAATGATGAAAATGTTAGAAGAGTTGTGCACAAACTCAAGAGTGAGAAAGGCACTTAACTTCATGAAACATAAGAATATTTTGGGATTAAAAATAAATAGGTTTGGAGTCATTGTCATTAACCTAAAATTGAAATTTTAAGATGATCTACGAGTATACCATATATACCCTTAGAATGGGATGAACTTTGTATTTGGATTGAAGACAAACACTTATTTCATCTCATTATTAGTGTGAGAGTTGGGTAGACACATGTTATGCTTCAAACTAACACATGTGGATGTATACCCTAACTTGAGTTTAATGATGTGATGTAGGATTGAAGTGTTATGTCTCCCTTATGTAAACATAAAGGAACCATAGGTTGGAAACCTTTTTTTTCATCCAAACACACCTTATATTACTCTAAATCGGTTCAAGATACATCCAAGATGAAAGCCAGAAAATCATAGTGATCCATTGAGGACCTAATAGTACCTCGGAGGGCACCACCAGCAACCTCGTGTACCACTCTATTACAAGATCATTTTATGAATGTAAAAGAATAGTAACTAAATAAACTGACTATTACTAAAATATCACCTACTAGCAGGCCAAGGAGATCTCTCCTCGGCGTCAGCTTCAGCAGGGCGCACACCGTAGTCTTAGAGTCTGATTCCACCTCTATTACAGTGATCCCCCATTCAACTGCCATTTTCAATGCCATAAGAATCACGTTAGCTTCAGCTAGTATGACATTACCATTGTAGTGGGCCATTTCAGCCACTAAGGCTATTAACTTTCCTTCCTCATCTCTTATTACTCCCCCAACCCGACAATATTCCCCCTTCAAACCGCTGTATCACAATTAAGATTTACTCCTCTCCGTCGGGGTTTAGTCCATTTTGCTCTATCCATAGATTCAGGTCCCTCCCGCACATTCCCCTGACCTCCATTGCAGCATCTAAAGTCTTCCAGGAAGTTGAGTGCTTGCCTTATAAATAGATCTAGATGTGGTTCAGCATTGTCGAAGATGCAATTATTCCTATATGTCCATATACCCCACATGGTAGCTGCCATTTTCTAGAGCACCATCTCTTCTAGCTTGTCGTGTAGAGATAGTAGGGCTTCTGCGGGCTGCATGTATTCTAACTCTTGAGCTTGCAGGTGACTAGCTACATCATTCCATACTCTTTGGACTTTCTTGCACCCAACCAAAGTGTGCATAATTGTTTCTTTCAGGTCCCTACACCTTGGACAACTACCCTCTTGTACTCAGTTTCGGTCCCATAGCCTACCACGGGTCGCCAAACTGCCGGTGACCATGCACCAGAGAAAGTGAGCTAGCTTCGGTGGTATTCTCTTGCTCCATACGATAGACCAGATGGCCTCTCTGTTGACCACATAGTTCTATATGAACTCTGACTTCCCCAACAAACTTAACCAGTAGGCCGACTTCATCGTGAATGAGCCCTTGTCATCGGGCCACCATGATGGAATATCCTTTGGGAGTCGGCTACTGATTGGGGTTTGAAGGATTTGCACTTTGACTTCTGGAGGAAACTCAGTCGTTATCCGTGTAGTATCCCAGCCGCCTATATCTGGGTTGATAAGCTCGTGAACTTACTCATAGTTATGGGGAAGAAGAGGGTACGAGTCTTGAAGCGACGCCCTCTGTCCCACCTTCCATCGTTCTCTTAAAATACTTATGCATTTCCCATCACCCACCCTCCAGTTAGTTCCTTCTAGAAGAACATCCTTTGCACCCCAAATACTCCTCCAGGTGAAACTCAGATTATGCCCTCTGGTTGCCTCCATAATAGTACCTCTTGGAAAGTAGCGGTCCTTTAATACTTTGTGCACGAGAGTATCTAACTTCGTGAGCAACCTCCAGCACTATTTTGCTAGCATAGCTTAATTGAATGCGTGAATATCCCTAAACCCCAGGCCTCCCACATTCTTTGGTTTGCAAAGATTGGCCCAACTTAGCCACGAGATTTTGTGTTCATTATCCTTAGCTCCCCACCAGAACCTGGCTATAGAGCTTCATATCTCGTCAATAAGACCCGTTGGAAGTTGGAAAATATTCATGACATGCATTGGGATAGCATGTACAACTTCCTTTATGAGGACTTCTTTTCCTAGTTTAGATAAAAAAAACTTCCTTCCACCCCTACATCTTCTTCCACACTCTCTCTTTGATGTAGCTAAACACATTCTTTTTGGACCTCCCTACTGCTGTCGGAAGTCCCAGGTACTTGGTATGTCGTTCCACCTCTTTTACTTTTAGAAGATCCTGGAACACCTATCTTTCCTGGAAAGGTACTCCTTTGCTAAAAGCAATTTTAGTTTTTGATAATTTAATTGTTTACCCTGATGCATGTTCGTACTGGCTAATGATATTAGCTAATGTCAAGCATTCGGCTGTAGTTGCTCTTCCAAAGAGAATACTATCGTCTGTAAATAATAGGTGACAGATGGGCAGTCTGTTTCTGCTGACCTTTATGCCCCTAATATTTCTTTGTTTCACGGATAAGGAAATATAAGAAGAGAATGCTTCCGCACAAATAATGAAAAGATAGGGATAAAGAGGGTCACCTTGTCATAGGCCACGGGATGGTAGTATCTTCTTGGACCAGTTTCCATTGATGGCAAAAGAGAAGTTCACATATGAAATGCATTCCTTCACCTTGGATCTCCATAAAACTTCCGAAATCCAATCTTTCTTGGACCGGATCAAGAAAATTCCACTCCATTCTATCATACGCCTTTGACATATCAAGTTTCAAAGCGATACTTCCCTTCTTTTGCTGTTTATTTTCCGTTTTCAATTTGTGGAAGACTTCAAAGACCACCAGAGCATTATCCATGATCATTCTACCCGACAAAAAGGCACTTTGGTTCTAAGAGATCAACCCATCCATCATAGGTTTTAATCTATTAGCCAAAAGTTTTGAAGAAATTTTATAGACTACATTACATAGATTAATAGGACGATAATCAGCCAGGCTCTTCGGTTTTTCAACCTTTGGAATCAGAACAACCAATGTTGAATTTACCTTTCCAATATCCTCTTCTCCTTTCCACCAGCCCTTTATGTAGCTAGAGATGTCCTTCCCCACCACTTTCCAGTATTTTTGAAAGAAAATAGGTTTCATCCCATCTGGTCCAGGTGCTTTGTTTGGATGCATGCCTTTTAGAGCTTCAATCACCTCCTCCTCTACAATGTCCTTTTCCAGCACCTCATTCATTGCTTCATCAATCTTCACTCTCAAGCCTTTAACCACCTCCTCCATTGCAACTGGTGCACTCGTAGTAAATAGGTCACCAAAAACTTGAAGGATCTCATTCTTGATCTCATCATCATCATTGTGTAGAATCCCCTCCTTATCAATCAGTTGATCAATATGGTTTCTCTTCCTCCTATGAGAAGCATTATGATGAAAGTAAGTTGTATTCCTATCCCTCGAAATCATCTCGTTTACTATGTCTCTATCACACCAGTACTCTTCATCTCGTATGTGCCACATTTGCAGTTCATGAGCAAGCTTTTCACATTTTTTAAGAACATGGTTATCTAGCGGTTTTTCTTGTTCTTCAGATAGGAGTTTTTCTATCTCCGTAATTTTCTTTCTGATGTTGATGAAATGATGCATCGCCCAGAGATCTAATTGTTCCCCACAACCCTCCAGTTTGTCAATCAGCCCTCCTCTGTATGACACACTCCTGGCCTTCTGGATTGTTTCAAGGCAACCCTCCTCACTGACCCACATTGGTTCAAATCTGTAGAAATGTTGTCTTCTTTTCTTTTTCTTACTTTCTGATCTATTGATATTATGATGGGTGTGTGGTCCGATTGATAAAAAGGGAGGTGGATGATTTTACAAGTTGAGAATAAAATCCTCCACTCGTACGTAGCCAATGCTCGGTCAAGTCTTTCTCTAACCAGATTTTCGATTGTCTTTCCTTTCTCCCAAGTGTACGGTCTGTCAAAAAAGCCTAGTTAAAATAGAGCACAATCATCAAGAGCATCTCGGAAATCCTACATCCAGCTTTCAGATCTAGGATGGCCTCCCCACTTTTTTTCATTTGACAAAATTTGATTAAAATCACCAAACATGATAGTAGGACTATCCAAACCTCTCATAATTTTCCTCATAGATCCCACGTTCTGTATTTATGTTGCTGGTTTGCCCATTCGTACATCGCCACCACTTTCCATCTCACTGTGTTTGCCCCTTCCGTAACCCAACACTCAATATGGCGTGCAGAGTAACTAACAATATCCACTTTAATATCCTTCCACCAAAGGCCCATACCCCCCGACCTCCTGTAACTAGACAAACAAATACCATCAGTAAAGCCACAAAAACATTTATCTTCCTCCAGCTTACTGTCTGCAATCATGGTTTCCGAAAGGAAAACTATATTCGAGCTCTCTCTCCAACATCATGCACGGAGAGCTCTTCTACTGTCGAGTTTGCCCATTCCTCGATAGTTCCAACTAAAAAATTTCATTGCTATTCATGGGTCTGGTCACACCAGAACCCGCTACTGAATGGGGGTAACAGCCCCTCTTGACTGTAACTTTTCCTCCTACAATGAATTGTTTTTTCGGCAAATAAACTATATCCAAGTCCAGATCCATACCTATCACAGTGTCATTTTCCCTGTTCTGCTTCCCCATTTGTACCATCGCCACAGTGTCTTCCCTTCTTTCATCTGCCTCTACCGTAATGGATATGTGCTTGATATTGACTCTTCTTCTTCTGCTAACTTGCTTTGTGGGTGAGCCTCCTCCGGACAGACCTTTGTTTCACAATCTAGCCTTATGCCCCCTCATTTTCCTTGCATCACCATTGACTCCATTACTGAAAGTGGTAACATCCTCCTCCGTCCGCACCTGCCATTGGTTTCTATTCTTGAAAGGTTGACTCTCTAGATCTGCAATGATGGTCGAGAAAATACTATTAATTGGGGCGTTGTTGTTCTGACCCCCATCCACTGTCTTGTTACTTCTGTTCTCTTCATGCGCTATTAGGGAGTTCATTTCCATCGGACTTTGCACTGCCATGCCTCAGTCTTTCTTATTTGATTGATTACCTTCATCTTCCTCACTGAACACTTCCTTGAATCCTTTGTTCAGGTTGCAACCCTTTGGTGAGCCTTCTTCTCAGTTTACCGTAACCCTCTGCACGGTAGCGGTATCATGTTCCCCCCCTCTGACTGTCTTGCCAGTCCCTATAGCATTGTTGTTTTGCAGCTTTCTGGAATCCTTCTATTGTTTATGTTGTGCCCTATTCAGCAAGTCCATCTGTTGTGATCCATAGGTTGGAAACCTAGGTGAGAATGTAATAATCTAGTGCAAAATGTAATCACTAAGTGATAATGTTATATAATGTATAAGGTTGTGGGATACTCTAGAATTAAATTCAGTTACCAACTTCATAATGTGAGGAATTTGCAAATAAATAAAAGTTATTAAAGATAATCCAAGAAGGGTCGCTAATCCTAAGGGTAAGTTGATTTATCATTCCCATTAACCTTAGTAGATTTGAATTTGAGGACAAAATTCCTATAAGGGGGTGAATATAACATGCTCAATTTTTGTGAATTTGAATTATGTAAATATAAGGCATGAACATATAAATAAAGTCCCTAAAGGTATTCTTGATGGAAAAACAAAATCATCTTTGTTGCATGGGTGTAACCCATGGGCCAAGTAAGGCCCACGAGACAATTTGCTTTGCAAATAGGTCCTTGTGGCACAAGTTTAAGAAATAAAAGGAATTTGTGCATAAATAAATATTAAGGGATTTAAGAATTGTTGGATAATAGAAATATAAGATATGATTCATACAACCGATCCAACCATGGCAAAACTCCTGAGCATCCATCTTTCTATGGGACTCACTAGTCGCATGCAATACCATAAAGTCTGTATCGAGTCAGATTGCCTAGCAGCCGTGAACATGTTTAATAATTTCTACACGTCTTACCCTAAATATGCCCATTGGATAGTGAGGATCCAAAGATTATTGGGGGAAGGTAGGAATCTATAGTTCAGTCCAAGGGGGTGTAACAAGGTGGTTGATGCTTTAGAAAAATATCATCTTACGAACCCCGGGCGTGATTATATGTATGTTAGGCCTCTAAGCGAGATTAGTGGTATTCTTGTTGAGGATGCTTGTAATGGAAGTAGTAATATCATGTTTCAATACAGTAGTTCAATTAGTGATTGTAATTTAGCCCCGATTTTGCTCACAAGGGGAGGGCGGGATGAATTAGATAGTCTTCTGGCTTCTTTAAAATATATATATAAGATAATGGGAAAATTTCCAAAAGAAAACAAGATATGTGGTGATTTAGATAATTACTAGACCGTAAAAAAAAGATAATTAGTGGAGTAATTATCTAACCTTGAATGGAAACACTTGTTTTGAGGTATCAAACAAGAATATCTTGATCTAACTTTTGGTATACTTGAAGATAATAATAAACTAAGATTATTCTAGAATTTTAGAGAAAAATGAGAGAAAAAGAACTTTCCATGTGGAGTGGGTAATTAATTTAAGGATATACCAAATGATAAAGGTTTGACTATGAAAGCTATCCTAATAAATACCACAATTGGGTAAAAGTTGAGAAAATTATTGACTTACCCTCCAAATATCATAGTGAAATTATGTTCCTAGAGGCCAAGGGAAAATTGAGAAGGGAGAGGGACTTATTTGCAATAATTGAATGTGTACAAGTTTGGAAGGTGAATACATGATTTCCAACTATAGAGGATGTTACCCACGTCCCTCCTAATACTTCACACTCATCATGACCATTGGGACCGAAATCAATGGCATTCCCATTATCTCCTACCTCACGCCAGGAAAAAGAACATTCATAAATAGTAATCAAGAATTTCCCTCGCCTCTTTCTCCCTCCACTCACCACTATCTCCCCCATTTCATTGCTCATTGGATTTTTGAGAGATAAATAAATCCAATGAACCATGACATAGTATATATCTTGCAAGATTGGGAGACTGCCCAAATCTCTATTCATTAAGGGAATTGAGGCTACATAGGGGAGCAAAGATCCTAGCAATGCCATACCTATAAAAGGCTTCCTAAAACCTATGAGCTACATATAGCATAACACAATCTTCAATTGTGCAAAAGATACTTTGTAACCCCCTCACTTTTCCATCTTCTTCTCTACAAACCATGGCTTCCTCTCAACAACTCAGGGCAATAAGAGCCAATAGATTTGGCCAGGAGGATGGGGGTGAGTCTGCCAAGAAGGCCAGAGGCTTAGAAGGGAGGAAGAATGTAACAGACTGAAATCCAAGGTTCTCCCTACAATTTACCCAATTCCACTCTTTCCTTTTCTTTCAAGTCCTTTTGGATCTTTTTCATAAATTTACCTTCCTTTGTATCCTTTTTGGCCTCCATGTGCAAATTGAGCACACTTTGATGGTGAAATCAATATTTACCCTCATTTATGTTAATGAAGGGGTGTTTGCACAAAAAACTCACTTAATGTGATAATTTGGGGACTTAATATGCAAAATATCCATTTATGAGTCATAACTAGTGGATAATGTCAATTTGGGGATTTTATAGCCTTTGGAATAAGAAATGAGAATTTATGTGTACCTGAAATTATTAATGTAATAATCACCCTCATTTCTCTCTCTCCTCCAAATTGCTATTAAAGCAATAAAATGGAGAATGAGGGACATGACACTTAAATGATTTTATGACAACTGCCTAGAAAATGGTTTTGTGTTTTAAAATGCATTAATATATATATTAAAGGACAAATATGGTGATTAATGGCCAAAAGATGGTTAAATATGAGATTTAAGGCCATAGGAATATTCTTGAGTTAATTTTGGACCTATGGGTCAAATTTGAGGTCTTGTTTGACTCCTCTATTCATTTTTAAAAGATTTGCATTAAAGTTTATTCAAAAATATCATTGATTTCATGTTGTCACACCCCACTTCAGCCCATGTGAGCGATCTGACGGTTAAGGAATGATCATCTGGATCGTATCCCGACCGGACTGCCACGAACCCATCCTCAACCTCCGATCACCAACCTGTAACACATGCAGAGTGTGTGCCTTCTCTCCGCGCTACTGTTCTCGCTCCACACTCTACCAAAGCAATTGATTTCTTTGGCATTGAATTCGTGGTGACCCAAAGTTCGATCTGAGCCCTTACTAGCCAGAAAACACCCTCAAATGGTGAAACACCAACCTTCCACCCTCGAGTCCTCTCACCTCCTACCCACAGAAGCCAAGGAACACCTCCACACCTATAAATACCAACCCCTACTGCTCTGCCAGAGCACACCCATCTACTCTCACATCCAATTTGGCTGGATAAACTCTCGACGATCGTCAGCTGCTCCAGTTTTACCCATCCTTTGCGGAGCCTTTCCCTGGAGTTCGGTGATACCAGCATCAAAATTGTTCAGATCGGTGAGTTCTTAGTTGTATTCCCTTCGTTTCGAGTACTTGCACGCCTCTTTTGGTCCCGATTCACAAAAATGCCCAATATTCAAGCTCAATCTCTATTGCCATGGTGAAGAGCAACTGGAGAAGAATCCCGCCTAACATTTGACACATTTACCCCCGCCTGCGCTGCTCGTTTCGCTTTTTACCAGGGAAAGATTGGTCTTTCGTGTCTTTTCCCATCCGTGTTGACCCGAGCCACGCGAGGCATAGACCGCTGACCTACCCAAACTTGAATGGTCCAAGTCGGCGCACCTCCGACCCACTTGTCTCGCCCATCGTTTGTAAATAAGCCCATGTGGCTCTTCTCTGAATTCTTATTGGCTAATCTTATTTTATTCATAGAAAATCAATCGTTTATCATAAAAATATAAATAAATACTTATTGGAAAGCTTGTTTCGCATAGAATCGGATTTTAGGGTTTTTAAACCTTGATTTTAATTCCTTTTTGACATTTTCCGTAGATACCATTTAATTCATGTTGAATGTTCTAAAAATGATAATTACTTCATTTTTACTCCAAATTGATAAATAAAATATGTTTTCTTAATCAGTGAAACTCAACTAAGCTTTTGGTCTAGTTTTTAAGTCACAAATAGAGATTTGGTTTTGAAGGTGGAAAATTAGGGTTTTCAACCCTTATAATTTACATTAAACCTAATCCATGTATATATAATTGAATCTAGGACAAAAGTGGTTTGGGATACAATCTAATCAACGAAAGGATGTATATGAAACTACAATAAGTTATGTGACACCTATTTATATATGTGAATGTGAACATCTTAATGTCCAATTCATACCCTATCCTTCAGTTGGGCCTTTTTCTCCAACCCATTTTCCCAATGAGGCTTTAGCCTATTTTTATTATTCATGAAATTCTTCTATTTCCTTTATTTGGCTCTTTATTTGAGTTGGATCTCCCATTACCAATTATTCTTGTTGTTGCTTAAATTATTGTAGGGTCATGGACCCCAGTTGCTATTGTTGGAAATTTATCCTATGTGCCATTTAATTACTTACACTACAGGAAAAGTTAACAATAACGACGGAAAAAGTTGGTCGTAAATGTGAATAAGTTTGTCGTTAAAACTATTAACGATGAAAAAAAAAGTTGTCGCGTCTTGTCGTTATTGGTCTTGGCGTTAATAAAGATAACGATGAATAATTTCAGTTCGTCACTATTACAAATCATGACGACTTATATAGTTGTCGTTAATAGTTTTAGCGACTATATAAAATGTCTGACGTTGATACTAGTTACGACCACCCAATCTTGTCGTTGATACTAGTAACAACGACTAGCAGGCTTGATCACAAAGGTCAACAACGACGTTCTTTTTCCGTCGTAAATAGCTATAATGACAAAAAAAATACCGAATTGCTAAATTTGTCATTCACGTTGGCAACACACTTGAATCCTAACCTAGGAAACATGAACATGTACACGAGCATGGATTTAGCGACATACTAAGAGGCACCACAATTTTCAACAATGTCGGACATGAAACGACAATGGGAACAATTAACTTATTATTATACAAGTATGTATATTTATATATGAATATTTTGGCATACAATAAGATTTATGTATAAACACACAAATTGATCTAAATCAATCATCTATGATGGAAATCTCCATGAAATCCAACCAACAATCAACATATAATAATATATCCACAAGTCAAAGTATGAATTAACTCACAACATATATCAAGATCCTTAATTATATAATTATTGTAGTAAGAATATATGGAATGATAAAATCAAAGTTAGTAAAATTTTGGAGACATTAGTTTTTGTTATTTGTGTAAGTCATACTTGTCAAGGCGTGAAGGCGGCATGGCATTCTAGTTGAACGCCTTGTGACTAGGCGCGACTAGGCATCGCTTAGGTGACCTTTAAAAATAATAGTTTATGTATATATACATGTGTCATGGTTTTCCCCCACTCATATACACACATTGTATAGTTATACATGTAGTTATCTACATATTTATGGTCGATCTCCTCATATATATATATATATATATATATATATTTGTATGACAATAACCGATTACATTTCTAATATATTACCATTGACAAGATACTAAATAACAAAATATATTACCATTGACACTTTATATTCACATTTGTATTCAACCGCTATGCTGATGCTAAAAATTTAACATACAAAATAATATATTAAGATGAAGAGGAAGAAGAGGGAATGAGTTCCTAGAAAGGGAAGGAAGTTACTTCTAATGGCTTCTCTAGGTGTTGGCAGCTCTAGCTGCAAATGGCTGTCACATAAGGCTGCTAGAAGTGGTTTCATTCACTCTTTACATGAATAACAATAATTAGAGGGTGAGGGTAGTTGGTCACATCTCGAGGGAAGGGATGAGGGGTTTGGTGAGGAGTTGGGGTTTGGTCGAGGAGTCTACGGGTTGGGTCTTATTTTCTCTTTTATTTTTAGTTAGATCTTATGATTTAGACAACTATGTTCTGAACAACTAAAGATGTGACTAAAAAATTATATAGTGTATACAATTGATACGTGCAGCTAAGTGTATTCAACATATATTATTATAATGTTAAAATACTAAATTTATATCAATTCTGATAGGAAAAAAGAATTAGTACTCACAGTTGTATATTTTAATGAGTAAGAAAAGAGTACTTACCTTTTGATTGCACATATTTGGTTTATCTTGATCCAAAGACAATGAGACACTCGTAGTGAAGAATAAGTAGAAGAAGAAAACCATTTATAGCTAAATCTCATAATAGAGTGTAAAATATAATCTGAATACCAATCACCATCACCATAAATGAAACCTACAAAAGAGATTTTAAGTATTAGAAACACAATTCATGGAATTCACATATCTTCGGATGTGCGTCGGACACATAAAGCCGAATTTGCAACGGAGACATATCTCCGGATGTGTAAACGGACACATTTTCCGCATGTGCAACGGACACATATCTCCGGATGTGCAACAGACACATTTTCCGCATGTGCAACGGGGCATATTTTCCATATGCTCACTCGAAAACCAAAACAACATATACATTGTGCGTTGAAAAACAAAATGGCATGTGTTTAGAAGTTTAGGGGATAGGGAGGGGTTTCCAAGAAGTGTTTCAGTACAAGACTCCACTCAGTCTTTTAATGGATGTGACATTCTTTTCTTTCATCAAAGAATTTATTGTGTGTTGACCGAAGAATGAATCGAGAAGAAAATAATAGGATCCTATCACAATTCTTAGACAAGTAATAAAACACTCCCAATTTAGGTATACAAATTTCTCTCTATAGGATACATCCAGTTCCCATGAACAGGTCCACATAGCATAGCCTCATGTGCCAAATGAATAGGAAGATGCAACATCACATCAAAAAATGATGGTGGAAATATATGCTCTAACTTACAAAGAGTAACTGGAATTTGAGCTTCAATTTGCTTCAACTCCCTCATATTTAAGCACTTAGATCCCAATATCTTAAAAAATCGAGACAACTCAAGAATTGGCTCATAAAAGACCTTAGGAAGAAGACCACGTAGTGCAAGTGGAAGTATGTGATGCAATAGAACATGATGGTCATGACATTTTAATCCGGAAAGTTTAGTCTCTTTCATGTTAACACATTGTGAAATGTTTGAGGAATAGCCATCTAGGACCTTTAAATCTTTCAAAAATCTACAAAACTTCTTCTTTCCATCTCGAGATAGTACAAATGATGCATCTGATAAAACTATTTTCCCTTCCCTTGTTACGGGGTGCAATTCTTGTCTAATTTTCATAGCTTGCAAATCAAGACGAGATTTGCAATTGTCCTTTGTCTTATTCTTAACATTCAGAATAGTTGCAAGAATACTATCACATATGTTTTTCTCTATATGCATCACATCTAAAGTATGTCGTATCAAAAGATTTTTCCAGTATGGAAGTTTGAAGAAAATGCTTTTCTTATTCCAATTGCCCCCCCTACTCTTGTGAGATGTCTTTTTAGAATCTTTACTTAAAGAATTTCCCTCAAGATTGTCGACTTGGTTAAGTATATCATCACCAGTTAGTGGTGGCATTGGTGTGCCATTCTCAATAGTGCCATCAAATTTAGATTTATTTTTTCTCCACTTGTGATTCATAGGCAAATACCGTCTATGACCCATGAAACATTGTTTTCCATCATTAGCTAAACGAGTGGAATGGGTACCCTTATGGCAACATGGGCAAGAAAGTTTCCCCTTAGTGCTCCATCCAGATAAAATCCCATATGCAGGAAAATAATTGATCGTCCACATAAGAGCTGCATGAAGATTAAAATTTTGGCGCATAGTTGCATCAAATGTCTGTATGCCATTATTCCACAACTCTAGCAATTCATCTATTAGAGGTTGCAAATAAACATCAATAGCATCACCGCGACCACTAGGACGAGGAATGAACATAGACAAAATCAAATTGGGTTGCTTCATGATCATCCAAGGAGGCAAATTATAAGGAATAAGAATTACTGGCCAAATGCTATATGATGGTCTAGAATTGTTGAATGGTTGAAAACCATCACTAGCTAGTCCCAATCTAACATTTCTTCTCTCAGCAGCAAAATTTTCATTTAATTCATTGAATCTCTTCCATGCCAATGAATCAGCCGGATGTCGCATATCACCATTATCACCATTATCATGATGCCACCTCATAAGTGCAGATGTTTTTGTAGACATAAACAACATTTGAAGTCGAGGAATGAGTGGAAAGTAACGCAAAATTTTTTTTGGTATTTTTTTACCATTCACTTTTACTTTCTCCACCCCACTACACTTGTCTTGTTTCCATCTAGAAGTATTGCAAATTTTACAATTATCAAGGTCGTGGTCTTCCTTCCAAAACAACATACAATGATTTATGCATGCATCAATCTTGTCATATGAGCAACCAAGATCTTTGATTGTCTTCTTTGCTTCATAATAAGAAGTGGGCAAAGTTGAGTCTTTTGGAAATAATTCATCTTTCAACAATTCAAGTAGCATTGTAAAAGACTGATTACTCCATCTCGCAAGACTCTTGATGTGAAGCAACTTGACTAAAGCAGACAACTTCGAACCCTTTGAGCCCGCATAAAGAGGTTGTTTGAGGTCATTTAGCAACCTAATAAACTTTTGAGCCTCACAATTAGGTTCCTCTTCAAAATTATCATGGTCAAAAGATCCTATATCCTCAACATTTCCCTCAATATTAATATGGCTTGGATGCATATCTTCAAGAAGCTCTAACATTTCATCGCCATTCTCACTGTCTTGTTCATTCTCACTACTTTCAACATCTAAATCAGATTCAATTTCATGCCCCGTCTCACCATGATGATACCAAAAGGTATAACTCCTCATGAAACCATACACCATTAGGTGTGTTTTGACCAAATCACGATCCATAGACAGAGCATTAACACAACGAACACATGGGCATCTAATTTCATTTAGGCCAATTCTTTGACATGCATAACTTAGAAACTCTTGAACACCAAATCCATATGCTGGATCATTGAGTCGATCATCAACAAGTCTAATCCATTGCTTATTTGGTGCCATTTTCTACACAAAAATACAAGAGTTTTATTAAATACAATATATAAATTTAAAGTTATTGTAGTCCATTGTCTATTGTTTAAAAACCACGCACTTCTTCAAGTAAAATATTTGTTGTTGTTTGCATCAATTATTTCCTAGGAAGCACGGACACGGACACGGACACACGAACATGGACACGGACACGGACACGGACACGGACACGGACACGGACATGGGACACGGTGATTTCAGAAAATTTAGGACACGGACACGGCATGGACACGGCAAATTTTTTTTCTTCTAATCTATATATGTATGTATTTTTTATGTAAAAATTTATACAATCATGGAAAGTGAATCGTAGAATTCAGATTTCATTAACTTGATGGGCATACAATCATTCATAAAACATAATCCACAATCCTTAGTTTCAACTTTCAAGTAAACCTACTAACTACAAGGCCAATACATTGATCACAGTTGTATAGCAATACTGAAAGATGGTGATCCTTGTAATAATTGTGTCATCTAACAAGTTACCAATACCACAGTAGATTGCAAAACAAAAGAATTAACATTGGAAATCAAATTAAATGAGTTGCATTACAGTAAACTTACTAGAATAGATGGTAAAACAAAACAATCTAACAAGTTACCACAACAGATTGCGAGAAATAGATTTATTTATGCATATTAACGTATGCAATCAGACATGACAAGAGGAATGAGTGGAGAAGAATGAACTGTAAATGAGTTGATGTTGCGGGAATAAAGGAGAAGAAAGGATGGAGAAAACTAGGCTGTAAAATTGAGGGAATGAGTGGGAAATGGAGTGGTAGGGGATGGGTAGTAAACTAGCACAAGTAAGATGCCTAGGGGGCAAGTGCAGCAGACAGAACAAGAGGGGATCTAGGAGATGAGTGCTGAATTTCGTGGAGGAAGTGGAGGAATATAGGGGAAAACAGGGGAATATGGAGTGGACAGAATGGAGGGAGATATGGACGAAGTGCAGATGTGGGGCGGAGCCAGAAATCTAATGTTGGGGGGGGGCAAATAAATATTTTAAACCAAATTAGATTGTCATATAAATCCATATATAAAAACATATACATGCTTACAAATGATTGTTTAAGTTGTGTAATAATTTGGCTATCATGAGGTTAATGTGATTAGTATTGGATATTGGGATGGTTTTTTGTGTCGCTATTTTTTTGTTGTTGTGAGTAATTATTCTGTTTATCATCATGGTTCAGATCTACATCAATAAGTATTTGATTATTGATACAACAAAGAAGTAACTTCATGCTTAGTTACTCGTAAAAGATGATTATTGAAGGAAATATTATTAGACATGTTATTAAATCTGAAACATAAAATCATTTGTTCCGGAGAAATGGATATACTACTTGAAATTATGGTTGCAAAGACGATGGAAGCAAACACATTCGTAATGTCTAATTGAACAGATTATGTAAATATGCTAACTAAATTTCATTCTGATAAAAATAGAATGCTACGTTCAATTTGTGAAAAAAGTAACAACGATATTGAAATGAATGCTTACGTTTGACTGGTCAATATAGAAACTTTCTATTGGCATGGACATGATATGCAGAAATTCATGAAGGCAGTGGTGCAAGTTTAAATGTGTCAAGATGAACTCATTATATATCTCTTCATGGGTCAATCTAGAAACAAATAGCTAATCCTTGTCATCATAGCAAAAACGAAAGGATATCTATTGGCAATTATCTTTTTTTTGTCGACTAATAACATAAACAAAGGAAGGAATAGGTTTTTGGAGGTAATATCTGCACTGACCAATTCTACGAAGGAAGAAAACTATAGTGCTTATGATCTTTGCGCCTCCGGTTCATCAGATCTACGAAAAGTCTACAGTACAATCTTTTTCCCCATAAGCAGACCAACAAGTTGTACTCTGATTAGTTTACCACATGTGCTATACTGAGCAACAAACTGAGCAACAGAAGAAGAGATGCATATAAAGAGAAACCTCTTCACAATCAACAAATCGAGGCAGACAGATACCAGCGTTCACCGTCCAGAAGAAAAATTGAAGAAATGACTTGCAGGGAAAATGACAGGATGTGCCTATTTGTCTAATAATGGGTATTTGGATGGCCAATATTAGTTTCTACACTAATCAGTCATTCTGACGTTGAGGAGACGAAGAACGGGACTTTATCGTATGTTTTGTTCAGATTACATCATCAGTGGCATAATTTACACATTAAAGTCAGCAGCGGGAAAGGAAACAAACAAGTGATTTGTATTGGTGTAACAAGAAATTCAATTAAGATAAAAAAATGAGAATATCATATGGATTTGGTGGGGGGGGGCAACGGCCCCTTCCGGCTCCCCTGTTCCTCCACCATTAATGTGCAGGTGGTAGGGAGAAGAAAAACGTGCAACAACAAAAGAAAGGGGGAGATGAGAAAATAGATGCAGGTTGGAGGACGATATCAGGGAAAATGGGTGGGGAGGTGGAGGAACTGAGGAAATGGAGAAGGAAGAAAATCAAGAGAAGGGGGACGAAGTGGAGAAAGTGAGGAGCATATATATTATTGCTAAATAAGAAAAAGGGGGGAAGAGTACCTGTTGTCATGGGAGATGAGTTTCGAGTGCCTTGGGATGAGGGCGCCTTCGTGGCGGCGCAACGACCTGGACTCCGGTGGCGTTGCTGCTTGGACTGCGGAAGCGCAGCAGTTCCTCTGATCACGGCTGCTTGCGGCTGCTATCGGCTGTGCTATCTCCTTGCGGCGCTGCTTCTGGAGGCGTGGCTGGTCTCCACGGTGGAACTGGCTGCTGTGGTTGGGTGAGATCCAAGCTCCAGCTGCTATGGGAAGCAGGTCCCTTGGCGGCAGCGAGAGAAGCAAGCGAGCGGGAGAGACGACGTGTCACGGGAGGAAACGAAAAGGGTTTAGGGCTCGGGGAGTCAGGAGTGTCGGGACTGGGTTGTTTTGATTCAGCATTTTTTTGGACTGAGCCGAGAGTTAAACGGGCGAAGAAAAAAAAGAGAGGGAAGAGTTTTAACGGTGAAAAATTAGTTTATTTACGACAGATAAAAAAGTTGCCGTTGTTGTCTACACCAACAACGGCGGAAAATTTGTTTATTTACGACAAACAAAAAAGGTTGTCGTTGTTGCCTACACTAATAACGGCAAAAAATGTTGTTTGTCATCTTTGTTGTATTTATTACGACAACATAATAAAGTGGTCATAAACTTTGACGTTAATACACCAGTTTTCTGTAGTGTTAGCATGATGATGAAAATGATTAGTTAACTAATGTAGTGTAACCACCCATAGAGCACTGAGGTTTTAGTCCTCCCGCTAGGCATTGGGGTTTGACTCCCTTGCCACTTTATATATATTTAGGGTTTGGGAATGTGTTATGCTCCCTCACCCAGAGGTTGAGGTCTGGTAGGTGCCTCATCCCTATATTAGATTAATCTAGCCACATTTAATCATGCATGTTGTTATATTATTGTTTTTGAATGTATGGCAAAATTCCTAATTCTTATTTGATATACTTTCCTCATTCTTTTGATACTCTTAGTATAGTGGATCTTTTAGTATGCAATGCTTTAGCTTATATTTGTTCTTTACTTCTAATGGCACATACTTTTATCTCTCTCTCGCTGGGTGACCCCAACCACCCAGGTATAGGATCAGAGTGCGCAGTTGAAGCTTGGTGAACCAACCTAGGGCTAGGATGTGGAGTTCAGCCATCTAACTTGGACTTGGATATATATGTTAGTTGTTTTTATTTGGAGACAAGTTGGTTTGGTTTTAGTCTTCCTCTACCTAGATTCTTGTTAAGCACAAAGTTGTACCCCTTTTTGGGAAATTTTGTAAAGTACTCTTTATACTATTGGATAAAGTCAAAGTTTAAAATTTTGTTGCTTCACATTGGTGTTTTTTTTACCATTGTTTTTAGTAAAGATGATGTCTTTACAAAGAAAACCCTCCCTCCCTCACCCACAAGGTTGCACTGACTCTATTTGTAGTGTGGTAGTCATCTCACGTAAAGGCCAACCTTGACCATCAGCGGCAGTGGTGAGGAGCGAAGCAAGTTTGGCCAAGGTGGGTGGCGCTCCCGGAGACGTCTCTTGAGGCTTTAGTGGCCTAGAAGCGGAAGTCAACACTTTGGTTAACCAACACATAGTTCTACATCACGACAAGGGAGGAGCGAATGTATAAGAGGATGATGGCGGGAATTACTAGCCTACCACGAGTCATATGCAGAAAGGGTAAGGGTACTACTATCTTTTAAAGCCTTGCTTAGCCTCAACCATGTGGTGCAGGCTGCCAATGTGGCGTGAGCTCATTGGCTCAGGCCCCAGCCCCGTGGTTAACTAGGTTCTTTGAATAAATATATTAATGTTTATGTGGCCCCTCATGATTAGCGTAAATGCATTACTTTTTCTTTGATTATATTAAGTAATTGGTAACTCTGATCTGGATGAACTATATATGAAATTGAACTTGAAAATGAGAGGAACATGAATAAAATATATTTGAGACCTAAATCTGATTGTGGTTTCTAAAGTAGAATTACTATATGGTAAAGTGGTGATTAGTAAATGAAAACCCTAGAATTAATTATCTATGTGTTAAATACACTATCTTGTATTCATATTGTAAACTTATTTTTCATAATATAATGATAATAAAAAATAATGAAGATAATGATGATATGATAATTAGGGTTTCTAAATTGAATACTCATATGTATAATGAATTAGGTTTTTTGGAAGTAAGAAACATAACTTGTGATAAACTTAATGAACATAATCTATTCTAAGTGTTCATAATGAAAGGATATTTGGATATAATAATAAATAGGGTTTCACCTAATGTTTAATATGTGATAGAATTAGGGTTTGTACTCTTATTCCTTATCCAAACCTAAGACAACCATAAACCCTAGATTAGGACCAGACTAAGGTTTAATATGAATAATATGATGGTGACAATTTAGGACATACATACATGTAGATTAAATGTTGACTTCTTGGATTTATTGATTGGATTGCTTGAACATACTTGAAGTATGATTTCATGGTCTACATGGTTCTACATTGAGGTATGTGGTTATGATTATGACTACTCACAATATTTATTGTCGGTGTTTGTTGAGGATTTCTCAAAGATTGATATTTTGTTCAGTTATAATGCCCCTATGAGTATCACATAAAGTAAGACATCATATTATGAACCCTAGAATGACATGTATCAAGGGGTGATGCACATGAGCCGGGATTGAATAGTGATCACACCCAAGATAACATATCAAGTATCAGTTACAATATTCAATGAAATCTTCGATTCTTATTTGCAAGTAGTTAATTGATTATATGTTGTTATGTATTTGCACACTTTTGTAGTATAGCAATATGCTGATTCACATTTTGTTTCACGTCGTTTTAGGTAACTACAATATATAAAGATATCAAGACATGATGAATCATATGAAATTGATTGAAGACATTCAAAGCTAAGTAAAGGAGGATTATTTAAATACTTCTTCTCATATGTATTATTCTCGTGTTAGAAATTCATGTAACTCCTTATAGGAGCATTATAATGTATCTTGTAAGTAATATTGTGAACCAATGGAAATTATTTGTTATTATTTGTTATTTGTTAAATCTGGATCTTGGGAATTTTAGGTAATAGATCTCATCTTTAAGGTCCTTTCCAAATTGGGGGATGCTAAAAACTGAGGCCATTACATGTCTTATCTAAGACAATTGCTTTTTGCAACCCTAGTAGGAACGACTAACTTGATTCCTACTCCAGAGAAACCCAAGGAGTAAACTCTTTCTAAGTTCATGAAGATGAAACCTACATGTTTCATGGGTGATTTTGAAATCAATATGGTACACAATGTGGATGAGTGGGTTCTCTCCAAGGAGCAAACTTTCCAGGGTATGGAACGCACTAAGTAAAAAAGGCTAGGTTTACCACATACGTACTTGATGGACTTGTTGTCCATTGATGGAATAGTATTGCAAGGAATCGAGACATCTCTTCTATGTCTTGGTTATCTTCCATGAGAAGTGCATCTCATAAGTTGTTGTAAGGAAAAGGAGGTAGATTTTTATAACCTAAAGCACATTCATTGTCTATGGTGGAGTATGCGCAAAAGTTTCTCTTATTGGAAATGTATGCCAAGGTAATGTATGAGGAGAAGTGTGCTAATATGTTCCCTGAAGGGCTCAACTACAACATTTGGATGTGCTCTATAACCCAACTTCCTTTGACTTTCCAACAGTTTGTGGATAAATCTACAACAGTTGAGACTTATCATGGATACCAACCCAAAGATCATAACAAGAAGAGGAAGTTCTCCGGTGATCAACAAAAAAGTGACAAGTTTGGTAAGTATCATGGTTATCATTCTTCTAGGAAATGTCCTTCTGTGGGAAATCTCTATAGACCACAATTTGAGTTCCAAGTTATATGCCATCATTGCAATGAACCTGGACATATCCAACCTAGATGCATCTAGCTTTGAGATGGTCATGAACTAGTTCAATAACAACAACCTCAAGCACCTCATCAATATAATGACCACAATAAGAATGGAAGAAGACCTATTGAGAGGCATTCTAGAAGAGTCTTTGCTTTAGAAGGCCAAGAGGTTTATGAAAAATATCATGTTGAAGATAATCCTTCACCATTTAGTTAGACTTTATAGCTATGTTTCCCTTCTCCCATGTTTTATGATACCTTGAAGATGAAAATAATGATGTTCATTAGTTTTGGATAGATTGTTCATTGTACCTATAGGGTTGTTTGACTTATTAGGTAAACCTTTTGAGGGGTGGAGCATAGTTGGTTGATAATACATGGATGATTAGAATTCAAGGAATAAATCCTTTTAAGGGATGAAGTGTTGTAACATATTGAAACCTAGAATATGACCTTATTCTATGTTTCAGAGGTTAGTAAACTTATTTCCTTAGATTTAACCAAATAAGGTTGGAGTTATACCTTAATGTAAATAGTTACTGTGTATAACATGAATAACTCATTGGTTACCCATAATATATATAGGCTTGAAAACATATACATTAGATTCTATAATGAACATCACATATCATAATACACCAATACTAACATTACAACCTATATGTGTGAAAATATGGCACATTTGTTTCCTTTGATAAATAATATACACATAATACTTAAGATATGTTAAGGGAGATGTACAATGTGCTTAAAATATGAACTGAAATAAAATTTGGAGAGTACATGTCCATATATATGAATAATGTCCCATCATCTAAGTAAATCTTAATTGGTGGACTTATTATGTAAAATAAGAAAAATATGGAGGTTCATGCATAATCTAATAAAGTAACTCTTTGGGTAATAAGGTGATTTTAACAAAAGTTTATAATAATGATATAATAATATAATGAATATAATACCTATGAGTCTAAAATCTAATTGTATTAGATCACATAAAAGGGGCCTTAAAAATACAAATATAATGGAAAAATCTTCATCCTTTAGTCCCAGTTATCATGAATGACAGGTTTCACATTAATAGAACAATCGTTGTTGCCTTAAGTTTAAGTAGGAAAGAAAAAATATGATGAACCTCAAAATGTTAAAGAAAATATTGGATGACTCAAAAAGTGGAAACTAATACCCAATTCGGATTTTACATGCCTTAATTAGCCTACGTACAAAATTTCACATTATTTGGAAATTGTTTTAGGCCTAAAATAATTAGGAAGAGAAAAAATTAAACACCATAAATAGCCTTTAATTCCTTGATAGTATTTATCTTTATAAGGTTCTGGATTTTTTTGTTGTCACACATTTAATTCATGAGATTTCCTATAGTTCTTTGTCAGATGAGCTTTTTGTGGTTAACCAAAAATTGTGGTCCTTTCTCTATTATTCGATTCCAATCGGGTGTCTAGTAACTCATCTTCAACCTCTGATTGTTTAGGCAATTCACACTATTTTCATGAAACAGTAGAGACAACATTCCTTCACAATTTGTCCTCTATCCAACACCCTTACAATGAGATTTGTTCTCCATTAAGATGCTCATACAATTTCAAACCCAATGATCCCTAGATGAAACCCTAAGTCTCACTACATAAGAAAACCCCAAATCCACTTTCTCCAACCATCCACCCTCTGAGTTGAAAACTCCCCATCACCACCTTCTACATGTACATGATCACCCAAAAACCTCCACCACACCTCTAGTAACTCTTGTCTTCCTTGTATAGAAAATGTGCGCTCATGTACTACCCTCGTAACCTCAAGTTGTTCCTCTGGCCACCACAACCCATTCCACTAGATTGAGCCATCTTCAACAAATTTATTCCGCCATAAGAACCTTTAGAGTCCCTCCTTTCTTTTAGAATTCCTACATCTTGTGCTTTTATCCTATGTGTGTTTCCCAACCCGAATTGCAAACCTACAACCATGAAGGTCATCGTGTACTGACTATCCTAGATGCGTGGAAAGTCCTTCCTTAGTCTTACTAACTTCATAGGAAGTGTTTTGTAATTTCAATTGTTCTTTATTCTTATGTACTTTGTAGCATACCTAAAACCAGTTGTTTTCTATGTTGTCTTGGTTTCTAACACATTTTTTCCTATCACCTTGAGAAAAGGCTAGTTTCTTCGACTGACAATTTACGAGAAAGTTCTTTGCATTTACAGTAAGTACTATCAAACCTTCTTCCCCACTTATGCCTCCTCTACATCGATGGCCCGAGAAGCTCTTGGAATGGTGGGGAATCGAGTTTTGATGTTCAAGAAGAGAAGGATCATGGTACTGAAGTCCCGAGACTGATCACGCATCCAATTGTTCTGGTCATATTATTTGAGGGTACTTTTATCATTTTGACAACTTTTGATATTGTCTAAGCCATGATGTCATTTAAAACAATCATGACCTAAGTGCCATGTCATGATGCCTTGGTGGGAGTTTTTGATGCAAATGTACTATGGTATTTTAACATTGACTCTAATTTTGATTGTCACTACATTGCCTTAACTTCTAAAATTCATAACTAACTCTATGATTATCAAAAAAATTCACAAAAATACTCATTAAAATTAGGAAATTAACCTCTATCCAAATAAATACATGTCATAAACTTATTCAAATTATAGTAATTGTAGTTAATCTAGGTTTATAATATGGATACTAATTAATGTTTTGTATATATAATTCAATACTAGGTGAAGCAAAACCCTAACTTTGATCTAGGTTTGGGCGAAAACACCATATCCTCTCATGTCTCCTGGTCACACGTAACCTAGGGTTCCTCTAGGTGAAGGTGCATCCAGGACCTCTCGCCACTGAGGTGTTGTATCTCTTGCGCTTTGTAGGTCTTCTCCACGTCATGGCGGACGAACTCGTAGACAGACACTAAGGGTACAGGAGGAGGAGGAGAATGATGTGCTTGATCTTCAGGGGGCGGCAGAGGGGAAGGGCAGCGAGCGTATCGCCCTGGCACTGGTCGGGAGGTTGATGACGAACAGACCATACAACTTCCCAACTTTCAAACGGACGATGACCAACACTTGGGCGCTGAGGAAGGATGTTAGCTTTAGAAAGTTATCCAACAACCTCTTCGTGATCCAGTTTCTCTATTGGAAGGACAAGGAGAAGGTCATCACTGTTGGTCTGTGGAACTTCGACAATCACCTTCTTGTCATTAGGGATATTAATCTGGAGGACACACCATCGAAGATGGTCTTGAACCTATATCTATTTTGGGTTCGCCTGTACAATATGCCACTAGGCTACAGATCTGAGGAAGCGATTAGGGCAGTCGCCAGCAAGATCGGCAAGGTCGTCGTCGTCGACAGACATGATCTCGGATGGGGGGCGTCGTGCAGGGCTCGCGTGGAGATCGACATCACGAAGCCTATCTGCCAAAAGCAAAAGATAAGGGATAGGGAAGGCAAGATAGTATCCGTGGAGATCAGATATGAGCGGCTACCGGCCTTCTACTACCTTTGCGGCGTTATGGGCCATCTCGAGAAGGACTGCAGAGAGGAAGAGGAGGGGGAAGAGGAAGGTGCGACACCAAGGAGATGGGCTTCATGGATAAAAGCATCTCCAACAAAGCGCTGGAACATCCTGATTAAGGAGGAGCTTCTAGGTAGGGAGTGCTCAACCAAGGAGCTGAGGTTCTTCTCCAAACCTACTGCTACACGAACCAGGTCAGGGGAACATAAATTGCATGAGGAAGAAGGCAGTTCTCGCCCCAGCGCCAAGGCGTGCCCGCAGGGGGCGGAGGTGACAGACGAGTCCACTTACTCGGTGGTGATGATATATTTACAGGAGGTCTTTGTCCAGCGTGTGGGGGGTGAAGCAACCGAGCCAGGGCAGTCAGTAATCGATGTCAGGAGGAAGATGATTGTTTTTGATCAGTGCTATGGCAGCCGAGACGACGTGGAACTGGGGGCACCAATGATGGAGGCTACAGCAACGCAGGCAGAGAGGGTGTGCAACACGGAGATGCATGTTTTGAGAGGGAATCCAGATTTGGGGAAATCCAATGTGATGTCATCCAAAGATGCAGGCCAGATGGTTGGGGATACAGACTCTCAAGCTTCTAAAAGGAACGTAGACACCTATGCGCCGTAGTTGTTCTAGGTCTACAAGGGTGCAAATGAAAATGAAGGGTGTTTGGGGGAAGGAGGGGCGGGAGACAAAGTGGCGGGGGTGCTTTCTATGAGGAGGACGCACCATGGTAGGAAGACTAGTGAGGGAAGGGACAAGGGAGGTAAAAGTCGAAGGTTTACAAGGCTTGGGTCGCGCTAGGTAGGCTTGGTTGAGGAAGATAGGCCGAGACAGAGAATACATGAAGGGGATAAGAGGAGGAGAGGGGGAGAGGAGGAAATCCAGGGGGTCAGGGAAGGTGAGATGGGATTGGGGGGAAAATGGATGAGAGTGGTGGTACAATATGAACCAAATCACACAACAGTAGCGAGCACTGGAGAGGTACAGGCCCGTGAAGAGCCATGAAAACTCTATGCTGGAACGTCCAGGGTCTGGGCAGCCCTAGGACTGTTGACTCTCTCAGGAGGCAGTGTTGGAGAGATTTGCCTGACATTGTCTTTGTGATGGAGACTATGTGTAGAGGAAGGGACCAGGAGGATGTGAGGAGGAAATGTGGGTACAATGTGGGGTTTGGTGTGGATAGTAGGGGAAGGGTCGGAGGGTTGGGGTTGTGGTGGAGAGGGGAGGATGTTTCAGTGAAATCTTTCTCGGACCATCACATCAGTGTTGTGATGGGGAGGGAGGACAGCCAGGAGTGCTTTTGTTTTGTGGGGATCTATGGATGGGCAGCCACAGATGAGCGACATAACACATGGAGAATAATGGAGGAACTTTGTGCTCAGACAAATTTGCCTATTGTTCTCGGAGGGGACTTCAATGAGATCCTTTCTCATTATGAAAAGCAGGGAAGACAGCCAAGAAATGAGTGGAAGATGCGAGACTTTGGAGAGGCCATTGATAGATGCCATCTGATTGATTTGGGTTCCACTGGTAATAAATTCACATGGAAGAGAGGACAGTAGGTGAGCACAATGATACTGGAAAGACTTGACAGGTTTTTGGCGGATAGGAAATGGTGTGACTTTTATAATATAAGGAAGGTCAAAAATTTCCCTATTATCAATTCGGACCATGGGCAGAGTGAAGGAATCAGGAAGGGGGACATTCGGAGAAGAGGTTCAGATTTGAAACATTCTGGCTATCTTCACCAGAATGCAAGGAGGTCGTCACACAGGCTTGGGACAGCAGCCACGCTTTGGGCCTTAAAGGGCAGACGGATAATTGTACAGTGAAGCTTGTTGGGTGGGCGGCAGGTAAATTCAGGAACATTAAGAGGAGAATAGAGAAGCTGGAAAAGAGGCTTGGTCGTTCTCAGGATAGGCCACCATCTAATGATATGTTGCAGGAATGTGAGTCTTTAGCGAGAGAACTACATGATCTCCAACGGCTGGAAGAGAGCTATTGGTTGGCTAGAGCTAGGACTAATGAGATGAGAGACGGAGACAGGAACAAAAAGTACTTTCATCATAAATCAAACCAGAGGAAGTGATGCAATACCATAGAAGGTCTCTTTAAGGAGGATGGGAGTTGGCATACGGAGGCGGATTCCATTGTTGAAATTATATCTTCATACTTTAATTCTCTCTTTTCCAGCTCAAACCCATATGGGATGGATGAGTTCCTAGAAGGCATGCCAAGGGTGGTTGATGAGTCTTTTATTTCAGATCTGGAAAAGGTTCCCACGGAGGTAGAAGTATGGAAAGCACTCCAACAAATGCACCCAAATAAAGTGCCCGGACCGGATGGGATGAAGGCAATTTTCTACCAAAAATTTTGGGAGGTTATTAAAAGTAGCTTGTTGGCTTTTATTTCTAAATGATGGAGAGGGGAGATTGGTCTTGCAGATATCAATGATACTGATATAGTCCTCATTCCAAAGACAAACAGCCCGGTCTGCCTTTCTGAATATAGGCCTATTAGCTTGTGCAATGTTTCCTACAAGATAATTACAAAGGTCTTGGCCAATAGAATCAAATCGCTGATGAATGGGATTATCTCGGAGAATCAAAGTGCTTTTATAGGAGGGAGGATGATCACATACAATGCCTTGGTGGCGTATGAGTTGTTTAACACTATGAAACACTGGAAAAAGGGAAGAGAAGGTCTTATGGCGCTTAAGCTGGACATGAGCAAGGCATATGATAGGGTCGAGTGGTCTTTTCTGGAGGGGGTCATGAGGAGGCTGGGCTGGCGGTTACATGGCGGATGAAGGTTATGGAGTGTGTGACTAGCGTATCCCACAAGTTCATCGTCAATGGCAATAGGAGAGGATCTGCAAAACCATCCAGAGGACTTCGCCAAGGTGATCCTATATCCCCATATCTTTTTCTTTTTTGCGCTGAAGCACTTTCCTTTTCTCTATCTAAAGCCGCACAGGTTAATAAAATACACGAGACAAAATTTGCAGACGAGCGCCACAGGTCACTCACCTACTTTTCGTAGATGATAGCATTATTTTTACAAGGGCTACCTCAGAAGAATGTTCTGCTTTAGCTGAAATTTTCAACCAATACGAGAGGACATCCGGGCAGAAAATCAACTATGAGAAGACGGAGGTTTCCTTTAGTACAAACGTCACAAGTGAAAGAAGGGAGTTGATCAAGAACTAGTTGCAGGTGAGAGAGGTGGATAGGCATGAGAAGTACCTTGGCCTTCCCACGGTGGTAGGGAGGTCCAAGAAGCATGTGTTTGCTGCTATAAAGGACAGAGTGTGGAAAAAATTACAGGGGTGGAAGGAGCAGCTCTTATCCAGACCGGGGAAGGAGGTCCTGATTAAGGCGGTAATCCAAGCAATTCCCATGTATCTCATGAGCATCTTCAAGCTTCCAGAGGGACTTATTGATGATATCCACTCCATGATGGCACGGTTCTGGTGGGTTTCAAAGGAGGGGGAGAGGAAAATCCATTGGATGAGCTGGGAAAGGTTGTGTAAGCCCAAGGAGGGTGGGGGTATGGGGTTTAGGGATCTGAAAGCTTTCAACCAAGCACTTCTCTCTAAACAAGGATGGAGTTTGGCAGTTTACGGGGGGTCTCTTGCTGCTCAGATACTTAAGGCGAAATACTACAACTCCTCATCTACTCTACATGTGGAGTTAGGGGGGAATCCCAGCTATACTTAGAGGGGTATTTGGGGGGCATTGCAAGAAGTGAAGAGTGGCTTCAAGTGGAGGGTGTGGAATGGGAAAGATATACATATCTACAAGGAGAGGCGGATACCACATTTGGGGGGCACAGCCAATAGATATTTGGTTCATGGTCTAGTGGAGTACAGATGGGTGAGTGACTTAATGAGTTGGGGGCCAAAGAGGTGGAATAGAGAGGCGGTGGAGACTTGCTTCCCTACACATATAGCCAGGAGAGTTCTTAACATCCCACTATCACAGTGGAATGAGGAGGACACCCTATATTGGGAGAGGGAGAGCAACGGGAGGTTTACAGTCTTGAGCACCTATTTCTTTATCCGGGCAGGAGAGGACTTAGTAGATGGAGCAGATATGGAGCTGTGGAAGAGTGTTTGGAAGCAGGGATGGCCACCGAAACTAAAGCACTTCATATGGAGAGCACTCAGGAATATCCTTCCTACCAAGTCAGAGTTGCAAAGGAAGCACGTGACACCTGATGATAGCTTCCATCATTGTGGTCGGCGGGAGGATTCTTCTCATGCACTGATGCACTGTGACGTCGCCAGACAGGTTTGGGTTGTGGGAGAGTTTGATTGGGGCGGACGACTGGGTAATCATGACATGGGGACCTTTGTAAGGGGTCTACTTGAGGATGTGGACAGCAGGCGAAAAGATGAGGGCGCTACTCTTCTGTGGGTTTCATGGACAATGAGGAATAAAGCTCTTTTTGATGATCACCCTCCCTATCTTCCGGGTCTTGTGGCTACTTACATCAGCCTGGTTGCCGACCATGCACATTACCACATGGCTGTGGGATGAGCTACTTCTTCTCCCATTCCGCCAGGATAGGCTTCATGGCGCTGCCCGCCGAGTGGTAGCGTAAAGATCAACACTGATGTGTCGCTTATCACAGCGGAGGAGAACGGATGTGGGGCAGCTATTCGGGATAACAACGGTCAGCTCTTGTGGACCTTCCAATGCCGGTTAGAACAGCCGTATTCGGTGCTTAGTGCGGAGGGTATGGCTCTCCTACATGGTATGCGACTGGCTCTTAGGTAAGGCTATACAGATATTGTGGTGGAGACAGACTATTTGCTACTGGTGGAGGCTGTCAAGAAGGGATACAGTGGACGTGGTTATGAAGACTTCATTACCCGGGATATTGTTGATCTTTCTTATAGTTTCCTGTCTTTTCATTTTTTTTATTAAACGGCAAGGCAATAGAGTAGCACATGCCTTGGCCGTCTCTTCCTGTCATTTTGTTAATCCTCACTTTGTGGGTGAGGATTTTGAGGATCGGATCCTTGTACTTGCTGCAAACGATTTGATTACTTAATAAAATGGCAGGCGCCCTTTCTCAAAAAAAATCTAGGTTTTGGGCCTTGACATGTTTACAAACATGTCAAGGTATGTTGCATTACTCTATGAGTCCAATTGATCAATTACTTTCTTTACTCTCTCTCTCTCTCTTGAGCCTCTTTGAGGTATTTTGGTGGTGAATTTTTCTCTTTCATTGCTTAATGCCTATTTCGGTCTAATCTTAATGACTTTGAGTCCCTGATATGAACATTCTATAATTCATGTTGAACCTTAAAATTTCTACTTTGCTTCATGATTAAAACCTATTTGTGAAATTGAAACGATTTTCTTCCTTATTATGAGATGGAACCCTAATATGCCCACTTTTGTGTTAGATGTTACATATTGTCCATTTATGTGATGGGAACCTCATTACTTCTGTTTTGTGGTTGTATTTTCACTTGACTCTATATTTATGCATGATTTGTGATTCCGTAGCCCTCGAGTTGTATAAGTATATTGACTTTTGGGTTATGTACCCTTTATGTTTTGGTATGGATGTTATGTGCCCCATACCTAGATTGTGTGCCCACCTTATATATTGGGGACTTTCATTATGTGCCTTACTCTAACAGGTTATTTGTTATGTGCCATAAAAATCACTTTTATCTATATTTCACTCGTGCTATGTTTATCTCATGTGCATGTAGATTGGTCCATGTTTTTGATGGGTTTGTGCCCTAAATTCTTTATGTGTTCTTTTGCAGCACATCTTATTTTTAGTTCGTGACAAGTGTAACTAGTGATTATAATATTATTGAAATTTGTATTCTCTATATATTCACTTGAATGGTACTTTTCTTTTATAGAGGAGACCTTGTTATTTTTGTCATACTCTTTCCTAAAATTGCTCAATTCCTGTTAATAAGCTCATACATGCATTTTGTGTTGATAATTTTTGCTTTCTCTTATCTTGTGGGGTATGATTCCAAACACTAGGTGGAGAGCAAGGAGGATACTGCCAAGGTTGACCAGGACTTATACAACTATAACTGATCCTTCTTGAGATAAAGTTTTGAGGTCGTTAGATAACCCTCTATTGGTGTTATTCTATAGATTAGTTTTCTTTATGCACTGCCCTGAATGATGAAGGTTTCTAATATAATCATACAATGTAATAGTTAGATCTTTTATCTTCCAATTAAACCTTTTGGTATCTTGAAACATGCTTTTGAATAAATTGGGTTATCATCCATTTGCAAAAATTCAGTTGTATGTTTGGTGTATGAGGATGTTTCCTTTTATGTTATTTAATTGGGAGTGGATCCCCTCTTGGGTCCCATTCCTTATAGTATGGTATCAAAGCTAATAGTGGTCAATTAATCAATATATTTCAATCTTAACTCTCTTTGGATTTTTCCTCTTGCGTAGGTTGCTTATAGCTAATATCCTTTCCTTGTGCAGGCATACCATTATGGATGGAGATAGCTCATTTGTCGATAACCTAACCAGTATTGAGACACCCCAAAACTCAAAGTGAGGAATGTCGAGGATGGATCCTCCTTTTACCACTTTAGTGTCACAAGTTACACCTACAATATAGAGTCATCCCTTAGTGGGTCAGGCTACCTCGATATATGTTATGGCTAACATAGGTTTGGGTATCTCCCATGAGAAAAAGGCGTCTTATTTAAGAAATTTTCTTTCTGCAATTATAGCATGAAAGGTTAACTTAGTTCCTAATCCAAAGAAACCCAAGGAGTACACCCTTTCTGAGTTCATGAAGATGCAACCTACATGCTTCAACAGTGAGAGTGAAATCATTATAGTAGACAAGGTGCATGACTGGTAGGGCTGGCAATTGGGTCGTATAGAGTCAATTTCAGGTATAGATATTTAGAAACATTCATAATGGGCCAGGTATGGTTGATTCGGGTTTTATATAAAACATGATCAAACGTTAAATAAATCAGGTTTGGAACATATTGCACATTTGTGAGTCCTTTCAGGTTGAAATCTGCCAGTATAAATGACTAGGTTCTCACCATGGAGTGTACTTTCCCGGGTATGGCATGCCTTGAGTACCAGAAGGTCAGCTTTGCTACCTATGTACTTGATGGGCCTGCTCTCCAATGGTTATATAGTATTGTAAGGACTCGAGATATCTCTTCTATGTCTTGGGTGAAATTTTTGGTGTCTTCTGCGAGAATACATCTCATCTTCTTCTCTAGGTAAAAAGGTGGAAGAGTTTTAGAACTTCAAGCAAAACTCCCTGTCTGTTGTGTATGTACAAAAGTTCCTCTTATTGGAAAAATACGCTAAGATATTGGTTGAGAAGAGGAACGCTAATATTTTCCTTGAAGGGCTCAACTACAATATTGGACGTGCTCTAGTACCCCAACTTCTCTACGAGGGAGTTTATCTTTCCAGCTGTATTGACATTGAGGCCTAGTGTGGTGATGCTCATTACAAGACAAATAGATAGTGAGCGGAGTTAGAATCTCATGTTAACTCTAGGTCTTGTACTGTGAAATTGTATCTTACAATGATTCTTTCAAATGATGCACTTAATGGGGGCCTAGGGCATTAATAAAATAACTAAGAGATAAAGTACGAGGCGTTCAAATTTATCCTTTAATTATTTCAAGATTTTAGCATATTGATGTATGCCACATGATTTTTCATTTAGTTTAGCATTTAGTGTCTTTTCCTATCTTGTATATGTTGAATTAACAAGAAATATATGCAATATCTTATCTACTTGTTGAATTTCCTTTTACTAAGATAATAGCTCCGCAATCTATTGATTAAATTTTTAGGTTTCAATAATCATTAGTTGATCATTATAGTTAATGCTTCAATCAGCCAGATAGACGATTTGGACTGTCGGTGACTCGAATCTTGCCTTTTGAAGAAATCAAACATGCTTTAAAACAATAACTCCTATTGGTTTGGGTAAGTCATGAGTTCTGTGGAACTCATTTTTTAGAAAATCTAGTTAAGTTTCTGGAAAATCTTGGAACTTAAGTTCCCTTCACTTCCATGTGATTGGTTTGGTGTAAATATAGGAATCATAAAAAATATTGTTAATTTTTATTGTATAATATAAATGAGTGAAGACGACAAAGGCATAAAAAAAAGAATCATATCCGTAAAAAATTATAACATTCTTAAATCATAATAACCACAACAAGTGGTTATGGTGTAGGTGTTGCTACTTTAAAAATATTTTATTATGATACAATTATAATCTTAACAAAAATATTATGATTAAAATCACGTCACAATATTTTTATTTCACTTTGTGTATACAAAGTATTGTAATAATATCCACATTTCATGTTCATGTAAATATAAATTTTGGTTCATCATTGTTTATTGTAATATAGAATATTAATTTTTACATTATTTCTATAGGGAACTTTTACTATGTTAATCGTGCATGGTTACAGTTATTTATCATTTTTACAAAAAAAATGTTTAAACGTGGAGAATAAAATATATTACGTAAATCACATTGTTTACACATGGTGTGGTGTGTTTCTTGATGTTTGTATTTTTTATTTTGTAGATTTTACTGATAATGGTGGTATAGTGTTAAATATTTTATATAGTCGGTTATAGTGTATGATATTTTGTCATATTATGTTGTGATTTTACGAACTATATCATCACCATTAATATCTCTAGTCATAAGTATTTTACATGTGTCACTTATAACAAATGAATAATATAATTGTATAAGAAATATTGTTAGTTGTCTGGAACTCGTTTTCTGTTCTTTTTAAGAGGGAACTTAGGAAGTGTGTTTTGTACTTCTGTAACTCTCCGGAAGTCATGGAACTCAAGTTCCAACATTTACTTTAAACCAATCATGAAAAACTACTCAAGAAACTCGTGTTCATGTATTTTTCGGACCAGTTACGACAAACCGATCAGATCTGATTACCTTATACATCTTCCACCGTTACCAAGCACGTACTATTTATAAGGGCGAGAAACAGAGGGAACGTGTCGAGTCTATTACTATTTTAACACGAGCTGTGTATTAGACAGTACCCATAACTTTCCATCCACCCTTTCGATTATAGAATAAAGCGATGGGACAAGTTGTGCACCATGTATGTATGCTTGTATGCCACATAACTTGGTGAGGTGCAGTCATATACCTATCGACACATATGGCTTTCGTAATCGTGTTGTTTCCCGTACGCTTACTGTGTACGACAAAAGCCTAACTCCAAAACTAAGCACGTACTGCATACTTGAGGTGCAAGCGTTTAATATTTAGACGACAACTAAAAGCTTAAAAGGCAAAGTAATTGTCGACATGCGGACAGATAATACGTTTCCGGGAACAGTGTAACTACCGCATGATAGGGAGCGAGGCGAAAGAAAACCCTCTTGTTTGCTAAAATCCAACTAACCCTCAATTTTCAATATTAATCACTACCACTCAGAAAAGGTGTATATCTTTTTTTTTCTGTTTGCCGTTCTTGCTCCCGATTTCAGTTCATTGAAATGTCATTTATGTACTAAATATAATATTTAAAACTTGTACTATACTAATTAACGGTTACATTAAATTAAAGTTCTTAGTAATAAATGATGCTAAAAAATAAAAATTGGATTTTGGTGTATGAATTGTGTACAGATGTTTGTACATGGATGACAAAAAATAGCATGGCCCGACTAGGAATGTTAATGGGTCAATTTATGTTGAACTCAACCTTATTTTGGACATGCTCAACACCGATCTGGTCCGACACATGCAAGACATGTACAAGGTTTGACCCCAACAAACACAAACCCACAAACACCCTGCCAAACTAAACCCGACTTAGCCTAACCTAAACATTATAACAATGCTTTATTATAAATATTAGAAACATAACAAAAAATTGAAAACCACCAGCAACTGACTCGAGGTAGACTTTGGCTGACTGAAGTGAAACCCAAACAAACTCTGAAATACCCTAAATTCTTAGGCTCGATCAAATCATGTCAGACTAGAGGTTTTTTCATCCCTGTGCCCGACTTGAGCCAAACCAACCAACACAATCGTTGTTTTATAGGCGTTTGTTCAAATATTTGGTCAAGTTTGGCAACTCAAATATAATTTGGTAGATTATGGTATGGCCGAGTCTAGTTCACGTTGTCTTATTTCCAGTTTAGTCCGAGTCAGACCTAGATTCAGATTTTCAGCTATTTGTTCCCTAGCAATACTTATAATAAAATATTTTTACAATATTTGGGTCATTTGGTTAGAGTTAGATTTGTGTCTGGAAAATTGTGTGTTTATGATATTTTTAGACCAAAATGTGCTAATTTGAAATCAACATTTTAAATTACACCCATATAAGAAAGCATTACTCTAAAAAGTTATATTTGATTGAACTTTCACCAGAACCGAAATACACCTGACATGACCCAACAGAACTACGCTTTATTAGAAAATTATTATAAAATCTTACGACCAAAATTTTAGAAGAAAAAAACAAATGAAAAATGTCACAAGTCTAAATTTGAATAGACCGCCTAAATGGAAACAATCTGACCCATTACGAAATAGAACTAGCCTGACTTGAATCAACTCAATCCAAATTTGACCCAATATAACCATATTTGAAACCCGAACATACTTCTACAATTCTTGTGTTCTCAGGTTAGGGTTGTCATACTATAACTAGGCTACATATAAATTTTGAGCCCATTTTGATGAGTGTAAGTCACTCATCCAAGGGCAACAAAATCGACGCACAAAACTAATTTGAAATATATAATTTTAATGGTCTTCATAACATGAGCTATACATGCCCAAATAGGTTCAAATTTTAAATATGAGTTGTTCACGAGATGTTTAAGAAGATCAACGGATTAGATGTTCAAAAAAAAATATTACATCATGAAAAACTACTTGAGTGTATTCCGTTTCGAATACACTCGAGTGTATTTTAGCCTGAATATGTATATATATATATATATATATATATATATATATATATATATATATATATATATATATATATATATATATACATACTAATTACTTAATAACCTCAAATCTAGTTTTAAATTGTAGCTATTACATTGTTTCTAAAATGTTTAATAAAATGTACATTATTACATGCTATCAACATCAAATTTTAATAAATAAATAACATTACATTAAGTGGAAATGAGATTAAAAAAAAAGAAAACAATAATTCTCCTTTTCCGTCATGACATTTGATGAAAGAAGATGAGCTGGGGTAACGTAGAGCATGGAAAAGAGAGAGGTGTTAGTTGGAATGAGGCACAAGAGAGGGTCTGCTGATTTGATAATTAACTAAAATGAAGAAATTTTCTATCTAGCGAGTCAATATTAATGCCGTCGTAGCAATAGTATAGGACAACTCTTTATTAAAGCAACGGCTGCGATCCACATCTTTGTTTGTTCGAGAATCAGAATGAGAAGTTAATTATACAAAACAAAATTCCTTCTGTACGGGGACCAAATGTCCTCGTCTCTTGGCTCTGCAAAGCCCATTCCTTCCCTCAAAAGCTGCATTTTTGTTGTAACAGCAGGGAAGGGGAGAAGCCTATTCATTCCTAACTACCGAAGACATCTTGAGGGGGTGAAACCCACCACAACCACCCACCACCGCCCTCCTGGCTAACAAGACAACTCCAACGACCTGAGAGTTAAGTCTCTCCTCTTCCTCATCCTCCAACACATCTACCCCCCGTTTTAATACACCGTCCTTTGTTTGCTGTCCAAAACCGGGAACTCTGCTCTCTTCTCTTCCCTTCCATCTCCTCTTACCATTCTTCCACTTTGGGCACGCAGCAGAAGGCACAGCTCACAGCTAGCTGCTGCCGCCAGATATATTCCAAATCCGGCGGTCCAACTGGAGCGTTGAGCAAAACCAAGATGCTGCGTTCCAACAGCAGGAGCAACTCGGATCTGTCCCAGAAGTCGCTGCAGATCACGGAGGACGATAAGTTCTACTCCCGGCTGCTGTCCAAGGACATCTCCCGCTCCAACCCTTCCTTCCGGGTATACTATGGCGTAGCTTCCGGCGCTATCCCCTTCCAGTGGGAAACCCAGCCAGGTACCCCGAAGAATGGCCCTGACCCAGACGCCGGAACCGTGCTACCGCCTCTCACCCCTCCACCATCCTACCAGCAGCATAAGTCTCCCAGCAACGTCAGCAGCGGAAGGTTCGGAAGTGGCCGTATCGGACTCCGTCGTAAGAGGTCGTTCCGTACCATCATCCTAACCGCCGTCATACCGGGTAAGTATAAGGGCGAGGAAGCACCCGGCGGTGGTCACCCGACGTCAACGCTGCCCAGGTCTCCATCCTTGTCCTCATGCTCGTCATCCGTCTCGGGTGGGTCCTACGTCCCCATGCGCCGTCGCCGGCGCCTGTTCTTTGGCCCAAAGTCTTCCTCATTGTCCACCGCGTCCTCCTCCATGGACGCGGTCGAATTCCACGTCGACGATGAGGAAAACTCCGAGGAAGGCGGTTCCGGAGTGACGCCGGCCACATCCAAGCCAGCTGCGGTCGGATGCCTCGGGATGGCACGTCGTCGTGGTGGTTTGACTGGAGATAGCAAGGGAGGGATCGGGTTCCGGGGGTGCTTCAGAATGGTGCTAGTCAAGAGGGCGCTGCTGTCGGTGGTCGGGCATGGTAACGGGCCGGCGACGGCAGCAAATCCCCGAGTATCTGCCGCGTAAGATACCAACCGTAGTGGGGGAGCAGCCTGCCATTGTACCTTCCACTTTAAATTCCCCATCTAATCCCTTGTGCCGTGTACTTTCGTAGTTTGCTTTTTGCCGAGTGTACTGTATGCAACAGCTCTTCTCATCCGTTCCGCCAGAGTAATTAAGCAACCCAAACCTGATACAATCTATATTGTAAGCAGCGTTGTGTTATTTTGCCCAATCCGGTTGATACCCATGCATTAGTGGGATGTGTTCTAAGATGATCGTGGTGCTTTCATTTCTTATCCTTCTTTTTCCCATTTTGTGCGGTAAACCTTGTCGAATTGATTATTGTCATTTTCCGGGGTCCACGTGACCGATTTGCTAGCTGTTGTAATAGCTTTCGCTAATTGATGACATTTATGGATTTCTACGCTGATTAATTAGTCAATCTAGTGACTGATAGATGTAGGCGCACTAGGCGTCTTATTTGTGGAAGTGCGTGTCGATTCGCGAGCCATCTTGCTCCACTTGTATCAAGAGTGGAGCGAATACCAGGTCGTATTACTATATTATAAGCTATAAGTACATGGAGTAAGTATTGGGCACGTCCTAAAGTCTTTAATGGGTCTGTAGTTGATGGCCAAGTGTCACCTTACATTAGCGTTTTCTAAGAATAAGACTAGACCTATTATTCTCGGGATTGGAGGGTAGATGTGATCTATGCACATTGCACAATCAATCTGCAATTCAAGTCCCATTGCCCAATGTGGGTCCCCCGACCCTGCTCAAGTTCCTTGATCCAGCCTTGGGAATTATCCACAAGACGAACGTACGGGTCTTAATAACCTTTAGTGACAAGTGCTTGTTATCCCCATGGCTTCACATCCACATAGCTAATACCTAGTGGCTAGTCTTGGGGAAAGGGGTCTAAATTGAACTAATCGGGGAGTGAATTCGTGTTGGGAGAAGGGACGAATAGCCGGTTTTGTTGGTGTTTTCCTTATAGTTTGGGAGGGATTTTGGCTTCATAACCTCGGGCTTGGCATGGAATTGAGACCAAGATGTATATGGCTCTATTTTATTGACAAATTTGGTGATCGTTTATTACAATGGAAGCATCATTGTGATTGATTTGGCGTTTGGCATGCAAATGGGAAGTTGGATTAAATCTAGACTAAGTGAATTAGCTAGTTTCAACCTCTTGTTCGGGTCAACCCAGATCAACTAGATCTCTGAGCATGATTTCATAGGGAAATCCATATTGCCTTTCTATTTTAACATATGAAATAAGATTCTAACTAGAATCAAATTGAGGCCCCAGAAAGTATATTATCTTGATATGAACATCATCGTTCCTAATCTAACACCAAATCGAATTTGATTATATATTTCAATCTATCCCAAACAAATGCTTGGAGATCTAATTGGTTGCAACCTGTCTTTTCATGATCTACTGTGACATAAAAGGAGACAACATCTCTCCCTTACCTACTTTTTCCTACGATTTATCATGTGTTGTCATTAAACCAAAAGCCAACAATTATGAGGGAGTTTTTCTGATAAATGGGAAGTTTTTGTGGTATATATTAAATACAACAAACATTGATTTTCAATGGGGGCAGAGAAGAAGCTTTGGATGAGTGAGGTGCATGGTGAACCCTGGGATGATGCGAGCATCGCAATAGAGTTGATGTCCATAACGAGGGAGGATGTCGGGGAGAGGGGGATGGAGGAGAAACATATATTCAAACCACTCATCTAGTGGTTGGCAAAACACAAGAGATGAAACTAGCATGCATGTAGATGAAGCACAAATTCATTTCACTTATGTCAAAATGAAGGGGGTGACGCCCACTGAATGAAATACAATTAGTGTTGTTGACCAAACGAGAGGCTTTGTGTCTGGAGCATCTCTGTCAAGTTTCTTGTCACTCTACAGAATGAGGAACTGAGGGATCTCTTCGACCCGATTAGGAGGAAGTGTGTTAGAGGACACAAACTCGCATAATTTACGATCGCTCAAAGATGTGACATGATGAACATAGAAGAATGAACCATCCCATGTCATTGTCGATGGATCAATGGGAAGAATCTAGCCATAAGGATATATTGTTGGTGAATAGGTGAAGGTTTATGAAGATATGCATCACTCTTGAGGAAACAACATTATTACAAAACTCGTTGTAATATGTAGTTGTAGTTAAGTTAGTAGGAAAAAACATTTGCTTCTTGACCATAAGAAAGACAATATGTTTGATATGGAGGACAGTCAGTTGCTTCACCATGTATGAATTGAATATTAAATTTTACATCATACATATTTTGCACGATTAAGATTTCCTCAAACCAAATACAAGATGCCCTTGATTAATCTTATATGACCCTCATATGGAGTAGCAATGGCATGAGGCTTTCCTTCTAGCTAAAATCATAACATGTTCATGAACTACAGATATATCATTGCATGTTTATAATGAGGTTAAATCTAAATGAATTGTCGATTTCATGGGACCAAGCATTGGGGTTGATGAGTACACTATGAATCAAACATGAAGGGAGTTCATGAGACTTGCGTTCAAGGTGGATACCACAATCCCAATCAATCCAATATTGGTAATTTACTACTATGATTATATTGTGGACTAAGAAATATTGTTATTAACTTTTATGAAGTGTGGCAGTGTGGGGCAAGATACTAAGGATTGTATTTCGAAAGCTAAGAGCATAGGTATGGGAACTATTAAAACCCCACAAAAAAGAGGGAATGCCAATGTGAAGTGGATGGTGGAAGTGATCCGAAAGAAGATGTTCTATGGTTGAAACATTCACATACATAGGTAATACCAAGATAAATTTAAAATAATGAATAAAAAAGATAAAATCCTGAACAAAACAATAAACAAGGTACGTTTTCTAGATTAGGAAGAAGAACTAGAGGTCAAGAGTGACAGATACCGACTCGTCAACAAACAACAACTAGACATGAAATAAGCAACAAAGTAAGATCTAGAATAGTAAAAGGAGGAGCATAACATGTAATGATAATAGACAAAGTAACCTAGAGGATGACAATAATAAGGCTAATGAGGAAGCAAATAGGTAGAACTCAAAGTTGGCTTTTAGAGGGAACAATGAGACAACAGAGGATAATCACATTGAAGTGGACCCTGAAGGAAACATCATTACTTGAGGAAGTGGGGAAGAAGATATAAGTACTTCAACACCACAAGTAGTGGAGGATTCAAGTGCATGCAATGATACAATAATTGACACAGAGAACCTTTTTCTAGTTAGTAAAAAGAGAAGAGAGGTGTGGCGGAGTATCATGAAAATGAAACAAACTCATATGTTGACACATGCATGGTAAGGAAGCTAGTTGATGAACAAAAAACCACAGACAAAGCCAAAAAGTGTTAACTAGTATAGTATTTCTTAAAATCTATGTTAATATTTAATAACATTATTGTTTTGGGCATGAAGAAATTGGAATCTATCATGAAACCAAAATGGGTGGACAAGGATGGATGGATTTGGAACAGAAGGTAATCACCACATTTAATAGGAAAATAAGGAAAATTGTGAAGAAATATTGAAAAGAGGGCAAAGAAGGCAAAAAGAAAATTAGAAATGGGTTAGGCTCTAAATTATGCATGGTGAACAAATTATGCACCCCAAAATATCCTTCACTATTATTAATCTTAATGAAGTAATATAGTTTTTCTTTTCTTACAATAAGGATTAGATGTGGAAGACAAAATGTGAAACAACCACACGTAATTCAAAGATAAGATATATGAAAATATTGTGTGTGATCATCAACCCAAGATGTTCATATCCTCACACCACTAAAAGGTTGGAAAGGGGTAAGAGAGCTAGAGAGAGTAAGAACAAAATATAACTATATATAAAAGAGGGATTACAAATGGTCATATAGTACCAAGGATAATCAACCTGAGGTGCTTGTATCATCACATCATTGGAGGAGGGAAAAAAGGGAGGGAGATATCTACACAGGTGTCATGCCTAAACTACTAAGATGTAGTAGGGAGTAGAGGTGGACCACTCCTCCCTTTTCTCTTTTGTGTCTGAGGTAATAAAGTATGGATCTAGGTGTTCAAATGTGTGGCCTTTCTCTAAAAGGAGTTATCCAGTTGGTGGCATCCTTTTTGGACATATCTCCCTAGGTGTCATCCTTTTCTTGCTCTCTAAAAAAAACCCATCCGCATGTAAATGGTAGTTTATAATCTACAATTATGGCTGTTTGGGGCTATTTTGGGTTATGAACCAAGAGGAGATACTCAAAAGTCCATTGAATAATGTGGGAGGGGGAGGGATGTTTTAAATAAGAACTCTCTCTGTAAAATTATTCAAATGTGTGTATAATATAGTTTGGATGACATAGTCCATGTGGGCAAGGTGAGGTGCATGAAAACAATGTTTCCCCCTTTTAGAGTTTCCTATTGCATTTTGGACATGGTTTGGTTGACTCAGTCAAAGAAGGAAACTCAGGGTGTATGATTATATCCCCCAATCCCTTATGGGGATTTTAAGCGTAGAAAAGGGTGTCTAGTGAGATTGGAATAGGTGCAAAAGGTGGGGTGTGTACTAGGTTGGTGCCCTACCTGACTCTAACCCCAGTGGGCACATTGGACCAGGTTGCACTACATGGAACTAATATAAAAAGCTTTTCCTAGGTGACATACACTAGGTTATGGAACTATTTTGGGCCAGGGTCTCATTAAATACGTTGAAGCAAGGTAGTCCATAGGGAATGGTCCATCGTTTGAACATCCAGCTTGGTTAAAAGCCTTCCCAATTGTGGGAACATGATGTCTAAATTGTATGAAAATGACCTATAATCATGACAGGCATATAGTCACCCTCTCAATAAATCTTAGAGTGATTGTTTATCATACTAATTTTTAAAATATATCAATATTTGACCACATACCTAGTCAGAGATCTCATGGATGTTTTTATGTGTTTATTACTGTATCAAATATTATTTTTATATTATGAAATCCCTTAGGACATTGATCAAAGCATTAAGATATTCATATAGCTTTCGCTAACTCCATGCTGATCTCTAGTGCATCACAGGCAATTTTTGGTGAAAATTGTTACGTCCCTGGGGCAAAGTTCAATATATTATCATTACAAAGGATGTTTTCAAATCAATGTATGATTCTTACAACATTTTGATTTACACATGCCACAATTTCATTCCTGTGACAACCAGATTGGGTGGACATATTAATGACGAGTCAACAATAATAAGCTAGATTGTGAGGTATATTGGGTATTGTTCAAGCCTTGGATCTATAGCCATAGGGATTTGATATGGAAGGGTTATAAACTTGAACCCAAACTAATTATACATCAAATTGAAGGCTTGTAGTCATCATCTCAACATGTTGATAAACAAAAACCCTAAAGGATGAACTGATATCTAAATTTTGATCTAATATTACTAAAAAACAACCTAATCATAAAAGCTATTGTCAAAAGCTTATGATATCTTTACATCTAGAATAATAGAGTATGTATGCATTCATTCATAAAATGAATGTTTTTATTCATCAACTCAACACATTGAAATATAGAATACACCAAAGGATGAATTAGAATTTCGAATTTTCCTTAATAAATAATAATTTGGGCTCGAAAGATACATCAATACAACTACTTTACATTCATACCATACATTTAACGTCATCACCTCACGATGTCAGACCCAAACCGTCAATATCATAGGCTACTAAAAATTGATCCATAGAGGCGGAAAATGCAATATCCAAACTTGAGGATGAGTGAACAACTTCCCAACATCAACAAAAATAATATCAAATATTATAGGGATGGAATGGGTTTGTAAAGACTATAGGGTAAAGATCCTAGGTTAGGAATATGTGCCTCAATTATTTCTGTAAAGATATTTGTAAATTTAAATATCATACGAGATCAGATATAATCTTTGTTGCTTATTTTATTATTACATACACACTACCATATTTTGAGTCTTATAGTTATATCCTCTCTGAAGAATTAGTTTCTACCACAAAATATTAACACATAGCTATTTTTTGGTTGCTTGTTGATAAGTTGGGGATTGAATTTAGAAAATGTATTGATGCATTCATGATGTTTTTGCTGATAGGACGAAGCCTAAGCAAGTCATAGAAACTATAATATGGGCTTGTTTTGGCTGGATTAATAGTCTTTATAAAATATGACGGAGTTGCACCAAGATAGCAACCTCACGGTAGAGTGTACAATGGTTTGAATGTAACATATAAAAAAACATGCTTGCAATGTATATAAATCATTATTTGATCATTCCAAACCAATTGAAGAGGCAATTCTTGTATAAGCACAATAAATTATAGTTCAGATGTTCATTGAGCCAGTTCTCATGCTTGTCACTAGTGCAGGCTTGATATATATAAAAATTAATGTCAATTATTCGTCAAAGTGGAGTTTCAGGAATTCTGTATAAAGACTATTCTTGAGGTCAATTTGTAATGCTTGAACTATTCATTAGATGAAGGAGGAACTCTGAGCTATCTTTTATGAAAGAAATTTAATCCAATTACCTTAACTAATGTCTTATTTGAATCATATTTCCATCTTTTTGCAACTCAAATTCCATCATTATTGAATAAGTTAAAAGTTATTTTTTTATATTCACTTTAATAATTTATTTGTTATTTCCATCCTTTTATTTCAAACTCTTTTTGAATTTTAAGCATGTGGCATGGGTGTTACCATAAGATGGGTCCTATTTTAGATGAAGTTTTTGTCTCATTTTAAGATGATCTAGATGTACTTATTTTCAAATTGGTAAGCCACTTTGATTTAGTATAGGAATGCTTGGTCTATATTAACTTCAAATTGACTGCCTAAGTATGTAGTTAACAATCTAGGGAGAGAGGATTCACTATTTTTCTAGTATTTTGGTTTAACATAATTGCTCAATCTTTTCAGCTTCATATTTGTTATTCAGAACAAAATTGTAACATTTCTTCTTGGATAATTCTTGTCCTAGTAACAACTTGCAAGGGCATCCAAAATAAGAATGAAATGGTTCTTATAGGAAACATTTATGGTCGATAATTGTATCAACATTCACATTTACACAACCTAATGGTGGAACCATGTCACACTTGTCATTGCATTAGGATTCTCCTTTGCTAACCGCTCCAAGGAAAATTCTTCAACTACCTCATCATGTTTCCAATTCACTTTTATACACAATGGATGGGACCTAGCCATAATATGACCCATTGTTGGGTAACATTAAGCAACTATTGAAGTTCTCTAGAGTAGTTATATTCCAATGCTATATTTTGTTGTCGAAGATTGAATACCATATAAAAGGGTAGGGATATATGCTACAGAGCCCTAGTGGAGTGTCCAAATCTGTGTGTGGCTCAAGATCCACCATTATCTGCTAAACCTAGGGGATGGAAGTGCATGCAAATGCCCTCTCCACCGGGTTCCTTCACCCTTCCCTCATCTTGTAGGAGGGATTTATTTAGTCGAGAAAAGGTATGGATTGTTTTAGTGGGCTGGTGAGGGGTCTACTTTCGTGACCGATCCACATTAGCATTGGCGTTTCGGTCGACAATGTCTAATGGTGCTAGTTGTCAAAGCTTTTTTTGATGCATCAAAAGGGTTGTGGATAAGTTGTGGTGTGGGGACCATCACCTCTTCCCCCTTTTCTTCTTTTATCTTGACCTTTATTAGAGTCAGCTGTTGTGAGGTGGTACGTTCTTCAGTGTGGATGGACTACCTACAACCTTTGTCATTTTGAGCACTTGGCGTATTTGGTCTATATACTCATTTCCTCTTCCAATGTTTTCTAGTTTTGTTAGATTTTGTTTGGTTTTTGCTTTTTGTTTTCTTCCCTTGTGGCCTCCCTTGACTCAAGCACGTTATCCCTCCCCCTTTTGTAGAGGCTTTACCACTCCCCCTATGAGTGTTTCTTAATTCCTACTTTATATCAGATGTGTATTTTTTTGTGATATGTCTATTTGATCTTCTTGTTGTGTTATATAATCATATATGTTGTGGTCAACACCTTTGGACTTTCCACTCCTCATGCGGTTATCTCATGGTCTCTCTTTGATTGAAGATATCACTTTTTGTTAGTTTTCTTGATCAATTGTGTTAAAAATAGATATCCTTGTTGAAATTTACCTATTGCCTCCTGATCTAAGTTTATGTTTTGCATCAGTGTCAAAGATGAGTGTTCATTATTCCTATGGTGTGTCCTTTCTATTATGTAGATGTCATATGGATTTTTCATAATAAAATTGATCTGGTTCTATTTCAAAAAAACCATAGGATACCATGTGCGCAATCAAATTAATCTATTTCTATCCTTCACTAAGTACGATCAGTTTGTATTATAGTTTCTTTTTTCTTGAAATTTGGTTCAATTTCTCAGACCTAGCTTTCAAAGCAGACTGCCTACTCTAATGAGTTACACTAGCTCATCTTCCCTGCATGATCTATGGTTCTCATGGCGGTGGATATTATTATTTTGTTTGAATCAGGACCTTTTTAGTTTCATGACCAAGGCAGTGAGGATTGTAAAATGTTTAAACTATGAACACATGATTGTTCTCTACTAGTGACTCTATTTCTTAATTATATTTATCATTATTTTTCAAATTAATATTGTATTCAATCTTGATCTCATAGGGATTTTTAATTTCATCTTCCAAACTCCATATAAATGTTCTTGTGCTCTTATACTATTCATAAAGATAATTAATAACAATGGATATTTTTAATTTTCCAAAAATGATATATCTATGACTCCTTGGAAATCTAATCTCTATAGTGTGCCTATTCTACATAATCTAGATTACATTAGAGTGACAATTTCAAACTTGTGAGAGTACAAATACTTGGACTCTCAGCACAACAAAAAAATATGGTCTGTAGTGTACAGTCATATGGGACAATTAGGAAATTTTATGGTAGATTATTCTCTCGAACTATCAATCTCATGAGTGTACATGAACATGGACTCTAAATCTTGTAGAACAATAGGAGCATCCACTCCTTAAATTTCCTTATTCGAAATCTATCTCTAATATGTAATAGAAGGATGGGAATGTTGATGTCTGGTTCTGCTAAACCTGCAACCAAGAAGAAACAAAAATGTTCAGATCAAGATAGCTCAAAAATTGATTCTTTGATGAAGAGGTATACTTTGGATCATGTATATATATTACTGTCTATATCCATAAATGCTCATATATCTCTTCTATTTTTTTGCTAGTGCTCGACATGTAATTAATGTTTTTATTTTCTCAATTACTCATAATCTCATCATGCATTGTTATTCTCTGTTGTTCCCAACATGTCATTTATTGAATTCATAGAATCTCTCCCTAGTTTCTTATGAAGACTCTTCCTACTATATTATAATCATGGGAAGAAAAATACATCTCCACCTTCTAGGTAGAGATACATATCTAAGAACTTAACCTTCTATGCCCAGAGAATCATGCGCCACATAACGTGCCATGGTGTTTTTGGTCATGTTTTACATGAATGACAGTAAAGGAAGTAAAACTACCAGCTATGTTTAGGATGTCAAGAGCAAAAAGACCCAAGAAATTTTCTCACAAATTGGGGTTGTGTAGAGTTTGGATAAGTTGAAGAGAGTCTGAGACAAGAGTGACGTGCCTCCACCCTTGCCTTCTGGATTCATTCACTCCCATTCTCACTACCTCTACTTTCATCAATTTTGTTGTCCATTCTGCCCGCTTCATCTTTTGAATCGATATTTTCCAATTACCATTCAGGTCTCTACAAACCAGGCTGATCCCTCTCCTCCTGTCTACCTCTACAACTTCATCCATGTGAATGAGCACACTATCCAGCAGTACCTCCAATTGTCCCCTCATCCTTGTATAACTTGTTGTCTACGGTCTCGGTGCACAGCTCTCCTTTGCAAGCCTATAATCAGTTATGAACGCTCTTACATACTGTAGGAATAGCCTAGGATATGGAGGATCACCCATAAAAACTTTATTATTTTGGAAGGTCCATATTGTCTACCAAACAACTACCACCTCTTCAAGTTCCTTCTCTATGCTTCTATCAAACAACTCCACAATTGCCTCATGGATTCCTTTATCCTGTGCTAGAACATGATATGTTCCTATCATTCTCTCCACAATTACCACCCTTGCACTTGGACATATGCATAAAATATGGTGGATAGTTTCTTCTTTTACTGCATAAAGTGGGTAGGTTCCTTCACTAGTTATGTGTCTATCCCGGAGATGACCTTTCATGTCTAGGCTACCCGTAGCTATCCTCCACAAAAAATGTGAAATCTTTGGCAGCCATTTGCCATTCCAAATTTCTTTCCATAGCTGCTTGGGCACCATTATATTTCTATTTTGCATTGATGTTGTTCCCATCCTCCCTAGCAAGTAGGTAGACCTCACAAAAAAATTCCCATCCATACTCATCCACCAGGAATGTCTATCCACTAGTCCACTATTACTGCATGGTGTTTGTGCTATTTGTTGTGCCACCTCCCTAGGAAATATCCCCGTGAGAACATACACCTTCCATTCAACCATTTCCCCAATAAGTAGATCAATTGCATATTTGTAGACTCCTGAGACACCTACCACAAACAACATAAGTGTTTCATCTCTATCACATACCCACTTGTCCCTCTAAATGTCTATATTCCTTCCATTTTCCACTCTTCATATCAACCCTTCCAAAAACAATGATTTTGCACTTCACAAACTCCTCCAAGTACAGCTGGACAGAAGTCGCAGTCTATCTTCTTGCACTAAGTTATTCGGATAGTACCTTGCTTTAAGCACTTTGAAAACAAGGGAGTCTTGTTTAGTGGAAAACCTCCATAGTTGTCTTGCTAGCATAGCTTGATTGAAAGTCACCATATCTCTAAAACCCATGCTGCCATCTTTCCTCGGTTTGCATAAATTTTCCCAACATAACCACGAGATGTTTCTCTCCCCCACTTTTGACCCCCACGTGAATCGTGCCACCATTGAATTTAATTCCTCCACCAACCCCAATGGAAGCTGAAAGACACTCATAACGTATGTTGGTATTGCTTATACTACCGCATTAATGAAAACTTCTCTTCCTGGTCTTGAAAGTAGATGCTCCTTCCATCCATGTAGCTTCCTTCCTAATCTCTCTTTTTTGTTAGAAAATACCTATTTCTTTGACCATCCTATAGCTGTAGGGAGGCCCAGGTATGAGGAATGTCTTTCCACTTCTTTCACCCCCAATATGTGCTTTAACTCATCTTTCTTTGACCAAGAAATTCCTTTGTTAAATGCTATCTCAGTCTTAAATTAATTAACTTTCTGGTCTAATGCTTGTTCGTATTGGATGATTATTTCACCTATCTTTAGGAATTCATTCTGAGTGCCTCTAGCAAAAAGAATGTTGTTGTCTACAAAGAAAATATGTGAAATCCTTTCCCACCCCGACTACTCTTAATTCTATGGATAGCATTATTATTAACTGCAAGGTTTAATAAAGAAGAGAAAACATCAACACAAATAATGAAAAGATATATAGAGAGAGAGGGTTACCCTATCACAGGCCGCATGAAGGTTGGAAGGCATTAGATCTTTTCTCATTGGTAGTGAACATGTGAGAGATTGATGATACACAATCTATGACTTGATTCCTCCAAACTATCCTAAAACCCAACTTTTCCATCACTTGATTTAGAAAACAACATTCTACCCTATCATATGCTTTCATCATGTCAAATTTCTAAGCTACTTTCCCTTTCATACCCCCTTGCCTCTCTTAAGAGCATTATCTGTGATTAGTCTTCCTGGAATAAACACACTCTAATTTTTTAGAGATAATTTCATCCATATGTGGCTTCAATCTATTTGCCACAACTTTAGTAGCTATTTTATAAATGAAATTACACAAACTTATCAGTCTAAATTCAGCTACTAATTTTGGCTTCTTTACTTTAGGAATAAGCACCAGTAAGGTGTCATTAAACTCCTTAATAGAATAATGGCCCTTCCACCACCCTTTGATACAATTATCCACATCTTTGCCTATTATATGCCAGAACTTTTGATAGAAAATAGGTTTCATACCATCCAGGCCAGGAGCTTTATTCAGAAGCATTTGGTTTATTGCCTCCCATATTTCATTATCCATCAAGTTATCTTCTTGTTTCTATGCCATCTCAATTTCCACTTTCCTTGTCATTCCGACAGTTTCTGCCTCAAAGTTGGAAGGATTTTATGATTCGAAAAGACCCTAAAAAAATCCAAAATGGTATTCAGAATGTCTTTATCTTTTGTCTTTTGTATTCCTTCCTTAATCTTCAGCCCATTCACAGTGTTCTCTATCCTTCTTTGAGATGATCTGTGGTGGAAGTAAGTTGTATTTTTATCTCCTTCTTTCATCTCTTTTACCTTTGCTCTCGCATACCAGAACGCTTCATCCTCCCTATGAAGGCGTTGGAGATCTTAAGCTAATTCTTCACACTTTTTTAGCATCACTCCATCTGGATCTTTTTCCTATACTTCAACAAGAAGTCTCACTATGTTCTTTATCTTTTTCTTGATGCCAACAATTTTTTTTGACGCCCAAACAATAAGTTTTTCCCCTGCTCTACCAATTTTATTTTTAAGACACCCTAATTCCTCCAACTCCCACGCTTCATGTATATTGTTATCACAGTCAACATCCTCTGCCCACATAGGCTCGAAGAAGAATCATGATTGCCTTTTTCTCCTTCTCTCCTCTCCGTTCTGAGCCAAAAGTAGTATTGGTGCATGATCCTACTAGTAGAAAGGAAAATGTTTTACCCAGTTGCCCTTGTACAAACTAAGTCAGTCCTCTGTGACTAGCACTCTATCAAGTCATTCCTCCACTAATGTTTCTATTGTCCTACTTCTCCACCAAGTGAAAATGTTCCCTTCATAACCCATGTCCAGTAGAGCACAATCATCAATCGCCTCTCTGAAGTGTTTCATTAATCTATCCAGTTTCAACGGTCCTCCTCTCTTTTCAATGTTACTAAGAATCTGGTTGAAATCACCAAAGAAGACCATCAACTTTTCCTCTTTCCCATATACACTCCTCATCAGCTCCCACATGTTAACTTTCTAGTTCTGGATTGCTCATCCATAAATTTCACAAGCTTTCCATCTAAGGTCAGATTTGTTATCATCAATGTGGAATGTCATTTGATGTTGGAAAACATTCCTCACTATCACTAACACCCCATCCTCCTTCAACCACAGTCTCGGGCCTCTATCTTGACCTACACTAGGTACATATATTCCTTGAGTAAAGATGCACTTTCTTTTCACTTCCTTCAGCTTCTGCACTATGAGCATGGTTTCCATTAAGAAAACCACCTTTGTCCTTTCCCTCCAGCACAAATCCCCAAGAGCATTGACCGTGGCAAGGTAGCCTAGACCCTAGAAGTTCCAACTTAAGAGTTTCATTGCTATTCACGGGGTTGGCCACTGCCAAATCCCACTACTTGGTGACTTTCACATGTTTGATGTGCCTCTGCCTCCCTTTAGTTGTTTCTTTTCTTTCTTTTTCTTGTATCTGCCCTTAGTTGTGTGTCCTCTAGTGATGGATGTTCTACTTCATCCTCCCTATCACTTGATCGTTTCCTTGTTTTTACTTTTGTTTTCCCCATTCCCAACATAGTGTTTCTTCTTTGATTTTCTCATGCCTAAGTTAACCTGTCTCACTTCCTCTTTTCAACAGTTGTTGCTTTCCTTGCTTCAACTACCTTAGATCATGCCATCTACTTTTCCTTTTCCTCCTATAGGATTGCAAGTCCTTTGGGAAAGATGACCCAGTCACCCTTATATTCTACCCCTAAATATTCATCTCCATTTCACTATGAACATGCTTCCTCCTTTCCACTATACCCTCCCTTAGTTCTTCTCCTACACTCATTACCCCAACCTTACTCCCCACTTTGCCACTTTTCTTCTATTTGCCTGCTTCTTGCTGCTCCAGATCATCTCAAACTCCTTCCTATCTTCCTTAACTCCCCTCAACCTCCTTTCTTCTCCACAAAAGAGAGTTTACCCATGTTTCCTCTTCATCTCCCTCCTTCTCTTTCTCAGCTTGCCTTAGTTTTGTCATTTTGTCCTCTGCCTCAAAATATACCAATTCCATCACATTGAAATTGGCTTTATGTATGTCTTTGTTCGATTCTTTATTCATCTTAAAAATCTGGTTCATCGTATAGGTCACCTTCCTCCCTCTATTTGATTCAACAACTTCTTCGAACATGACCTCTTCATCATCGATTCTCCTCGCTTCTCAGACAGACTTGTTTTCCATAGTTTATTTTCCTTGTTTGAACTTGTGATTCTAACTTTCTGTAGACTCCACCTCATCATTCGTTGATTTCAATTTTTCATAAGACTTCTGGGATGTTGTTGCACTTCTAGTACAAAAGTGGATTCCTCTCTTTATAGATGATTGTTGATCCCCATATAGTTCTTCCATTACTATTATGTGTGGTCTTTTTGGTGAGACCTTAAGCCATGGTCCCCAATCCTTGTGGATGCTCTCTTCTTCCTCATATTCTTTACAGTCTCTATCAATATGACCCATCATCCCACATATATAGTAGAAACTCTACAATCTTCCATATTTTAGGTCTAAGTATATAACTTCTCCATCCTCTCCTATGATCTTTTGGATACGTTTAAGAAGTTTTGTGATATCAAGTACTACTTGGATCCCTGGCCAAAAAAAAATACTACTTGGATCCTTGTTGATATCTCCCAACCTAGTTCATCCCTATTTATCTTAATGACTTTACCAATTTTGCAAGCTATCTACATTAAAGATGTCTTTGACCAGAATCCCAGAGGAATATTGTAGATTCATACCCAGATCAAGCACTCCATAGGTCTGATCTTACCCGGTTGGTCCTTCGCAGTAATCTCCTTGAACAACAATAACTTGTTATCAAAGTTCTAAGGCCCTCCCTCACAAACTTTGTTCTTGTCTTTCCAGGGGGTGAATTTTATGATGAAGGTATTCATGTTGATGGACTTGAATAGAACCCTTATCTTCAATTCCCATGCCTGCTCCAATGTATTCTTCATAGAAAAAAATTATATGATCTATAAGTGAAAACTCTTGCTAGAAGAGACAATTCAACATGTTCTACTGATTCTCCTCCATCCTAATCCTCTAGATCTGCTACTTCTTCTTAATCTTCCACAATCCTCAGTCTTTCACACTGCGTTGTTAGTTCTTTAGCCATGGAGTTCCAACCCAAAAAAGGGTGGGATCTAATGCCCACAGCCAATACTTGACCTACAAGAGAGAGACCCAAAGGCTAGAAGGGGGGGTGTCTAACACCGTTTCTCAACCCCAGCACCATTTCTTCGCTGTTATGCTAGGGTTAGACATGGGGAGAGTACACTGGAATCACTCCCTCTCATTGACTTTGTGAATCAACTATTTGAGTAAAAATTTTGATCCCATGTAAAACGTTGATTGGACAATACTGTATTAGTTTTTTAAGGGATTAAACTTGTAACTTTACACATGCTGGAAGTTGTTATAGGTATATGTAAACTGAATTGGAAGCACCAACATTAATATCTCTTTAAAGTTGTTTCTCCAATGCTTATACATTGCATCAACTTCTGATTATTAAGATCATAAATATGGGAAGATTGAAAATCAATACGAATGACACTTGAATCTGATTTTGGTGGGGCTAGAAATTATTGTATTTTTCTTTGTTGATTGACACTTGATTCTGAATTTGAAATGTTGGTACACTAGGTAACTCTGCTGGTTTATATTTTTACGTGATCCTCCCATGTATACACAACAATATATATGGTAAGTGTATCTATTTCTTTTGTATGCAAGTAAAGGCAATTTTAAAGTATTACTAAGTGTAAGTCTTCTCCTTTTGTTTCTCATGGTGATGATGAAAAGACATCTTTCAAAGGTGATGCTGAGAAGATCTAGGGAAACGATACATGCATATTATTACATATTGGCATGAAGTGTTAGATGCAACCATCAAAGGCCCTCTAGTGTGAAGTATTCTAAATGAGACCACCTTTTACTTCTCCTAAATATGACTCTAGTTCTAGTTTGGATTTAATGAAAAAGTTTGAAAAGAAATTCAAACTCATTTTACTTCGCCTAATGCACCTAGTGGCATTCCATTTTTGTAATTACTTCTTGTAAATTGTCTCTGCCTCAGGCTCCCATATTGTTGTTAACTTTGAACCCACATGTTGAATCCAAGTTGGATGGTTCAGACTCACTTATCAGTGTTTTCATCTAACTCTTCTTATACACTGGTACATACTACATAGTTTTTTTTAAGTTTTGTAAGAAAAAAATAGAAGGTTGAAATTACATTGGCATGCATATCTTTTTTCATGTACATTTTGTAGCGGGGGCAAGGTATACATCCTCCCCATGTACATTTTTTTTATATAAATACAATTATGATTGTGACATTATAAGCATAATGTGATCTAAAACACTATCAATTTCCTATCAAACAAGCTTAAGTAGTAACAAATGGATGCATTATATAACTTTATATGTATGTGTAATAAATGTTACTTTTTCCTGCACATTAGCAACACATTCAGTTGTAGTAAATTCACCTTTTTTCTACCCATCCACTACATATGCAATTTTAAATATAGATTTAGATAAAATTACACCTACATTTATACATGTAAAGACAATATTTAGCTACATTCCAGACTACTTATGTTGTTGTAGCAAATCCATTATTAACTACATATTTGAAAATGGTAGCTACATAATTTCCGAGACGAGCATATACTACAATTTCTGTATGTAAAGAAAAATGTAGCTAAAGCATTTAGATACAAAATATTGGGCTGCCATTACACTTTTTGTAGTTAAAGACATCTTTTTGATGAGTCGATTATCTTCTAAAACATTGGAGCGTGAGGAAAAATCCCCACTGTCTGACTCACTGTAACATACCAAATTTTTCTACAAATGTAATTTTCTCTATTTGTAATCTCTTTCGTTTAATTCCTACAAATATTTTGCAACCTTTTCAATATATTGAATTTTAGTATTGAAAATACAATTATGTCTAACTTTGAGAAAAGCATACCACTTGAGACCCGCAACTAATTGAACCCCACTATTGATTTTTGGCTTTGGAATCACATAAAAATATCCTAATTATTAGATTTTCATGTTTGGATTTCTTTCAAGAGTAATTGTTTAGTCATTTTAGACTCATTAAAGGGAGTTAACATTTTAAGGATTTAAAGTAGTGGAAGTTATACATGTGTTTATAATTGCAAGGGAAATGGTTGTGGGGATCGAGAGATATAAAATTGTGAAGGAAAATGAAAATTCATACTTAGAGGGAATTGCATTCCTATTTTATTTTATGGTCAAACCCTGGTTTTGACTCTCGCTGGACCCATGCATGTGCTTGTGCCTTCTTTCCTATGAGGTTATTTCTCAGACCCAACCCTGATGAGTAAATTCTCTTCATCCCCTATAACAAATTTGATTGTTCATTCCCCTTTCTCTATGACCTTACTTTCCTTAACCAAATAACCACACAATTGAATGAGAGGCGATCCATGTTGTAGACAACCATTATGATCGGAAACCAAGACCTTGTTATGACAAAAAAGACATCCACAAAGCACTTTGCCTCCACCTAAAAAGTTGACAGTGAGAAAAGAACCCCAACTCCTGAAGAACCAAAACCCTAACCAAGGTCTAGTTATCTAAATCCCCACCTATTCTATTGAAAAACTCCCTATATCCATAGACAAAACTGACTTTCATCTTCCTTTCTAAACTTTAGAACACTTTCTGACCTCCTATCTTGCTTTGCAGAAATCACCAACGCAGCACCCTTTGGTCTTGAAGCGAACAATTGGCCTTGGAGGTTCCCTTGTTCCTCCTCTCACCAACCTACTGAATCATCAACCTATGCGGGATCTCATAAGATACCATGACGCTTCCACCAGTTCCACTCCATTAGGACGTTGGCGATGGTTGAGGCAATGGTGTAGTCACCCAACCACACCACGTCCCAACAACATGATGAGAGCATGCACACAATGAGGTACACAAACCTTGATCATCATTCTCCCTATTCATTCATTTTACAATTCATCAATCAGTGTAAGATTAATATGATCTCAGATGAATCATTAGCCAACCCACTCTAATCAACAAGCCATATCATGACGCTCATCTAAATCCCTTTGAACATAATGCTATAGTACACATTTTTACTTTGCAATAGCTATCATATACATTTACTACTTATTGTAACAATAGACAAGAGTTACAAAGTAAATAATGGAGGCCTAAACAATGAATGAAAAATTAGGGGAATACCCAAATAATGTAATCTATTTATCATAAGCCACATTCCCCATGTATTCAACCTTAATTGAATAAATTTCACATTAAAGCATGTAATAAGGATAATCTACAATTTTTGCAATCCGTGTATTAGATCATAATCTTTAATATTTGGATTTTAAGTGACTCATTTTATTCATAAATTGTATTTTATAATAATTAATCTACTAAATAAGAGAAAGAACAATGATATGCATGTTAAGGGACACACTGGAAAATCAGAATTTCTAACTATGCTATTGAAACAAATTAAATTTGAAATCTTCCCTTAATAAATGTGTACCCTTTTCATATTAAAAGACACATCATTATAAAGTATTCATACATGTGAAGTATATTAGAGTAGGACATACTATAAACACTAAGGAGTATTAGGTAAAATATAATTTATGAATACAAATGCTTGGGATAATCCATCCTATCACCATACATGTAATATTAACGCCTAGAACATGAATAAAGATGAAAAGGATGAACTTTCACCTAATGAAACCTAATAAGTGAGTTCTAAAGCCAATGATTGCATATTAATATACCCTACTTGTGGAAATAGTTTACTTTTTCTTGGAATGTAAGGTACTAGTTCTTTAATTTCATTGTTGAACTGTTATTTTCTTTCTAGATTTGAAAACATAGTACCTTAATTAGTGGTGAACCGAAAATAGTTTTATAAAACTTTTAATGTCTCTTGAACGAATTTGAAAATGATAAAATCTTGATGATAACAATTTTTTGTAATTGGAATTCATCTCCTAGTGTTTTGACTCCCTCTGGTCTTTGGTCTCTTGTGATTTGGTGGTATAGAGATTTGGATCATAACCTTGCATACTAGATAGGGATTAGTTGTCCCCCATATACTAGAATATCTAATAAGGTAGTAGTCATTTTTTGTCCTTGTTTGTGGGAACACAAGGTACTTATTCCTGGAAAAGATATCATAAGAAGGTGCCAAACTTGTCCAATTGAATAACTTCCAACTGATCTACTTTGTGATTATGCTAAATAATTTTTACATATTTGAAATATTGAATGTTGAAAATATTTGTTAGTTGATGCTCTTGAGATTGATATTAAAAGTATTACTTTGTTAGACTCAATTCCACGAAATAGTCCCTTCTAACTTTTATCATGCATTAAAATCCTACATTATGCATATTTTAGTAATAAGGGTATACTACCAACCTTTTTTGACCCATTATTTCTCTTGTTCAATGGCATTGATGAATACCTATAGTGTATTGCATGTATAGTGAGACCTTATCATTTGGATTCTTGTTGGGTAGATTATTAAGGAAAATCTTGAAGCATGTCTAGATCCCCTTTCCGTGGTTGTATTATTTTTAGTTTCTTTCATAGCATGTTGATGTAGTCCCTTTAGTGGACAAAAATCCTTTCCTTTATTTCATTATTCATGCTGAGAAGACAAATACTATGTATTTGTATTGTTTATGTTGTTGAACTTTGGTATCGTATGATGTTTCACAATTTAATACTATGTTTTCATATGGAATGGTATCAGAGCCATCAATAAGGCACCCTCCTTGCTGCAATCTAGAAGGAATTCTTGGAAACCTATCTTGATAATATTCTCTCTCTCTTTAATCATATAGTAAACACCCTTTATTCAACTTTGAAGAGTTTGATTACAAGATTTTAAAAAGGTATAGAGGGTCCTCATCCTATAAGAATTACAAGACCACCTCCCCTGACCACTGTGGAGGACATCCCACACCTAGGGGTTAGGATCTCTCAGCCCAACTGGCTCAACATAGTCCATCCTAGGGAATGCCACTAAGGGACTCACATATAAGAATACTAGTCCCAGGGAACCCACTATTGCTTAATTCATCAAGATGAAACATTCTGAGTTTATGGTAGAAATTAAACAAGAGATGGTTGAGAAGGCTAAGAATTGCATATTATCTATCCAAAATATCCTAGAGGGAAGGCATTTTCTTGAACTCCTATAGGTCAAGTATGAAACATTTGTCCTAAAGCATTTGATGAAGGCATGGTGGCCGAACCTAACTCATACCCAACCAAGGAAACCACCTTAATGACTTGAGAGAAGTTTCTAATATTTTTCCATCAACAATACACCCCAACATCATTGTTTATCAAGAAGGAGATAGAATTCAACTTAGTGCATCAAAGAAGAGACTCATTAGTTGAGTTCGTGAATCACTTCACCCTTCTAGATAGATATGCAGTGGGTGCCACTGAGAAAAGGAAGATGTATTATGTTCATGCAAGGACTCAACACACACACACGCGAGTGATATTTTTACCCCAAAGTTTCCACTTACTTCTAAATAGCTGGTGGATAAGGAACATTTCACTGAGATCCTATTAACAACTACCATAACAAGCCCAAGCCCACTGATTTGTGTTATGGGAGATTGTCTTTTATGACCAATGAGGAAGTTGGGAACAAAAAAGTTGACATTAAAGGTAAAGTTTAGTCATTCTTCAACTTGCAAAGGCCCATTTGGCAGGCTATCTGATGAAGAAGTTGGGCCCTCTCATGGTGCCAGCTGCCTACATAGTATCCCACCAAAATGCTGAAGAGAGAAAAGGGGAGCATACTCAACTTTCAATTCAATCAAGTAAATAGGGGAATCCTACCAGGTGTGATTCTATTTTAATAGGTCACATGGTTGATGAATTGAATTCCTTACAATTAGAAATAGTATACATGGGCTTTATATTGAATATCAATACTCCTAGTGGCCATGCAAAATCAACTTGCCATAGGAGCATTCCTCTTAGACATCTCCATTAGTGGGAAATATTTCCCCATAAATTTCTTCCTTCTTGACATTGATTTTGACATCATTTTAGGAATGGACTAGTTGTCCATTCACCAAACTCATCTCCTATGTGGAAAAATTAAGGTGTCCTTATGCACCCTGATGCCTAACAAATAGTTATAACAAGACATATAAGGTACAATAATATACTAATTCTTGGCCATGAAGTTCCATAAACTGATTAACTCTGGATGCATAACATTCCTCTCCATAGTGGCTACAGAGAATTAATACTTAAAAACTGAAGACATACACATAGTTGGTGTATACCCAGATGTCTTCCATGATGAACTAATTCGTATTCCTCCAGAAAAAGAAGTAGAGTTCAATATTGATACTAATATACAAACACCCATATATCAAGGGCCTCTTATTGTATGGACTCAGTAGAATTAGCAGAACTAAAAATGTTGTTAAAAAATCTTCTAAACCTAGGCTTCATCAGACCCAATTGTCATCACACTCTTCATCAATAAAAAGTTGGGTCCATTAGAATTTGCATCGACTATAAATTGATAATCATGTTAGATTCAAGAATTGATACCCTCTATACAAGATTGATGATCTATTTGATCAAATAAAGTCGACCAAAATTATCTCAAAAGTTGTTTTTTGTAGAGGCTACCACTAGATGAAAGTTCAAAAAATTGGCAACCCATTACTGCATTTTGCAGACGATATAGAAACTATGAATACTTTGTCATGACAACCGAGTTAAAAAATTCCCATCTTATCTTCATGGAACCTATGAAGTAGCCTCATCTTGACTCTTTTGTTGTGGTCTTCATAAACGATGTCCTCATCTATGCTGAGACATTAGAGCAACATTGAGAGCATCCAAGTGTCATTCCAAATACTCTCAAGGTGCATCTATTAGATGATATTTTTTTAAAGTGTGAGTTTTTGATCTATGAAGTAATCTTTTTAGGTCATGTGTTCTCTATGGGCCATATATATGTGGACCCTACAAAAGCCAAGGTTGTTCAAAAGTGGAAAGCATCTTGCAATCACTCTGAAATCTATAGCTTCTCGGAATTGGCAGGCTATTATCAATGGCTCATACTAAACCTCTAAACTATATGTATTCCTTCGGAAAAGCTGACAAGAAAGGATATTATGTTTGCATTGACACCATAGTGCAAAACTAGCTTTCAAAAACTCAAGGACTGCCTCATATCTGGTCCGGTCTTGACATTACTTATATAAGGAAAGAGCTACTCACAAAAAAAATTTGAATCTTAAAAAATGATGATAGGTAGAGTACCTAAAGGACTACAATTTCACAATCCCTTACGATCTTGGTAAGGCCAATGGAGTCACAAATGCATGAAGTAGAACAAAATTCATACACATGTGCAATTATGAGGTTGAATGAGTGGAAAAATATAATTACACTAGTAGAGTGACAACCTAAGAGGCTCTTTGAACTACATGTCAAGATGGCTAGTCTCTCAGTTACCACTAGCTAGATTACTAAGATCATCGAAGCTCAAAAGACTAGTCCTAAATGAGAGAAGTCATTAAACAAGTATATAGGACTCAAACATAATTACATGTAGGCTTAAATGGACCAATTTTGTTTCATCATAGACTTCAGGATCAAAATATTGGTAACCTAAGGGACAAAGTCCTAAAAGAAGCCCATTGTTTAAGCTATACAATTCATCTGGGAACACTAAGATATATATGAACCTACAAAGGTGATTCCAGTGAAAGAATACAAAAACCAACATGTCCGAGTATCTGGTGAAATGCTTGACATGCCAACAAGTCAAGATTGAGAACTAAAGGTCTATGGATTTTAGTAATTGCTTGATATTCATGAGTGGAAGTGAAATCAGATCACAATGGACCTTTTTATGTGATTTGGAAGCAAGGTTATGATGAAATTTGGCTCATTATTGAGTGGCTCACAAAGTCTTATCATATCTTACACTTCAAAACTTTGATGAATGTAGCTTCAATGGTTGTGTTAACATTAAAGAGATAGTCTGACTACATTCAAATCTAAAAATGACCATTTCATACTAGGATCTAATGTTCACCCACAATCTCTAGAAACAAATTCATGACTAGTTGGGTACAAGATTGGCCTTCAACATTGCCTATCATCCTTAGATTGATGGACAATATGAGCATACATTACAAATCTCATAGGACTTAATACCTTAATGTGTAATGGACTACATTGGCACTTGGGATAAGTACCAATCTTTGCTGAATTTTCATACAAAAATAGTTATCGAATTAACATTACGATGCTACCATACAAGGTTTTATATGGTACACTTTGTATGTCACCCTTACATTGGGATGACCTGGATGAAAGGTCCTTGTTGAAAAACAGCTACAACTGAATGTCGAGAAATTTGATTTGATCAACAAAAGGATGAAGGCATCAAGAGATAGATAGAAAATATATGATGACCAACATAGCATAGTTTTCTTTGTTAGTTTCTATTTTTCTAAAAGTGAAACCCTTGAAGTCAATTGCTAGGTCAATGATCAAGAGTAAGTTAAATACTAGGCATGTGGGACCTTTAGAAATTTTAATCAAGTTGGGGAATGTGTAAATAAGTAATCATTTGCCTCTTATTATGAAATGATGCACAAGATATTTCATGTTTATGCTCTTAAGAAGTATGGTAAAGTTTCCACTCATGTCTTAACAATTGGACCCCTCGATTTTTTAGAGGGCCTCACATTGGAAGAATATCCAATGAAAGTTCTTGATGCTAGAGTCAAGTAACTAAATAATAAAGAGATCCAACCTATGAAGGTGGTCTGCAATCATCGTGGTCTTGAGGTAAAAACTTGGAAAATGCAATTTGAGATGATAAATAATTACCCCCAACTATTCTCCTAGTCATGGTTTTAATACAAAATCCTTGTTTAGCAGATGTGAGTTGTGACGTGGTAATTCAGACAAATTTAATTTTCAACCACTTCATATAGTTCTCTCTATTTGAAAATCTTAGTCATTAAATTTTTACAAATATTTTGCAAATTGATGAATATATTGAACATGAGTACTAAAAATGAGATTATGTCTCACTCGGATATAATCACCCCACTCAGGACCTATAATTAAATAATTTAACCCCATTACAATTTTTTTTCTTTGGAATCACATAAAATATACTTTTTTAATTCTAAGATATTCATGTTTGGATTAATTTGAATAGTAATTTTTTGTCCATCTTAGACTCATAAACAAGGGAGTTAATATTTTTATGATTTAGATTGATGACAATTAGACTAGTGCTTAAAATTGCATGGATAACATAATTCGGGATTGGGGATACAAATCATGAAGGAAAATGAGAATTCACAATAAGAGGGAATTAAATTTCCATTTTATAAACAAATCAAACTAGGCTTTAGCTCACCCTAGACCCATTCACATGCTGGCACCTTCTTCCCCATTTAATCATTTCTAGAACTAACCCCGACAATGAAATTTTCTCCCTCCCCTACACCAAATATAATAGTACTCACCCCTTTGTCTTTGACCTTACGTTCACTAACTCAAAGACCATGCAACTATATGTGAGAAAGCCATCTTGTAGACATCCACAAGACTGAAAACATGCACCTTGTTGCGATTAGTGAGACATGCATAAATCATTCTGGCTCTTCCTATGAAATTGACAATGGGAAAATAATTTGAACCCCATGAAGAACCAAAAACCTAACTGTAATGACCCTACCCTATTATCCGCTATTCAGGAAGATCGAGAGGGCAAGGGCCACTACCATAAATATAGGACTAGAGGGTTTATCAAGTAACCATAAATAATTAATAAATTTCTGCTATATTGAAATAAGCTTGGTACAAGATGAAATATGAATTCTCCAACATGGTGTACGAATTATGATTTTTTAAAGTTTGTAGAATGAAGTAAACCTTCTAAATATATCCTTCAAGAATTACATTAAATCCTTTCTTTTGGTGCCTTCTTCTCTGGGCGTCCATCGTTCATCATTAATTGTAGGATATCAGTATATTAACCTAAAATTGTGTGAATCCAATACACAATCAATATTGTAAGTTATACTGGTTTTTGGGGGAAGAAAATATTCACATCTAAATGTAACAACATATTCATAATAATTATTGTTTAATAATCAAAATTAACATTTTCATCATTACTTCTCAACTCATTTTTACGTAGCCTCTGGGATACCCTTTTAGAGTCTTATATCTGCAGTAGACGTTAGGACACCTTCTCAATCTAGATCTAGATGCCATGTTGATCTTCCCAATCTGGGGTGGGACCTCATACGACCTTCCCAATCTGTGATTGGATCACTGTCTTTCTTTCTATTCTCAAACTTTCCAGAGTTGGTATAAGGGGTTCGAGCATGTTACAAGCATATTATCTGATATACATCATGACTTTATAGATTGTAGGAAATAAATAAACAAACAAACATTTATTTGCAATCAATTTCGGCAATCCTCAGTAAATATTGACAAACTAATGTGGGAAATCTCAGGCATAACCACATACCTTTCTCAGAAGTACTTGATGTCCAATCAATAAGGCCACAAAGCAACCTATCACACAACTACCCTAAATTTAAAGCATAACACCTATGTATTACTATTTTATCCAAAATCCACAATAAAGACTGACTTGAGATTCAAGTTAGGGTTTTGGGGTCAACTTTGGGTTTTGTCTTCGTAGACATTAATTATTACTTTTCACGCTCTTTTGGTTTACAAACCCTAATATTATAATCATATGCACTTTTCATCTCAAGGAAACCCTAATTCATCATTTGCTAGGTTGTTAATCCCAAATTAGATCCAAATTATCCTTTTTATCCAAAAAGATCAATCTTTAATTATTATGATATATTGAACATATTAAGATCATCAAAACCTAGAAATTAGGATTCTTATGCATTAAACACATCAAAGATGAAATTTTTGGGTACTTTTTGAACTAGAGGTAGATATAGTTCTTAATAATATTATTATTGCATCCCTCTTATTTTTTTGATCATTTTGCATATATAATATGTTACCATTGGACATTCCTACGTCATATTATAATTTTTGTGAAATAAATATAAGTGGGCCAATCACATGCCACCACCTAGGCAGCACACCTCGACCTTGGGCTTGCCAGTGAGGTTGGGCCGACCAATGGGCTTGCACCATGTAGGCTCAACTTTTCTATGTGGATGCATGCTCAACTAAGCTAGAAAAGGGGAAAAAGACTAAACATCCTTTACCTGGTTTGAAGAGGAGTGATGCTATTTACATCTTTTCACTATGGACCTTCTTCAACCTTGGTTCATTCTTCACGCACAACTAGCAGTCAATTTATCAGTTGACTTCAAGGATCAGATCCTTTGGGCAAAAGGCAAACACACTAGGGCCATCATAATGCTCTCATGAACTCAGTGGTGCCTTCAATTTCTCTAACAATGGTCAGAGTCGTCGAGACGAAAGAGGAGTTCTCTAGCAAGGTAGCATGAGGAGATGGTGATGAAGGAAGGGATAAGTAGTAAAGTTTGACCAGGGAAATATGCATGAGGTTCGACCAAAGCTTTAGAGTGACTTGGTAGTCTTATAGAGGGTCTATGGACCCCTATATATACTCCTCTATGTCAGATGAGTGTCTCATGGAGGGTGGATTGGGTGAATCCTCTACAGTCCTCCAAACTAGGTAAAATTTGGGGTGAGTAGGTTCTCCTTTTCTCACGAAGCCATTGGGCTTGTTTCCCAATTTGCTTGTTCATTCATTCGATGGGAAAATGATCATGAAGATCACCAGTCTGAGTTCGGGTCTTATACATGTCCTAGGTGAAACTCTAGGATTAAGAATAAGTAAAAATGATGGAGGAGGGAAAAAGATCCTATGAGGAAGATAAAAGTCCACACGTATATATACTAATCCTCACAAACCCTCCCTTCGTACCTTCCTCTTCGGGGATGATTTCAATTAAGACTTGTCAATTCTCTTTTCTTTCCTTATTCTATTATAAAAAACAATGTGTTGATTTTTTAAGCGCTTTAACCGCATTTTTGCGTGTATTGTCCTATAAATTAGGCATGTAACTGTAAATTATCTAACTGAGGTAGGTGATAAATGAATCATTGTTGGATCTGGAATCTGGAAATCCTCGAGTCATGTGAGAAATCTGAAAATCTGGATTTATAAATATTTTTGTGATGTTTAATACAATCCTTTTCTAAACCACTCACTTGAGGAATTCTAGAGAATTATGTATCTCTTCATCCTTAATTCCTTTTAATTCCAAAATTTAAGGGAAAGCCCATAATTATTTTATGTAACTGTGGACAATATTTGAGATCAAAACTCAAAAGGAAAAGGCACTTTTCTTAATATCCATGTCTTCCTCTTATAAGGCATATTTTAAACATTACTCCTTTTCTATTTCTTATCTTTTCTATATCCTTTATTTTATCATCCTTTCTTATTAGAAACTATGTCAAACCAAAATCTAATACTTAGTGGTCATCAATACCACTTTCTATAGAGTCCTACACAATTCCCATAAGTATATTACTTATTATCCATTATCTTTTACCTTTTTATTAATATTGGATTTCCTTCTCTATCCTTTCCCTTATATCCATTATTGGATTAAAAAAATAATAAAAACCAAGAAATTCACAATGAAGGGAAATTTTGCAAGTGAAAACATACTTTTAAAACAAAGCATAACATATTTCCAACATACCATTTTTATTTAAATAATTGCATTTCACTTATATAAGTGCATGTGAAAAAGTAGGTTATAACATCATTCCCCTCTTATAGGATTTTTTTCCTTCAAATTCAACTAATCATATAAACAATTTAGGATGGGACTTTTCCATGTCTTTCTTTAGCCCCCATGTGGCTTCATCCTCTCCATGGTGCTTTCAATGAGCCTTTACCGTCTCTATCTTTTTATTCCTGAGCTTGTTAACCTTGGAATCTAGTACCCTCATAGGTGACTCAAGGTATGTCAACCTCCCTTGGAGTTCAACAAGTGTGATGCTCAGCACATGGATAGGATTCTTCACATAATGCTTCCAATTGGGAACATGGAACACATCACACATCATATTATATTGTGGGGGTACATCTAGACAATAAACAACTTCACCAATTCGTTCTAGATTCTCAAATGGACCTACATATCGAGTCTCAATTTTCATCTATTCTTAGCTATAGCTCGAAGGGGTCATGTTTTCAGAAGCACGTAGTCACCTACAGTGAAGTGCAAATCTATCTGCTTTGCATCAGTATACAACTTATGTCGATCATGGGCTCTCTTTAGTCTCTACTTGATCAAAATGACCTTGTGAACATATAACTATAGTTCCTCTGACCTCAGGAAGGTTCTTTCACCAACATATTCCCAATGAAGCAGTGATTGACACATCCCCCTATAAAGATCTTCGTATGGAGACATCCTGATACTAGCTTGGTAGTTGTTATCATAGTAAAACTTATCTAAAGCCAGATACTCCTCCCATGATCCACCCCAATTGAGCACACATTCTTTCAGCATGTCTTCTAAGGTCTAGATCATTCTTTCTAACTATTTATCGGTCTGGGGGGTGATAGGTTGTGCTGAATTTCAAAGTCATACCAAGTACTTCATGCACCCGCTTCCATAACATCGAAGTGAAATTAGGGTCACAATAAGAGATAATTAAACTTAGAACACCGTGCATGTCAACTATTTCTCTAACATATAGATCAGGTAGATCTGACATTTTGGCAGTAATTTTTAAGGTGAGGAAATGTGCTGACTTGGTTAGGCAGTCTACCACAACCCATATGGAGCCATGACCTTTATTTGTCATGGGGAGACTCACCACTAAATCCATAGTGATATGGTCCCATTTCCACTCAAAAATTTCAATTTATTGCAGTAACCCACTGGTCATTTGTGTTCATCCTTCACCATTTAGCATGTGAGACAACTGGCCACATATGCTTCTATGTCTCTTTTCATTTCATGCCACCAGAAATATTGTTGTAAGTTTTTAAACATCTTGGTGGCACTAGGGTGTCCTGTGTACTGAGAACTATGAGCTTCTTGTAAGGTATGAGTCTTCAAGGGGGAATCCTCAAGAACCCAAATTCAACTTAGATATTGAATTCCACCATCAACACCCATTGTGAGTTGTGTATGAGGTTTCTCGATCAAATATTTCATATTTTTCAACTTTGGGATGGCTAACTAGGAAGCTAACAACTCGATCGACATGTTAGGTATTATTTGAATGTTATCTAAATGGATCTGGTCCTCTAATGGCTGTGGGTCCCATCTAGAAAACTCCTCAAATTCTCTCCATTGGGTAGATAAGACAATCACACATCTGAGATGTTTCCAACTAAGGGTATCTTCTACTACATTAACCTTTACTGGGTGGTAGGTGATGGTGAAATCATAGTCTTTCATATTCTCCATCCATCATCTTTGTATTTACTTTAGATCCTTCTAAGTCAGGAGATATTCAAACTCTATTGGTCAGTGAGAAGTTCAAAGGTTTCTCCATATAGATAGTGTCGCCAAACTTTCAAGGCATGAATAATTTTCACTAACTCCATATCATGTGTTGGGTAGTTTACTTCATTCAGATTGATCTGTCTAGAGGCATAAGTAAAAACATGTTAATTCTTCTCTGACACACATTCAAGTCCCATCATTGAAGCATCAGTGAAGATGAAAAAAGCTTCATTTCCTTATGGTAGAGATAACACAAAAGTTATGGTCAGTCTCTCCTTCAACTCCTGGAATCGAGCTTCACATATGTTGGACCACACAAACTTCTCGTCCTTTCAGTTGATCTTGGTGAGGAGCAAAGCAGTCTTTGAGAAAACCTTGATGAATCACTGGTAATACATGGCCAGTCCCAAGAAGGTGTGAATCTCAGAAGGGTTCTTTGATGCTGGCCAATCACATACATCTGATACTTTGGCAGGATCCACTAAGATGGTCCCTTCAGATATAATGCGTCGGAGGAAGATAGCACAGTCTATCTAAAATTTCCATTTTGACAACTTCTCATAGAACTTATGATTTCTCAGGGTATCAAGGACTCTAACAAGGTGGTCACGATGTTGCTCTAGTTCATTGGAGTACACCAGGATGTCATCTATGAACACTATGACAAAGGAGTCAAGGAAAGGTTGGAACACATTGTTCATTAGGTTCATAAACACACTTGGGGCATTGGACAACCCAATAGGCATGACTAAAAACTGATAATGACCATAGTAAGATCAAAAGGTGGTTTTTGGAATATCTTCTTCCTTAACTCACAACTGGTGGTAACTCAATCTCAGGTCAATCTTCAAGAAAATACAAACTGACTTGATCTGGTCAAGCATGTTATCTGTGCGAAATAAAGGATACTTGTTCATAATGGTCGACTGATTTATCATTCTATATTCTATGAAAATACAAAGTGACCCATCCTTCTTTTTCACAAAGAGGATTGGTGCTCCCCATGGAGAAGTCTGGGTCTGATGAAGCCTTTGTCTAGCAGTTCCTATAGTTGCTTTTTTAGTTCAAGTAATTCAATGGGGCCATCCTGTAAGGCGACATAGAAATAGGGTTTGTATTGGGAGCTAACTCTATCAAGAAGTCCACCTCTCTCTTTGGAGGTATGTCATGAAAATCATCTAGGAGCACATCTACATAGTCCCTAACTACTTCTATTTACTCTAAGGGCTGGACCATAGGCTCCGACTTGGTAGACACTGGTAGGAATACCTAACAACCTTTGACTATCGTTTGTTCTTTGTTTAAGGACGACACATATAGACTAGTGGTATCATCCTTCCTACCTCTAATGGTGAAGGGTGGGCAACCTGGTTTCTTTATTCTTATTTTCTTTTCCATGTAGTCTATTTGTGCATTATAAACATATAACTAATCTATGCCAAATATTACATCAAAGTCATTCATGTCGAGGAGTATAATATGTGGGGAGTTTATTATTAAATATATTCAACTGGTATTACTCGTGCTCTTAAGAGAGACATAAAGATTTTACCACTAGGAGTAGTGACTTCCAAAACATATCCTAAATCCTTGAAATCCAGACAAAGCACAGTTGTGACATTTCTTTAAATAAAAGTATTGGTAGATCCAGAACCAAAAAGAGTTGTTACATTTTGTACCATGATTTCAAGCATGCTTACATAATTTTCATGAAAGTTGAACTACTATTGCATTGCAAATATAAAGATAGGAAAAGAACTCTAGGAGTGGTTACCCTCTATTAGATAGTTGGCATTATCCTAAGCCTCTTCATTGTCAATGGGGAAGACTTGAGCCTGTCTTCTCTCTTCTAAAGGTGGGGCTACTCCTGGTGGGGCTGCTACTGACTATGCTACTTCCACTGATTGGGCTACTAGTGGGCCCAAACCTCTTGGTTTAAGGAGGGTACAATTGGCTTGAAAGTGTCCTTGCTGGAAATGAAAGCACACCTTCTTCTCGAAACACACTTTCCATGTGTGCCCTTCCATAGTTGCAACACCTTGGGGGGGGGAATTCTCGTTGCATGGTTTTCCCTTTCCTCCATTCCTTGCTTTGCCATTTTTATGATTTTGGGCTTTCCTATTATCATTCCTTGGGCCAGAACTACCTTCAGTGAAGCCAAGATACTCTTTGGGCTGGTTCTGCAGTTGCAACATTGTCTCTCAATGTCTAGGGAGAAGTTGAGGGCTTCAATGAAGTTTTGGAGTTTTCTTGACATTACATGTGGCCTTATTTTGATGGTGTAGATACTCCATTAAGTGTTCCACTCAGTGCTTTTCAGTCAGCATGTAGCCAGAAATTTTAGGAATAATTTGAAACTGTCATATTTCCCTAATTAAGGAGCATGAATTGATTCTCATTTTCTTTAATGGTAGCTCTAGGAATGAACCATATAGTGAAGATGGTGTGGAAGTCTTCCCAGGAGAGGGGTCTTGTAGTCAAGTCTGCACCTACTATGTTGTTCTCCCACCATATCTTTGCAGCTCTGTTGAGGAGGTAGGTGACAAATAGGACCTTCTTGTTGGCTTCCACCTCCAGTATTCGGAAGACATTTTCCACTTCTAATAGCCAAGCATCAACTCTATCAACCAATTATATGTTGTCTTCACCCCATAACTTCTCTATGTTGAGATTGTGGAAGAAAAGAATGATGACTCCAAGACAACGGTGGATGACCAGAGGTTCACAATTCTCGCTTCGAGCAATTTCACTAAGGGATAGGGCACGAATGGCCTCAGTCAATTTTTTCTATTGCTCCATACACATTGCATCTGAGGTATGGGCCACTACTTGTCCTAGTGCTTGTCTAGAGTTGGATGTATGTTAATGATCACCCTTGGGCTCATATTCTATCATAGTTTCATCTTTAGGGTTGGGACCATCTTTAGGGTTTGGTATGTTTAAGGGGATAGCCTCATATTTAAGGCTTTTCTTTCTTGAGGCTACTTCCTCCCTCATCCTCTTCTTCTCAGAGGAGATCTTCTTCTTGTGGGAGGGTCTTGGTCCATCATACTTCTCACGAGACATGCTATTTCACATAATCAAATCTCAATTCTATACTTAGGATTAAATCATCATAAAAATTATGTCCATGACATCTTTCTTACATGCATTTTATTATTTGGAGAAGGATGCCTTAATCCCTAATATCCATAACCCTAGTATTTAGAATGGGATAAAGAGAATATTTGTAGGTACCTATGGTTTTGTGAGTGAAGGGGGTAGAGAAGTGATGAAAGTAGATGATAAATCCTAGTGGTATTTTATTTCGAGTGAAATCCTATGACTTTGTCCAGGCTAGATGCATAAGTCTAGGAGTCCTTGTAAGACGACTAGCGGTGTAGAGGAAAATATTTCCAGCCCTCAGATCATGGTCCTTTCTAGACACCATCGTCTTTGGAAAACACTCTAATAATGCCCTTTAGGCTCTACAAAACTCTTAAAATTTAATAGTTATTAGAGGTTACATGGTAAACCAAATCTGATACCATATTTAACGACCCTCTCATCCTGTTATCCCCTATTCAGGAGGACCAAGAGGGTAAGGGCCATTAATATAAATACATGACCATAGGTTTGTCAAATAACCATAAATAACTAATAAATTTCCACTATACTTTTTTTGTAAATAGGTAAATATATTGACAAAAAAAACAGACTATACACATACCACAAGCTATGAAAAAATATACAAGATGTATCTAACTACAAAAAACCCCCATATAGTTTAACTCTGTTGGATAAGACCAAGGCTAGGCCTTTCTTGGCCCTCAACATTCTAGAAATGCTGGCAATGATCTTGTTAATGAAAACCTCTTTGTTGTTACACAGTCTGTTATGCAGCATGTAGCTTCTCTCCTCCCAAACAATAACATAACATTAAAAGGCATGCACTAGCTATGCCTCTCTTAGCTTTCTCCTTGTTCCTCATCTCCATCCGACATGCTTTGAGAGGAAGGCTACCACGGTGGTTGACACCCTAGGTGTTCTTGAGGTAGATAATATCCCAAATGTACTTGGAGAACTAGCACAAGTTGAACATGTGGTCATGGTCTTTATCTTTGTCCTTACACAGAAGGAAAGCAACATCCACTGATAAGCCCCATCTTATCATTCTGTCTCTGGTCAACAATTTATATAGGGTGTCCCTATACAGAACAACACTACACTTAGCAATATGGAGTGGGTTCTATACAATTCTTGTCCATAGTATCTCATCGCCAATGTTGTTGTTGATCCATGGTATCACCTATGCATTAGCCAAGGTAGTCAGACCATTAACATCAATAGTGTATTGGTTCTAGACCCTTGTCCATTACTTGCACATCATCCTCCAAGTCCAAGAGGTGGAGGTATCGGTAGCCTCAGGAACAACCCCACACCTAGACCTCATCCACCATGACCAATTGTTGTTCTTCTCTCTAAGAAACCTATCCAGTCTCTTAAGTTGACAAATTTCTAGGATCCTACAAAGGTGAATAAGGTTAAGACCACCAATGGAGTACGACTGGACAATTGTATCCCAGGAAACACCATGACCTTTCCCAGCCCACATAAAGTTAACAAATATCTGCTTCACGCTCTTAGCGACCATTTTGGGGATTTCATACACATCACCCCAAAATCATACCATGCTCTGCAAGACAGACCTCACAAGGAAAATCCTACCCGCGAAAGACAATTTGACCAATAATCAACCATAAATATTGTTCCTTAGATCATCCAAGCACCTGGAGAAGTCCGCAGTAGTACCCTTACCCCCTACAATCGGGGTATCCAAGTACCTGGTAGGGAACCCTCCCCCCAACAGCCCAAACATAGCTTTGAGTCTACCCCTACATGCATCACATGATTTAGAAACATAGATCTTGGATTTTATGTCACTAATGTACAACCCCTTAAGGTTCCCAAATTGAACCATCACTTTTTTATAATCCCTAAGCATGTTTCCATGCGAACAACATCACATCATCTACAAACATGAGATGCATTTTCACTCTATTTCCTCTAATCTTGTAAGATTTCATATTCCCCTTCCTCTTGGCCTCATTGATCATATTGGTCAGGCCCTCCATCACCAGCAGGAAGAGAAGGGGTGACAGTGAGTCATCTTGACACATACCATTGCTAGCCTTGAACAAACCAGTCAGCCCCCCATTGATGAGCAAAAAGAAGGAACTCATTTCAACAGATTGCTTCAGTATGAGATCATATTTTCAACAAATCCCATGGCCTTGATAATTTCCAACAATGGCTTCCACTTGACATGGTCGTATACCATCAAAGGGGATGTTTGTGAAGCTATCAGGTGGATTTTAAATGGACACAACATGGTCAGATCGGCTAACCACACGTTCATCAAATTGGTCCCTAAGAAGAAAGACACTACTGACATTGGAAAATATAGGCCCATTGCCTACTGCAACGTCCTGTATAAGGCTATTGCCAAGTTGTTAGCAGTGCGTCTTAAGGACATACTCCCACATATCATCTCAAGGGAACAAAGTGCATTTATTAAGGGTAGGAAAATTTCCGCTATATTGAAATAAGTTTGGTACAAGGTGAAATATAAATTCTCCTACTTGATTTACAAAATATAGATTGTTTGAAGTTTGCAGCATGAAGTAAACCTTCTAACTGTATACTCAAGGAATTACATTAAATCCATTCTTTTGGTGCCTTCTTCTCTGGGTGTCCATATTTCATAATTAATTGCAGGATATCAATAGATTAACCTAAACCACCAAGAATCCAAAACACATTTCGTATAAGAAGTTATATTGATATGTGGGGGAAACAAAAGATTCACATATAGTTGTAACAACATGTTCACAACAAGTATTTTTACAGACTCAAAATTTAACATTTTCATCACAACTTCTGAACCCATTTTTAATCAGCCTCTGGGATACCCTTTCAGGGTCTTGTCCCTGCATTGGACGTTAGGCCACCTTCTCAATATGTAGCTACGCACTGTGTGGGTCTTCCCAATTTGGGGTCAGGTCACTCTCTTTCTTTCTAATATCAAACTTCTATATTTGTTATGAAGTGTTCGATAAAGTTATAAGCATATAATATGATATCCATAATGACTTTATAGATTGCAAGAAATAAATAAGCAATCAAACCTTTATTTACAACCCATTTCAGAAATCCTCAAAAAACATATACAAAATAATGCGGTTAGTATTAGGCATAGCAACATACCTTTCTCAGAAATACTTGATGTCCAAGCAATAAGGGAACAAAGCAACCAATAAAGCAACTACCCTGAAATTAAAGCATAACACCCATGTATTACTTGAGTATCAAGTTAGGGTTTTAGGCTCCACTTACAGTTTTATTAGTTTTTTGGCTTCCCAAACCTAAACTAATACTTTTCATGCTCTTTTGGTTTTCAAATGATAATCTTATGTTCATTTGCACTTTTTATTTTAAGGAAATCCTAACTCATCATTTACTCAATTGTTAATATCAAATTAGATCCAAGTTATCCCTTTTATCCAAAAAAATCAATCTGTGATTATTAAGATCCATTGAACATATTAAGATCATTAAAACCTAGAAACTAGGGTTGTTATGCATTAAACACATTAAAGATGAATTTTTTGAGTTTTTTGAACTAGAGGAAAATCTAGGTCTTGATTATATTTTTATTACATTCCTCATATTTTGATCATTTTTCATATATAATGCATAACCATTGGACATTCCTAATATTTATTATAATTTTAACAAATAAATATATGTGGACCAATCACATGCCATCACCTAGGTAGCACGCCCTAGTCCCAACCTTGCCAGTGAGGGTGGGCTGACCAATGGGCTTGTTCCACCTAGGCTCAGCTTGCCTGTGTGGACATGCGCTCGGCTAAGCGAGGAAAGGGGAAAAAGACTAAAAAGCCTATCCCTAATCTGAAGAGGAGCGGGGGTATTTAGGTCTTTTCATAGTAACCTTCTTTAACGTTGGTTCATTCTTCACTCATGATAAACATTCAACTCATCGGTTGACTTTGAGCATTAGATCCTCTAGTTAAAAGATGAGAACACCAGGGCCACCGTCCTGCTCCCATGAACTCGGTGGTGCCTTCAATTCCTCTAATGATGGTCGAAGTCTTCGGGATGACAAAGGAGTTATCCAGTGAAGTAGAGCAGTAAATAGTGATGAAGGAAGGGATAATATGTGAAATTGAGACTAGGGAAATACATGCAAGGTTCGACAAAGCTTTGGAGTGACTTGGTAGTCATGTAGAGGGTTTATGGACCTCTATGAATACTCCTCTATATCATATAGGTTTCTCATGGAGGGTGGATTGGGTGAATCCTCTAGTGTCCTCTAGACTAGGTGAAATCTGGGCTGGGTAGGTTTGTCCTATTCTCACAAAGCCATTGGGGTTGTTTCCCGATTTGCTTGCTCATTAATTCACTAGAAATCAATCACGAAGATCACCGGTCTGGATTCCTATTCCCATATCTGATCGAGGTAGGTGATAAATGAATCACCATCAGATATGGGATCGAACGACCCTCAAGCCACATGAGGAATTTGAAAATCTAGATTTATAAATATCTTCATGACATTTAATACAATCCTTTAATAAACCACTCACTTTAGGAATTCTAGAAAATTCCTTATCTCTTAATCTTTAATTCCTTTTAATCCCAAATTTTAAGGGAAAGTGCATAATGACTTTATCTTACCATGCAGAAGGTGTGAGATAAAAAAATCAAAACAAAAAGGAACTTTTTTTAATATCCAAGTATTCCTATTATAAGGCATATTTTTTAAACATTAATTAAATATTTTTCTCTTTGTTAACTTTTCTATATCCTTTATTTTGATAACCTTTCTTATTATAAACTAAGTGAAACCAAAATATAACCCTTTGTGGTCAACCATACCACTTTCTAGGATTTGAAACTTGGGAGCTCATTTGAACCGTAGAAGTGGATATAGTGGACTTTTACTTGGAATATGACATACTAGATCTTCAATTTCATTATTGAACTTTTTCTTTACCTCTTGTTTTTCATAGACACTATCTTGATTAGTGATGAACATAAAATAGGTTTGAAAACTTATCATGTCTCGTAAAAGTTTACCACCCTTCTATGGTACTGATGAAGTATTGTTGATAATAATTTTGGCACTGGACTTGATATCCTTGAGTTTTATCACCTTGTGGAATTCGATCCTTTGGGATGTTTCCCTATAGATCTTTGGCTCACTTGTGCAGTCCAAGTACCCACAACCCTAAGCATTGGATATGAATTTTTTGTATCCCAATATACTATAATAGCTAATAAGGCACTAGTATTGTTCTCACAAGGTACTTAGCCTTAGAATATAGATGATAGGAAGGTGGAAAACTTGTCAATTTGAATAATTTGAATTGACCTACTTATCGTATGGATATGTCAAATACATGGTTTCCAATCCTAGCAGGCAAAGGAGGGAAACATATACTGAATTAGCCTAGATAGTTTGCATATTTGAAATATTGAATGTTCAAAATCTTGGTTAGTTGATGATATTGGACTTGTTATTAAAATTCCTATTTTGTTAGCCTATTGTCCACCAAATAGTCACTTCTTAACTGATATCATATATTTAAATACTACTTAGTGTATAGTTTAATAATAAGGATATAGTACATCATTTTTTGACCTATTGCTTCTCTTTGGTCCATGATGTTGATGAATCCCTATGGGATATTGCACTAATAGTGGAACCTGCTCACCTAAAATTCTTTATGTGTTCATTATTAAGAAAAAGATTGGAGTGTGTCAGGGTGTCCTTTTTGTGATCGTATTATCTTTACTTTCTTTCATAGAATGTTGGACTAAACACCTTAAATTTATTTCAGGATTCATGTAGAGAAGACGAACAATGTGTTTTAATAATGCTGATGTTTTTGATCTTTGGTATCATACTATGTTTCACATGGTTTAGTATTGTGTGGTCACACCCACTCCCCAAGTAGACCTAATAGGTACCAAGACACCTGTGTTGCAACAACTGAGTTGATTGACTTACCATCAAATTGACCAAATTGGTTTTTCTTCTGCTTAGGGATTAGCGTCGATATTTTCAAGTAACATCCAATTTGTGGGCCTGACATGTAAAGTGTATCGGAAACATCACCCTAATTTGAAATAGTTATTCATCCCTTGGGCTTCTATCTCATTTTGAATGATAATTAGGTGATACATAGTAGAATAAGATGATGTTCAACCTCTATGGATACATTGTTAGGCTAATTTTGTTGTCAGAGTGAAGACTAAAAATAGTTTACCATGACTCCCACACTCCTTGCTACAACAACAATGACTATTGTTTTGACTTCTTTTCTTGAATGAATTACTTTACCTTGAGTGAGTGGGCTTCTCACTGTGGTACCAAAAGTAGCCATATTACTTGTTTGATTGTATTTAAATCAGTTTTATGTAAGCATGAATTGAATCGATTGTGAATGAATGTTCTTAATGATTAATTTTTCACTTGGACAAGTAGATTATATATCTACTATAAACTAATGCATAGAGAAATTGTAACCTATCATTAGAATGTTTTTTTAATTTGCATTGATGTCTAGATTCGAATATCATATGGGTGGTTTTTAGGGTGACATGAATGGGACATTTGGGCAACATGAAGTAGAGCCTTTAGAGATTCCTTTCTATGAAACCTTTTCACTCTAAATGGATACAAAGTTGCACAAACTAATAAATAAATTCATATGTAGGTAATTATGTTAGAATGAATGAGAGAGGTTGCAAAAATTAGATTTCTATTCACCCTTCCCATTTGTTTAATCAAATCCTTAAAATTTTGAATTTAATTTCAATCACTTATCTTAGTCAAACATAAAAAATATTATTAAAATAGTAGTCTTACATTGAATTCGATAAATTAGCAAGGTACCTACAATTTTTCCCTAAAATTCAGTATTATATGATGAAAAGTTTCTAATTGTGGGCATAATTACTATACTTAGGATTAGGTAAATCTGGGTATTACCCCTTAGTGTTAAAAATACGACTGCGTTACATAAAATTTTCTTATCGATTAGGTAAAAAGTTATCTAATCTATCCCATTAGATTTGAATTTATTTATAATTTTATTTTTAGAATTGATCATATTTCATATCTTCTTCACCACATTTCTCTCAATCTACTTAAATTATGGTTAATCCATATATTTTGTTATTATAATTTAGTGTATGTAATAGTCTTCACGCATTGAATCTGCATATAGTTTTGATGCAAAGATGGAAAGGACCTTCTACTGGAGGAAGTAGGAACAAAGGCAAAGAATGGAGGCAGAAGGTTACCACATAGACTAGACTTAGCTTTTAGTGAAAAAAGAGGCAAGATTATGAATGGAACCATGGAAAATGTACAAGATGAAATATGATGTCCCAGGAAGAAGTTGAAGATGTTGATGGAAGAAGAAACTTAGCAATTTCTCTATCCATAAAGCAATACAACCCCACTACCTTCAAGACTATAAAAGGAAAAGAGAAAGTAGCTAAAGAGGAAGGGACGAGTTTAGGTTTTTCATGCAATAACATCCCTATGGTCATCACTTAGGGCACACATGACGTGTTGGTTTTCCAACCCCATGATGATGTTACTTCAAGATCAAAACCTACAAGCTTGTCAGGGATCACAGTGGTGACACCTGATTCAACTTTAACCCAGAAGAGAAGAGAAAAGGAGAAGGCAACTGGTGGTGATCAAAGAAATGTGAAACCTTTGTCAATGTTTGATCAGATAGTCGATCATGTCTTCATTGAGGCTGAAACCAGCCTAAGCATAAGCCTAATGTAGACGAGGAGTTGTATCCAAGAAATTGTCTATGAACACAAGGAAAACCACATGCTATATAGACTGGAGTGGACAATAGACCTTAAATAATGTCCATACTCGCATGGAATGTGCAAGGAGACTCACTGGTAGGGAGTCAGAGAGATTTGAGGAAGGCAATAGTTATAGATGAAGTAGGTCTAGTCTTACGCCTGGACACTAGAATGAGAAGGAATGAAAGAAGACAATTAGTACTTATTTTCTCACATGTTGCTTGGTCTATCTAATCTTGATCTGAGAGATGAGGTTAGAATTGTTGTGAGATGAAATCCATTTGTTTGGGATGTTGATCCTATTAACTCACTGATCAGGTCATAACAGTAAGTTTTTGCATCAAAGGAGGGATGGCTTGCATAGTTTTAGGATTCTATGGTGAGAACATGGAAAATGACAGGGAACATATGTGGAAAGCTATATGTTACCACTTGATGGTACCATGGAGGTTTCTTGTCTCATTGAATTGAACTAGATCAGTGACATGACAACTTGGTCAAACAAGAAAAATCCTATGAAGAAGATAGCTAGTTCCATTGAAAGATCCATGTTCAATGAAGATTGGCTTGACATTTGGCCCGATGCAGTTATCAAACTAGGTGCAAACATCCTACGTGATGATTCATGGATGAAGACGGACTTTTCTTCCAAGCAACATGTATAATGCCCTTTTTGTTTCCTTAATTGGTGGTGTGAATGGGATGGTTCTAAGGAGGTGGTTAAGGACATCTAGGAAAAGGAAGTCATTGGCAATTTGTTGTACATAGTGCTAAAGAAACTACAAAAAATGAAGATTTCTTTATAGAAATGGAGTAAAGACAAAGTGAATCTAAGAAATATTCTTAATAATTAAAGAATTATTTAATAAAAATAACCTATCAAGAACTAGTATATATATCAGAAGATTTGATATCAGTTTGTTTAACTAAGGTTGCAAGAATTTAAAGAGCTAGATTAAGGTTCTTGTTATAATTGGATGGAAACACCAAGGTGGAACTGGGTTTCACCACACTATCTAAATCTGTGCATTTATTCAAATCCAAGCTAGTATGAAGATATAATTGGAGGTATGAAAGTTTTCCCTTTCGGTGTTAGAAACTTGCATGCGTAGGTATCCTTGTAAGCTTGATGTCTTCTTACTTAATATCATTTATCTTCTACTCTAGAGACTTCCTCTTAGAAGTTCTCATGAGGGAATCAACCAAAGCTAATCGATATTCAAATCTTAACTGTTGAAGTTCTCGTAGAATACGATTATCACACATCTCATAAAGAGGGTGATCAATCCACAATACATGTGATAAATGATTAGCTATGAATCAAATGGGTTCATACAAGCATTGGAATATGAATGAAATTGTAGGAAATGGATAGTGGGGCTAATCCCCACACTCTAGTAAAAAGGCTACTCCCTTGACATGGCGAGAATAATATCACTAGTAGAGGAAATGGAAAAAGTCATGGTTGTGACTGTAGAAGAAGTAGCTCAACATGGTGTGAGATCACAAACATCCTTCCTTCTTTCTCTTCTAGGTATTAAACCTGACTTGCGGTTGAAGTAGGTGGATGGGCAACGACTCTAGGAAGATATCAACCACCTTGGAGAGGGAGGCTGGTGGCATTGGATTATGGAGGTCGATGGTAGAAGACAAGTCTAGATGTTGATGGGTCTAGACTTGGGCTCTGATCTTGGGATCTTCCTTTTGATGTTTCTGTCTCCAGAGTTCAAAATGATTTGAAGTGTTTTGCTTGGGGCCTATATATAGTGTCATGGCTGTTGGCCACTTATACTTCCCATTGACATGGAGCATTGGTTGCCAATCTATTGGTATTGACTTTTGGACTTCCATTCATTGGCCTTGGAGGTTGATGGGTCATCGACCTTGAGGGTCAATGACATGCTTGATTGGTGGCCATCATTCGATAATTGCTTTCTTATGAATTGTAGACCGATGGTATTGGTTGGTCGATGGGGAGTGGTCTAGGGGTCATCTGCCTTGATCATCTATGAATCTGAGTGTCCACCAAGGGGTTGATGGGTCATAAACCTTGGTCATCGATGGGCTTGAATGTGAAGGTCCTGGATGTTGGGATTTTATTAACCTTGATGAGCATTGAGTTCGATGGATAATAGGTCGATGGTGTGATAATTGATGATATTTAAAGGTCGACTGGTAGGTCGATCGATGGGTTGATTTTTCCCTTAGATATAAAAAATTTATATCTTCCTTCTAGAATGCTCAAAATCCATTCTGGTCCAGGGCGCTTCCCTGCAACCCCTAAGAAGCATCCTTCTCTTGACTCCCATCCATTAAAGGGTTGTGGGAGCCCCTAGACAAACATGCTACAAAGTGATATAATTCAAAACCTAGAAAGGGAGTCACAAAGAGCATCAAATTCCTACAAGTTATCATAAAACCCTAAATAGATTGAAACAAAGATATTCTAGTGAAATTCAAGAGATTTCGATGCTAAACTAGATTAATAATGCAGCTAAAACTATGATGAATATTCATACATCATGGACACCTGGTGAAAAGATCTTGTAGAATGATAAGTCAGCTACAATGAGCTATTGTTTCATTAGAACTCTTCTCTTGCAACAAATTCATAATGATGGAACATCTAATGATGATAGCCATAGAGAAGCTTCAAGCCTCTACGTTGCAATAAAGATGCACTAATTAGTTTGCATAGGCCCACCAGAGACCTATCAAAAATTCAACATCATGGTTACATCCACAAAGCAAAGTAAATGATATGTTGGGCCTTGATTCTAGACCGTTAGCATACTTAGATCTTTTTCAATGAGATTACTTCCCATCTAGATAGTTGAAACTAAGGGCGAACAATGCATCAAACTTCACATGTAAAGCATGACCCAAAGTCATTAACCATGTAAAACACACTTGTTTGATCTTTTCCTTGATTTAAAAGGCCTACACTCTTCGAGGCATCCTCAATCATGGATGGTCAGTTCCAATCTCTTTTGGGTCCTTGACCTGAAATTGGACCAATCATGAACTTAATATACATTCTCTTTTGGATCCTGGACCATGACCTTGAAATGTACCAATCATGAAAATAACTTCCAATATATTTTGGGTCATAGAAAATTACCTAAAACTAGACCAATCACAAACTTGACTACCAAATCTCTTTTGGGTCCTGCACAAAGATTTTAAACTGGACCAACAACCTTGTCCTGAACAAACTCCTCTCCTTTTTGGTGACAACCTTTGTTTGGGTCCAAGATCAAGACCTTAAACTCTACCAAGCCACATTAAATTCCTACCTAGAGTAGGAAATCATTATTTTCAAATTTGTATCCTAAATAATCTCTCCTTGTTTTAAGCCCTACCCTAAGCAGACACCATGTATTCTAAAGTTCTACCCTGAGTAATCACATTGCTTTTGAAAGACCTATCTTCAATAGGCATTTTCAAAAGCCCTACCCTTAGTAGACACCTTTATTTCACAATCCCTATCCTTAATAGGTACTATACACTTTTAAATGCCCTACTCTGAGTAGGTACCTTTCTATTAAAAAACCTGACCCTGAGTATGCACCTTGCTTTCAAAATCCCTATTCTAAATATGCATTTTCAAAAGCCCTTCCTTGAGTAGGAACCTTACTTTCACAAGCCTATCCTGAATAGGGACTTTACACTTTTGAAAGCCCTATAAGGAGTAGGATCTTGCCATTTTCAAATCCCCATCTAGAATAGGCACTTATTATTTCAAATCCCTATCTTGAATAGGCACCTTCTTTTCTAAAAAAAATTCCCTATGCCCTAGTAGGCAACTTCTCTTAAGCCTTATTATCAGTAGGCACCCGTTCTCTCAAACCCTATCCATAATAGAACTTATGTTCATGTAGGAATCTTCACGATCTAAGCCTTGCACCATGTAGGAACTCACAAATTAATCTCTCTATTGCCTATGAGACCTACCTATCATCTAGATCTTGAATCTTGGATTGTGGCCCATGCTACTCAAATTCAAAAGTTCATGATTTGGTATGACCATGATGCATCCGTACTTTTAGTCCCTATCCTAAATAGGCATCTCCTCTTCTAAAATTCATATTCTACATAGGAAACTCCCTTTATTAAAGCTCTACTTTCATGTAGGCATCACCACAAGACCTATTCCATATAGGCACACCCAACCAAGCCCCCTATCACATGGTAGGCATCCCTCTAAAAGCCCTACATTCAGGTCGACATCTCTACGAGCCCTATCCCAAATAGGCATTCCTTCAAATTCAAACCCTACATTTAGGAAGGCACATCTACAAGCCATATCCAAAATAGGAATTTCCTCAACTCTAAGCCCTACATCCAATAGCCACCTTTATCCAAGCCATAATCCAAATAGGCATCTCCTCCAGTCTAGGTCCTATATTTTGTAGGTGCCCTTGACCAAGCCTATACCAAATAAGAATTCTTTCTTTTTTAATCCCTACACACGAGTAGGTCCTTGATTTAATCCCCATCGTGGATAGGCCCCTAAACCAAAGCCCTACGTAAATTTGGCAAATTCTTCTATTATCATGCTAAACCATCATGTATTCTGGAGATTATTTAAGGCACAAACATTTTCCTAATATAGTCACTGGTCATAAAGGCCACCTTAAATGGGTAAACATGTCTTGTGCCCAACTTTATCTATATTGACAACTTTTAAAAATAGATAATTGATCAATACAATGACTAGTCATGAAGGCCACCTTAAGTTGAGAAATTCGTCTGGAGTCAAATTCTATCAATTTTATCAATCCTATCGACGCAGGTGGATTCTATGAGGATTAGACAAGTGAGCAATATAGTCACTATAGGGAAATATGGGAGCAAAGAAGGTAGTGGAAAAAAAAATGGCAATTTTTTCCTTAACCAATAGATCGTGTCAACAATAGTGTATTAGGAAAGAAGATTCAAGACTAACCATGTCTTGGAGCAAGTCCAATGACTATTCTAATAGAGAGATATGCTTCCTTCACAATAAGCACACAGATGGAAATCGTATGTAACGACCCTGCCTCCTGGTAACACCCAATCAAGGGACACCAATAGGTCAGAGCCGTTATCCCAATTCCCGGATCAAAGGTTCGACAAATAATCAATAATAATTATCGAATTCTACCAAACTATACTAAAAGGTTGTAATAAAAGAAACTTTTTGCATACCTTTTGAAAAACTTGGATTTCTAAACTTCTATCCATATACAGAACTTTTCCATCTAATCCTCCTTGCACTTTATTTCTTATTTTCACAATGTGTCACTTTACTATTTGTACTTTTCAATGTTGTACCTAAAACACTGACACACAAAATGTCAGTCAGCATAAATGAATATGTTGGTATGTGGGAGAAACGATAATCATGCAATTAACTGTAACAACATATTGCAACCAACTAGGATTTAAGAAACAACTTTAAGTTTTAAACATAACTTCTCAATCCATACATACCCTAGCCTCTGTGTTGTCCCTACAGTGGACCTGGATGCTACCTTCCTTATGGTAGATCCCCATTAAACCCCTCATGATCCTACCTAACAGGTGAATCAATTTCTAGGGTTGAGTCACATGACACTACCCATAGGTAGCTCACTCCTTAACTCATGGTGTGCTAAAGAGTCTCATGGCACTACACGTGGGTAGCCCAATTTCTAACTCATGATAACCTGATGTCCTACTTAAAATGTAGGCCCTATACTAGGTTACCCTTTTCATCATTAGCAAAGCACAGAGGAGGACCAAGATCTGAGCCAGTCATGCATACATGTTTATGGTGATAATCATAGTCACTTTATAGTTACATGAAATAAAATTCATCCAAGAAGTTATTTTCAGTTAACCGATAAAACATCTGAGAATTGTCATGAAGCTTAAAGCGATTTATCCATAAGAGTAACCACATACCTGATCCGGAGCAACTTGATGTCCAAGCAATAATATTCAAGAACAATCAATCAAGTAATCATCAATATCCTGAAATTAATGCATAACATCCAAGTGTCATTATTTTATCTAAAACATTCTCAAGATCGACTTGGATTCCACCTTAGGATTTCTAGGCCAACTTAAGGGTTTTATTAGGGTTTTATCCTCCATTATGTATTTATCACTTTTAATGCCCCTTTTAGATCAAAAACCCTAATTTCAACATCATGGGCATACTTGACTGTCAATTAAGTCTAATATATCCCTTTTACAATAAAACTACCATCTTTATCCTTTTAAGTTATGACACGATCATTAAGGCCAATTATCATCTTTGGTTTCTTTCAGATTAACAACTCATAATTCATTATAGTCTAATCACATATGAACTCTATTTATCACTAATTCCACATTAATCCCTTAGAAAACCCTAATTACTAAATTAAGGGTATTTATCCGCAATTACCAACTTTTATACTCAAAATAGCTTAGAATCATCATATCTCAACTTTATTCATGGATTTGAACAATTAAAGCCATTAAGGGTCGCAATTACCAAAGTTAGGGTTTTAAGGCCCATTAAAGCATATTCAGGTACATAGAGTCTTAAATTAATCAAACTATGCATAAATATTATCCTTTTAGACCTAATGTGCCCTTTTTATTATCAACATGTTAACATTATCTTTAAACATCCATTTAACCCTTCTCAAATCATTAATCACCAAAGATTTGGGTTTTGCATTAATTAAACCATTAAAGAAGGTATCTATACACACTTTTTGAATTTCAATCAGAATTAGGCTTCAATCATATTTTTATTACATTCTTTGAGTTATCCTGATCAAAATTCATATATAATTTATATAAATTCAAGCTACCAGTGATTAGTTATGAATTTTGTAAGATAAACACATATGGACAAATAGGGAGGTGCCACATAGGCAGTTCACTCCCACGCATGAACCTTACGGGTCGGATCAGGTGGAAAGACGCATGTGCCCTCACTTCTTAAACATGCACTTAGGGGCAATCTGGTCTTTTGTCTCTTTCTTCCTTCCTCCTCACGCTAGGGTGATTCCATGGCTGATGTAGGGACTCCAACGCCCCATCCGCGCATCCTCCTCCCCCCCAACGACCTCTGTGCCTCTGACCGCATGGTGCCACCATCCAGCCGTAGTGGTCGGCCTCCTTCATGGCCTCCAAGGAGCGCTACCCAGAGGGAGATGTTCTCCGTTGGGTACTGGGTGAGCTGCAGACATCTTGGACGGCGGTTCGCAGACCTTGGCCTCACACTGAGGTTCTGTAGGAGAGGGGCACTGCAGTTCAAGGTCTTTTGACGCTGGATGACCACCTCTACAGGCCTTGGGCCATGAAAAGAATTTTCTCATCTTCCACCTCACGAGCAACCCTAGCGACAGCCTGTAGTACATCCGTCGGGTTTCCTCCTCAGACCCCTGAGGCTTGCGAGTGTCGGGGAGGGTCTGGGCACTCCCTGTGCCTCCGTGCCACCCTCCTAAGGTGCGAGGGCTCATCAGTAGAAGCACGAGAAGAGGAGGCATGTGAGATACTCCACTGGCGTTCCCATGTGGACGAAGACCTACGGATCTAGACATGTCGTCAACGTGCCTCGAACCAGAGTTCGTCTAGGGCACAGAGTATGTGGTGATGAAGACCGGATGACCACATGTGATGGTGGTGTTTGCTCTCTATACATGAGGGCTATAGGGGATATATATATATATATATATATATATATATATATATATAGAGAGAGAGAGAGAGAGAGAGAGAGAGTCAGGCTAGAATACACTGGAGTGTACAGATTACGCTGAACACCCCAATGGTGTTTTCCTATCTAGACCCTGTTTTTCTAAACTCTAATCCCTTGATCTTATTGGTTACAATAATAATAGGCCGCATATAAAATTTGAGCTCATTTGGATGAGTGTAAGTCACTCATCCAAGGGCAACAAAATCGATGCACAAAACTAATTTGAAATGCCTGATTTTTGCATCCTTTTGATGCATGACCTATAAGTGTCCAAATGAGCTAAAATTTATTATATGGTATGTTCTTAAGATGTTTAAGAAGATCAATGGTTTAGATTTTTCAAAAATTTATTGTATCTCTAAAAATGAATGAGGTGTACGGTGCCTCCGGTACACTCGAGTGTACACTAGCCTGACTCTATATGTATATATATATATATATATATATATATATATATATATATATATATATATATATATATCATGGAAAGCACCCTGGATAATACTATAAGAATCAAGAAGGGAGGAGGAATAACGTGGCTCCAGCATGGTTCTCTTTTCCTCCAATCGAACTCTCCCCCTAGGTCATGTGTATACAACTTGTATCCTTCCCTCCTCTTAAACACTTTCCAAACCCATCATTCCTTACTAAGTAATCCAACTCATGGATTAATCCAAAGATTTCCTCTTTTTCTTGTATATTAATTTCTCTTTCACGATGCTATTACTCAAAACCTGCCTATTGGATACACATGAGTGTTAAGGAAAGTTATTATATCCTCAATTTTACACACAAAAGAAACATAAAGAAAAGACACATATTGGATAACTTACTTGTTCCAAAAAGGCTCTCCAAACCCTTCTCTTTTTTGAACTCACTTTCCTTATCAAACAAAGAGGGAAAACCTTACATTGGTATTATCTACTCGTATACCATGCTTGAGTTCCAAACTTAAAAGGATAAAGGTCTTTTATTCTTATGCAAGTTAACACTGATTAAAGCATTTTGCATTCATATTTTCTCTTGCATTAACTTTTATTTCCTTATTGGGATTCCCTTTTATCTCAAGAATCCATGTGGATTCAAAATCCACTCTATAATGAAAAATGCTTAGTCTTTTATAAGACTATTCTTAGTATTAATTCAATTTATTTTTATTATCAGATTTATACCCATCATTATCCTCTTTTATACATATTGGGCTTTGTTACTCAATAAGGCCCACGAAATATTCATGTAAAAGGATCATTATCAAAGAAATCCATTCAATACACATATAATTCCTATAATTCCCATAATCATACATTTATTGGGAAAATTGTATTTTCCACCATATGAACCCAATAATTGGGGTTGTAACATCCTTCCCCTCTTATAAGAATTTTGTCCTCAAAATTCCATCAAGCAAACAAACAATTCAGGATAAGACTTATCCATGTCCATCATTGACCCCTATGTGTCTTTGCCCTATCCATGGGGCTTCCAAAAAACCTTTATCATTCCATATTATTTTCTCTGAGTTCTTCCACCTTGGTATCTGTAATCCTCACAGGTGACTCCGGACATTTCAACCTCCCTTAGGTCTCTCTAGGTCCATTGCTCAGCACATGGCTCGCGTACCTCACATAGTGCTCTAAATCAGACTCGTGGAACACATCATACATTACTTTATCCTGAGGGGTAAGGCTAAACACAATCATATCCACCAATCCATCTCAAATGGACCATACAGTTAGGACGCAACTCTCTTAGCTATAACTTAGAGGGGTTGGATTTTCACATCGCATACTCTCCCACAATGAATTGCATGTCAGTCTTCTTTGCATCAACTCACAACTCATGTCGCACATGGGCTCTCTTTCAACCATTACACGATCAAAGTGACTTCATCTGCACACACTGTGGCCCTTTGCTGACCTTCACGAGGTCCCTTCACCAACATCATCTTAGTGAAGTGGTGACTGACACGACCTCCCTTACAGAGCTTCTCTACATCCCAATATTGGCTATGGTGGTTATCATCACATCTTATAGAGGACAGGAGCCATCTCTAGATATCACCCTGAACAAGCACACATGCTCTCATCAGACCCTCTTATCTGGATTATACTATCCATTAGTTAGGGGTGATGAACTGTACTAATATTGAGTTCGTCATGTATCTACTTCCACGTCATGGAAGTGAATCTTTAGGTTATACTCAAGAAATTTTGAACTTGCATCATGGTGTAGTTGAACCATCTCTCTCTCATATGTAGTTCAACCAGATCTGTCCCTTGACAATATCCTTTCTTTCTCATGTCATCTAGGTAGGGTGATCTACCATAACCCGTATTGCATCTTGAACTCCCTTGGTCTAGGGGAGACTTACCACAATGCCCATAGTGATGAACTCCCATTCCCTCTTGGGGACTCTTCATCCTCTATATCGAGACACTGGGTTACTTGTGTTCATCCTTCACCTCATGGCTTGCATGGTGACAAGCCACATGCAACTTCATCTTAAGCATCCAAAGTACTACTGTCACTTACTATCTTCGTAGTACCACAGTGTATGGTGATCTTAAAATCATGATCTATGGTATCTCATGAATCCTCAAGATTGATTCCTCAGAAACCCTAAACCACTCTAGTCAGGGCTTCATCATCTTCTTTTCCAGAGAAGTGCATATGAGGTTCTACAACCATCCTTTTATTGCATCAAGGCCTAGGCTGGCTAACCCAACAACCACTAACTTGATCCACAGACTCGCTACATCAAAGTGCTAGCCCAAACATATCTCAAAAACTTAGGGTTAACCTGACAAACTCTTCTAGCCTCCCGCTAAACTAGGCAGCTGCATCTCAACAAGAGCATACATTACTACCTTTCATCTTTAGGTGCTAGGTAATAGTGATGACATACACTTCCATGTATTCCATTTTTCATCTCATCTTGGACACTAAGTCTATCTTCATCAAGAAAACTCTGAGCTCATCCTCTTGGTTATCAAACTCAACCTTGTATAACTTGCAAACTCCACATAGCTCATGATAAAAACATCCCCACAACATGGCTACCTTAGTTCTCTTGATGTTTGTAAACCATCCCTACATTTTTCACTCTACAAGGGTATGTTATCATCTTTATCCTCATATCTCATAGCAACGTTCCAACTCACATCATCTTTATCCTTGGTGTATGGCATGCGTACTGTCCTATCTCTCACTCCCATAACAAGAGGAAATAAGCATTTGGCTGCAGTCCAAATACAAAGTTCTTCCCATTCCAAGAATAGAGATGGTACATCCCACCTTTCCAGTACACCTTCAAATTTAAGTTGAAATGTGCAACATATGTCTCTACATCATGATCATCTCAATATCAAAGTTACTTCCATGAAAAAAAAACTGATCTCGAACCTACTTGGGTCACCACACAATCCTTAGTCATCTCCTCTAGGTCTGTAGGGTGTCGACACTTTTGGGGTTATCCCTCTTACCTTATGCATCCCGAGAGTGCCCTCCTCATCTGCCCTTTGGGCCCCATGAGTTCACGAAGGTGATCAATCTCCTAACCCATGGCCCTTAGACAATGATTGTTGTTACCTCCCGACCCTATGGTCATGTGGAACTAGGGAATTAGGCAACTCCTACTTCCATCGGTCTTATCCCTACCTGACCCTAGGATAGACTTAGGATTCTAATATAGTACATATCCAACTCAGAACCTTACCCAAGTCTCCATCATCTCTCTCTACAATCATGGGCTGACTTTCATCCTTTCATAGGGGTCATGTCGACCTACCTACCTTGGTCAGGCCCCATACCGGTTACCTCCATATCCACATGCACATAGAGATGGTTATCTATGGGTCTACAGGTTCATTCTCATACTATGTACTTTTAACTTAGCTTCTCAAGATCCTATGAGACCTCTTTAGGTTACCACAAAGCCAACAAAACTGGTATACACCCTAAAAATAGGTCCCTCTCCCAGGATGGGGGAAAACTACAACTTGATAAAAAGGGTCACAAACATCCTTATGTCTAGGGTTTACATCCACATGTGCATGCTTAGTCCTATTAATCTACTAAAGCATGTAGCTAACAGGAAGACCACTTATTAAACCATGCTAGGTCATACTTGTTCTCATTCCTTAACATTGGACCAAGATCATACCTTCCCATATCACCAACTTAGCGGTGAGGGGTTCATCAAGCATACCTTAAACTTATGGGGTTTCCCTTTCCTCTAAATATGAGGAGTGTCATGCTCGAATCTATAGAAACTCAAATCTCATCATGAGCATCAGGTACACCACTTCCCCTCTTAGGCCTAGGAACCCTAGGTTCACTTTTTGGATGTCCAACTGCTCAACCTTTTTTACCACGAACCAAGCATGTATAAGGTATGGTATGCACTTCCTACTAATTTTCTACTCCAGCAACACCTCATAGTTGAGTCCTCCTCAAGGACAACCAACTAGGTATAAGGCCTCACAACTTGTTACTAAACCTTTTCATGGTCTAAGGAACTCTTCTTCCCATCTCTGAAGGTAAACACATATACCATAGGCACATAGGCACCAACAGTCTCATCCTCCCTCTAGGGTTTGGTCCCTCTAAAGACAACCAAGATACCATCAGGCCCATACACGAGGCAACCACAACCATCCACTTAAGTCATAACATACGCAACTTCTCAGGGTTCCTCATATCCTGGAGTCTAAGCTTTCATCCTTCTTGCTCATGTTTTGCCCTCTTTCTCTCTAACCACCACTTAGGGTTAGGGTTAGCATCATCCTCAGAGGATGTGCCAGGTCTCTACTTATAATGGAGGTCTCTACCTCCTAGACTAACTTTCTCTACTCATCCTCCTGACAAGGAGGTCTAGCCTCATGTCTCTCCTGAGGGCATGACAACATATGTCATATAACCTAAGCATGCATGTATTCTTTAGTTTACACTTAAACTATTAAGCTTATGTCCATGACATATTATTTACATGCTTTTCATTAATTTGGTGGAGGATTCCTTAAACGTAATCAACTTTACCCATACCTCAAGAGGGTGAGGAGGAGAGAGAAAAACCCTAAACCTTAATATCTTAACAGAATTAGGGTTGAGAAGGGAGAAAAAAATAGATGAGAGAGTCCTAAGTTATCTTATTTTGAGTCAGATCCTAAGACATTGGCCAGGCAGTCACACAGATTGGGAGTCCTCGTATTTTGACTAGCGGTGCGGAGAAAAATCTTGCTATCTCCCTGGCGTGATCCTTTTCTAGACACCTCTATCTTTCGGAAAATCCTCTAATAACTCCCTTGGGTTCTATAGAGTTTATAAAATTTAATAATTATTAAAGATTAAATGAGGAACCTATGCTCTAATACCAAATGTAACGACCCCACCTCTCGGTAACCCCCAATTAAGGGAGACCAAGAGGTCATAGCCATTATCCCAATTTCCAGATCAAAGGTTCGACAAATAATCAATAATAATTATCAAATTCTACCAAACTATATTGAAAGGCTATAATAAAATCAACTTTTTGCATACCTTTTCAAAATTTTGGATTGCTAAACTTCTATCCATATACAGAACTATTCCATCTAATCCTCCTTGCACTTTATTTCTTATTTTCACAATGTGTCACTTTACTGTTTGTTCTTTTCAATGTTGTACCTAATATGCCGACAAACAAAATTTCAGTCAGCATAAATGAATATGCCAGTATGTGGGGGAAACGATAATCGCGCAATTAACTGTAACAACATATTGCAACCAATTAGGATTTAACAAACAACTTTAAGTTTTAAACATAACTGCTCAATCCATACATACCCCAGCCTTTGCGCTGTCCCTGCAGTGGACCTGGATGTTACCTTCCTTATGGTAGATCCGCATTAAACCCCTCATGATCCTACCTAACAGGTGAATCAAAAATATCTAGGGTTGAGTCACATGGCACTACCCATAGGTAACCAACTCCTTAACTCATGGTGTGCTAAAGAGTCTCATGGCACTACATGTGGGTAGCCCAATTTCTAACTCATGATAACCTGATGTCCTACTTTACAAGTAGGCCCTGTACTAGGTTACCCTTTTCATCATTAGCAAAGCCACAAAGGAGGACCAGGATCTGAGCCAGTCATGTATACATATTTATGGTGATAATCATAATCACTTTATAGTTGCATGAAATAAAAGTCATCCAAGCAGTTATTTTCAGGAAACTGATAAAACATCCAAGAATCACCGTGAAACTTAAAGTGATTTATCTATAAGCATAACCACATACCTGATCCAGAGCAACTTGATGTCCAAGCAATAATATTCAAGAACAATCAATCAAGCAATCATCAATATCCTGAAATTAATGCATAACATCCAATTGTCATTATTTTATCTAAGACATTCTCAAGATCGACTTGGATTCCACCTTAGGATTTCTAGGCCAACTTTAAGGTTTTATCAGGGTTTTAGCCTCCATTATGCATTTATCACTTTTAATGCCCCTTCTAGATCACAAACCCTAATTTCAACATCATGGGCATATAAGACAACCTCAACCTACAATTCGAGATCAGTGTTAAAATCATATTAAAGTTCCATTGTCTCTACTATCAAGATTGAATATAAGACATGGAATTTCCAACCTCTTAAAACTCAAACTATTTTTCTTGAACTAGAGTAGACTATTCAGATATAGTGAGTTCACATACCATATACTGACTGACATGAGCATGGCCATGCGTTTCTCAATCTCACTTATCAAAGGCCCAAGATATCAAACTCTCAATAGGAGGGACAACTCCCATATACATTGCTCACATTCAATCCTCGTGAGTCACAATGTACCAAATCACCACCTTTATGGTGACCCTTATTCAGGATCACGTTGGATGGTGTCAAAGTTCATTGAAAGACATGTGATGAGTGAAGTGACTTTAGGTCTAAGGACCACTATCACTTGGAGAGTTGATTATGACTACCATTTCATGGTTTCCATGTATCAATCTCTCAAGGTGGGTCTATCCAGTACACTTTTCTCAAGCACATACCTATGTGTTTGACTTGATATCCAATATCATGACTAATGGACTCTGTCATCAGTCAACACAAAATCCAACTGCATACATTATTGTCATCTATTTTTCTTCCATAATAACATTTAACCAGGGACATAACAAGAATGTATGTACTGTTATATAACATATGATCTCATTGTTCAGGTCGATAACCTGAAGACATATGTCATCAAGTAATATCTTTTTTAGACAACTATTATGCTTGCACTTTTATCTTATAATTACCCTTATAAATTTTATAAAATTAAGTACTTGATGAAAATCAAATGATTCGATCTACAAGATACCAACAAACTCCCACTTGCACTTAGATCCAATACCCTACGAACCCAATTACAACTGATTCACCATGGCCATAATGTGTGTACTATGTAAGTTCTTGTGTTATAAGGGAAGCAACATTTGCTTCTAGTTAGTGAAAATATTCTCATCTCCTAGTTGTATGATCTTTCGTATGAGATGGAAATGCCATAGTATGTGATATGGGTTCCTTAGCCTATCTAATATCTCCATTGTTGCCTAAACATCTCTACTGCATCGTCAATGGTTGGAAACATCCCATGTTTACAAATGAACTTCTTTATTGATACAATACCATTGTTGTTTCCAAAATAACAATGCACTTAGCTTCTATTGTAATCAAAAGCAACTTTCTCTTGCTTAGAACCTTTCATCTTACATTTCTTTTATTCAGTAAAAACACAAATTGTGATCAAAATATTTGTCAGATTATAAGTGTGCATAAATGAAACCCTTAACACCCAACACATTCTTATCACTATAATCAAGGAATTGATCATTAGTGCTACTTAAGGATGTTCTTTATGGAAGTTCAATGACCTTCACTAGGATTTGGCAGATATCTACTCATCATTGCCAAGCATATGTAACATTGGGATGACTGTATAACATTGCATACATGATAGATCCAATTGTAGACGCATATGACTCATGCATTCCCATTCTTCACAAGAACCAGGACACTAGGCTCTAGAGAGACGAATTCCATGGGACATGGGTAAATTTCCTCTGATTGAGTCCTACAATGTAAACCTCTTTAGCATATTGTCATTGTATGTACCCGGGCATAGACCAAAAAGAATTCTAGATCTATCAATATAGATACTAATTCCTATCTCATAGGATGTTTCTCCTAAATTCTTCAAATATAAGGTACTTCCCAGCAAGTTCTTTACCATTTTTAGGGGTAGGGATGTCATTCCTATATATAATATGAGGAATCCAATTATTCTCCCACTAACCTTTTGTAAACACAAGTTTCACCTTCATTTTAACTAAAGCCAAACTCTTTGACCACCTTGTCAAATCAAAGATTTGAGCTAGAAGATATTTTCTACAATCCAATGGTTGACCTTTGTAGCTAAGTTGTAATGGAAAGCATGATCCAAACATATGCAATCCATGTGAGTCTTCTTATTAAATACCCACTTGCACCCTATGGGTTTTACCCCTTTGAGGTGGATCCACCAAGGTCCATACCTTGTTGGCATACTTGGGGTCCATCATAGATCTCATGGCCTCAAGCCATTTCCCAGACTCTGGTCCCTCAATAGATTCTAGTTAGGTTGTTGGGTCATCACCTATGATCAACTTGTCACCTTCTTGAGTGACAATATATCCAAATCTTTCAGGCTCAAGGCATGTCCTGTTCCTACTAGATCTATGGGGTTCATGTGTTGTATGAGGAACTTGATATTCCACAATAGTTTGTGACTCTTCTTATTCCTACTATACCTCTACAATTTCAAAGTTTTATTGTGAGTCTCAAACTTCTTTGACTTCTTATTTCTCTCCCACTATTTCCTTTTGAAATTAATTTTGTTGGAGGAACAAAAAGAGTCATTGGACAAACACTTTGTTGTTAGATATAGTGTAAAAGTAGTATTCCTTGGGATATCCATCAAATAACATTTATTTGAATTGGGACTAAGCTTTTCAAGAAACTATTTTCAAATAATATCCCTAAATAATTATAAAGACACATTAGGACATTTCTCATTCCATATCTCATATGGTGTCATTTGAACCTTCTTTCTAGTTTTTAAATGGCATAGCTTCTAAATCATATCTCCTAGAAGGAAGTTGGAAGATCAACTGGACTCATCATTAATTACACCATGACCAAAAAGGTAGGGACCTTCTTTCTTAGAGTCCATTGTGGTATAATACCATGGTATCACATAAGTGTTGAGAAATTGGGTCAACAAATAACACATCAGAAATAAAAGTTTTTAATGCCCGATTCCCAAACCAGTAGATCGTGTCAACAATAATGTTTCTAGAAAAGAGTGTATCAAAAAATATATATCTGGTCCTAGAGCATTTCCACTAACAACTCTTGCTGGAGATGGCTTCTTTCTTCAAGTTGCACACAGACAACTAGCGATGATGACCTCCTGGTGAAGCACCACATATGACAATGGTTGTTGTCCTCCTTGCGGGAGTCAATGACCTCCATGCCTCTACATAGTCTATGCAGACCACCAGGAACTTCATGTTGTGCTACCAGATCCAAAAAGAAGGAGTTTTCCCTTTGAAAATCAACCAACTAGGGGTGATCCTCTCTTCCTTGTTGTCTCTCCCTTGTTGACCCTCCCTTTTACGGGTTGGGCTTGTTCAGGATCTCTGGTTTCCACAACTAGAGAGGACAACAATTTTCAGAGCTTATTGTTGTGTCTATGAAAGTGTAGACTGCCCTCCTTTATATAGGATGGCCAATGTTAGGGTTTCAAATTCGTCTGGGAGTCAAAGAGATGGATTTTCATTAATTTTATAAAAGTTACAAATGGTGAACCGATCAGTTCACTATTGAGCCAGTCAGCTCTTAGGTGAATCGGTTCGTTCAACCCTTGAACCAGTTGGTTCAGTTGCTTTCCTTTTTCAAATCTAATTGACATTCAATATTCTATTTATGCACGACATCAACATCAATCTTGATCTAATCATATTGATCATTAAACCAGGCAATCCAGGTGATGAACCAATCCTTACACTTTTAAAATGGTCATTTCATTTCATGAACAATCATTTCACTTGTGAAATGTTCATTTCAATTGTGAAATGGTCATTTCATTTATCAGTTCATTTAATGTACAACCAATGTTATTCAAATTGAACAAAAAAGCACTTTTGTAATCAAGTTAAACCTCATTCATGAGTAAACTATTGTTCTAGGTACATCCTATGTGTGTGACCCTATAGTTACCAAATTACATTAGCACTGAATGTCCATAAGTAAATTATGACATCACAAGCAATGAGCGGTATCTAGAAACACATCATTGGTAACCAAGTAATTGGAAAGTTGGAGAACAACTTTAGCCTACAATCTATGATCAATGTTACAATGATCATATAGTTCCTTTGTATTTGATATCTAAATTGAACTCGAGGCATGGAATTGCCATCAGATTCAACATTCAATCCATGTTCCTTAAACTAGAGCAGACTGTGTGAGATGCATGTGAGTTCACATATCTTATATTCAGTCACATGAGTATTAACATATATTTTTCAACCTCTCTAATCAAGTGACCTAGATATAAATCTCCTATAGGAGGGACAAATATCATCTACATCACCCACACTGAATCCCCACGTGTCACAATGCCCCTAAGAATCACCATCATGGAAACCCTTATTCAAGGTCATGTTATATGATGCCAAAATACATCGAACAACACGAGATGAGTGTAGTGATTTCATGTCTATGAACCACAATCACCAATATCACTATGAGAGATGATTCTGACAACCATTCCATGGTATCCATGTATCACTCTCAAGGTGGGTCTGTTTGATACATTGTTCTCTAACATGTACATGTGTTTTTAACTTGATATTACATAATATTACTGATAAGTCTCTGTCATTAGTCAAAACACTCTCTAGACTTATGTATTATTGTTGTCTATTTTTCTTCCACAATAATTTCCGATTAGGGACATAGTTAGAATGCATGTACTCTTATCATACACATGATATCATTTTTCAAGTCCTCAACCTAAAGACATATATCATCGAGTAATGTCATTATTTATATATCTATTATATCTGTGTCATCATCTCATGATTGAGAGAAACATAATATACGGAAGTACCTTTATCATTATCAAATCAAGCACATGATGCCCCATAACAATCATCATAGAATTGGCTCTATGGGCATACATACTAATAGATTCCCACTTGCACTTAGAGCCAATAACTTATGAATCTTATTCCAAGTGATTTAAACATGTTATCATGTTTTTGCTATGCAAGTTCTTTAAAGAGGGTTAGCAACATTTACAATTAGTTACTATTTTGTAAGTTTTCACATCTCCTCACTGTATGACTTCTCATGTGAGATGGAATTATCATAGTATGTTATCTGAGATTCCTTACCTATCCAGCAGCTCCATTGTTGTCATAATATTTCTACTATATCATCAATGGTTGGAACCTCCAAAAAGTTCATTTACATTAAATTCTAGATCCAGACAATATCTTCTACTATGTTCGTAACACCAAAATACTCTACCTCCATTGTAGAATCTGAAAAACTGTCTTTTGATCGAAACTTTTCCAACTTATAGTTCTCATTTTAAGGTCAAACACAAATATAGATTGCAATATGCTTTGTCATTTTGGAACCTTGTATCAGTGTAACCCTTTATACCCAATTCTTCATTATTACCATAACCAAGTAACTGATCCTTTTAGTTCTTCTCAAGTACTTAAGGACGTTCTTTATGGTAGTCCAGTGAATTTCATTGGGATCTTACAAATATACACTCGACATGTTGACACGTGTTTACCATGTGTATACGCAAGTAAACGTACCAAAGTAATATAGGCCCTTTTGAGGCCCGAGTCAAACACAAGGAAATGTTCTCTAGAAGACTACTACTAACTATGGTCTAATCAGCTAGGCTAGTATAACTGAATGGGTTTGATTGAATAGAAGTAGAAACAAAATGAAATGAACCTAACACTTAAATTACTCAGATTTAGGGAATTCCTTAGGATTGTGGTTTCACCACAGATAACATTGCAATTCATTCCATACACCTATATCTATTACCCCTATCCCTAGATAAAGAGACTATAGTCAGAACTACCCACTCCCACAGTGTAGTTCACTACCTATTCTAATGCCAATCCCACTTCCATAGCAATTCGTTGATTAGTTAGGTTCTTTATCATTGAACTCTGGGTTTCTCCTCCCATTTAATCTCTGCCTTTCCCAAGGAAAAATGTGGGAAATATTAGAGAAACTAAGTACCCTGGTGAATAGATGATCTGGATCGAGTGTTGGTAGTATCGAGTCTATACGAGTCTTTTCTGGGCAAGTACTGATGTGCAATTGGTACCACCAACTTTTAGTGTCGGTAGTATCGACTCTTTGAGGTTCAATTGTACCTGAAAATGAACAAGAACATGGATAAATGCTCAGGATAAATTTTAAATCATCTTAAAAAGTAAAAATCAGATAATTTGATGCATTTAAATATCACAGGCCATTATTATCATTTCATACATTATTAATCCAATAAATGACAAAACAACACATAAAATCAAGGAAAATATGACTGTGAAAATGACTAAAAACCCATGTATCAAACTCCTCTAAGCTTAAATGTTGCTCATCCTCAAGAAACACCACTCTTGGATCTATTTGATGTAATTCAGCAGGAGGATAGAACACATGAACTCTTTTCTTAATCATGTCCACCAGACAATCCCTGAACCGGTCTCCAATGACCACTAAACCAATAATTGCTCTACAACTACCAAACATTTCCATAGAAGATGTCTATCTTTTGATCAATGAACATTATCAAGAAAGCAGTTAATACCATAATAATTCAGGCATTCACTTGGTGCACTATGTGATTACCTAATGTAAATTGCTCTCTCCTAGGCTACTTGGACGCATATCTCCCTATAATAATGGATGAGGAGATAAATCATTTGAGTGGCCTATCAATGAGAGCATTTAATGATATGAGATGGGTGGAAATTGAAGAATCACAAGTGCATCCAACTTATTTATGTATAAAAATTAATGACCTACATGTGTGAAAAGAATGTTATGCATGAGGCCTAATGCCTAATGAATTTTTCTCTCTTTTTCTTATTTTTGACACATGATGCACGTATAAAGCTATTTTCTTGAGATTAAAATTTTCTTGTGGGAAATATTAGAGAAACTAAGTAAACCCTGGTGAATAGATGATATGGATCGAGTGTTGGTAGTATCGAGTCTATACGAGTCTTTTCTGGGCAAGTACTGATGTGTAGTCGGTACCACCAACTTTTGGTGTCGGTAGCATCGACTCTGTGAGGTTCAATTGTACCTGAAAATGGACAAGAACATGGATAAATGCTCAGGATAAATATTAAATCATCTTAAATAGTAAAAATCAGATAATTCGATGCATTTAAATATCACAGGCCATTATTAGCATTTCATACATTATTAATCAAATAAATGACAAAACAACACATAAAATCAAGGAAAATATGCCTGTGAAAATGACTAAAAACCCATGCATCAAACTCCTCTAAACTTAAATGTTGCTCATCCTCAAGAAACACCACTCTTGGATTTATTTCATGTAAGTCAGCAGGAGGATACAACATATGAACTCTTTTTGTAATCATGTCCACCGGACAATCCCTGAACTGGTCTCCAATGACCACTGAACCAATAACTGCTCTACAACTACCAAAAATTTCCATAGAAGATGTCTATCTTTTGATCAATGAACACTATCAAGAAAGTAGTTAATATCATAATAATTCAGGCATTCTCTTGATGCACTATGTGATTACATAATCTAAATTGCTCTCTCCTAGCTACCAACTACTTGGGTGCAGATCTCCCTATAATAATGGATGAGGAGATAAATCATTTGAGTGGCCTACCAATGAGAGAAATTAATGATATGAGATGGGTGGAAATTGAAGAATCACAAGTGCATCCAACTTATTTATGTAGAAAGAATAATGACCTACATGTGTGAAAAGAATGTTATGCATGAGGCCTAATGCCTAATGAATTTTTCTCTCTTTTTCTTATTTTTGACACATGATGCATGTATAAAGCTATCTCAAAACAAAAAATGAGACTGTCAAAAACAAATAAATGTATCGTGTGAATTAGTTCATCCCTTCAAGAAGACTCAGGGACATACTTTCTCCATACAAAATCTTGAGATTAAAATTTTCTTGTCTTTGGCATGATTGCATTATGCTCGGGCTTCCGCTTCATTTTTTTCTTTTTTAGAGATTACAATCCACATGACAAAAAGAAATGAATGTGATGAAATGTATTTAATATACATGCAATTTCAATGCAACTAAGATGGTATGAACTAAGATTGGTCATGTATACAAATGCAACGTTTTTTTCCAGATGCATCTGAGGATAAGAGCTAATCTACCATGTCACCTATCATTCCATGCAATGCAATCAAAAGAAATAAAATGGAGCACTTGTTCATCATGACGTGGTGATTTAAAATTGGATGGCAATGATGGATAGAATCACATAACTAAGAGACAATGGCTTTCATTGAATTATGATATGTCCCTCTTTAATGACTAGTGCACAAGGTAATCTTAAAGCTTCTGTCTTAGATTTCCATTTAAGATCTCGTTAAAATTTGATCAGCTTATGCTCATCAACTTCTTGATTCACTTTCCCATTTTTGATTAGATGTTCATTCTTATCCTATATCCTATAGTTGACTTAACCAAACATTTCCTTGATTGGTGATGCACAAAGATGTCACAAATTAAGCTAATGATGACACAATCATTTCATTTCACTAAAACCTATGAATTGACAAATGCAACTATACATTACCACTCCACAATTACACTAGACAGGTGTGGATCCTAAAAATGCATAATTAAAACTAAAAATAAAAAAACTAAGATAAAAAATGCAAGAAAAACTATAAAAACTAAGACCAAATGTTGTTCCAGCACCCCCCCAAGCTTGAATATGACTATGTCCACATAGTCTATGCTTGCACTCAAGAGGTGGAACATCGGTACCATTACTCAAAATTGAGGTGGATGAGGCATGTTGGGGTCATGAGGGGGGAACATCCCCTAAAAAGATAGACCAGACAGTGGCATCTGCTGCGGTTGCGGGTACCCTCCAAAGTACCCCTGGTTCCAATAGTGGTCGAAGAAGGGATGTTGGTATTGTCCATCCACTGAAGGAACATGTAAACATTCTCTTGGTTGGCCAAGAGAAGGCGTTCATTCTCGTATATCGCCTGCTGGTTTTAGTACAGCTTTCCTTGAATGTCTTGCACACCAACCAACATCACCTGATGTTGTTGTTGTCTAGTCTGGATCTCTTACAACATGGTATACATACTTACCATGTTGTACGAGTCTTGCTCCCACTGGAAATAGGGCAGGGAAGAAGAAGTCAAGGAAGTGTAGGTGCGGGTCCGTTTGTGTGGGACCACTTTCCTAGTGATGGGGATGGTGGGATCCACCTCCTCAACACAGTCAAAGTTGTCATTTCTTTGCTCCTCGTCATCGTCCTGAGTTGTCGCCTGGGTGGAGCTTCTACCTCCCCCTCATTGAGTAGCCACCGAAGATGGTTCACTCCGCACATGTTGAAGATGGGGTCAGGGAGGATCCGCTCCCTAAACATTCCATGACGTGTGCAATGTGAAAAGAGCACATTGTGGTGGAATTTGAGGAGGGTGTCCTTACGAAAGTGTAGGAGGTCCATCTTCTTTGTATCTTCCAATGACACGAGGGTGGACAAATCAAGGCAAAAGTGTAATGCAATGGGGGTGATGAGACCCTAAATACAATTGGTGCCTTCCTTGTAATGTTGCACTGAATAGAGGTCATGTGGAGAAGAAGCAAGGTTCCAAAGTTGACATTCTCCCCTACCAATATCCTGTAGAGGAAGTAGATGTCCGCCTTTTGAACCTTTCCTTGAGCTTGACCAGAATGAGCATATATGGTGTTGGTGCACAGGCGGTGAAGGATTCGAGCAAAGGGGTGCTCGATGTCTGTAATTTATTTGACATGCCAGCTTTTGTGAAATCCCTCTAGCACCTCACTTAATTGCTCCCAAACCAAGTTGAAGTCAAAATCAGAAGGGGTTGAACGTTCTGGGACATGAGCCTAATTGAAGATGTGGTTCAAGTCCCACAAAGTGATGGAGTAGTTTTTGTTGAAGAGTCATAAGTTGACTCTGCCTTCCCTCCATTCGCCTCCTAACTTCTGCCCGGGGGCTACAAGAACATCTAGTGATGTCAAGAACTCAAGGACAGTTCCAGGTAAATTTGTGTAACATACCATATCTTGGACCCTAACCTAGAAATTTGGCCTTTTGGGTTTAACCAAACAAGGTTGTGGTTAGTATGATCCTAATAATCAAATACATGAATAAGGTAATCTAATAAGTCATTTAATTCATTTTGTGATCATAAGATGATAAAGAACTTAATTGAATAAGTAATTAAGTTAATGGGCCATTAGTGGGCCAAGTGAAATAACTCATATAAGAAAGTCTCAAAAGTGAAAACAAACTCCAAATTTGTAATCTACACATCAAAATAAGCCTACATGTCAGTTTTCATTTAATTTGGACAACCTGGAAATAATAAGGTAAGTTTAGGAGAGAGAAATTTGATAAAAGGCATTAATGCTCAATAAAGTAAAATATAATTCTAAAAGATGAAAATAATGACAAATTCGTGTTCAACACACCAACTTGTGGACGAAGTTTCACCTAATTTGGATAATCCTAATGTCATTAATATATGAAGAAAGATAAACTAAGTTTTGAATAATAAATATATTAAAAGTTCTCAAAAGGAAAATCTAAGTATATAATCAAAATCTATATGCTTTAATTAGCCTCCATGTAAAATTTCATCTAATTTGGAATATGTTTGAGCCCTCAATTTCAGAAATAGAAAAAGTAAATAGTTCAATATCTCACTTTATTCCGATTTCTTTTTGGATAAGGTTTGGTCTTTTTATTTCTGTCATGCGGTTGACTTATTTCGGGCCACATCTAAGCCGTTGATCTGGATCCCATGACTTCTTCTATCTCTCCTACCTTCTACTTCCTCTTTCCCATTCTTTTTCTCATGAGCAACAGACCCGACTTCCCCATTTTTTCTCTCGCATATCTCTCCCCCATCTCTCTTCGATTCACTTTGTTTTTGTCTCAGTTGGTTTCCTAATTGTCGTCCACATCGTATGACCCTATAAAATCTAGGGCCTCATTGTGTATCTTGGTTTTCGGTATGCAATTTCTCTTCTCCCCCCTGTTTTCTGTTCGTTTCCTCTGTTTTCCCCTCTTCTCACCCATCCAGGCCTTCGGACCAAGAGGGGTTGGTCTCTTGACCTCCGATAAGGTCTCGTATGTATCTTGCTCGCCTCAGTTCTAGCCTTGTTAGGCTCTGGGATGTCTCCCCTACTCTGGTCACCTCACCGCAGGCGCTCCGGTCGGAGGTGGGCACCTCGACCATCGATAGGCCTGGAAAGGTTTTGGAGATTGGTTTTGCAAACTCTCCATGGATTTGCGAAGCTCTATGCTCCTCTGCGACTTCCAATTCGAGGTGTACCATTTTCCCCCAAATTTGGGTGTTTGCAGCTTTCTGCCCAGTCGCAGCCATGGCACGGCTTGGGTGGAAGAAGGCTTGTAGGCCTTTTTCTCATTTGCCCCTTTGATTCATTTTTTATTTGTCTTTCTCATTAGGGGCAACATCGACTTTTCACTTTTTTCTTTGTGTTCTTGTCTACACTGAGTAAACGCCTGGATGATCGAGGTCTCAGGCCACTTGGTTGGGTTATATTGGGTCCCCTCAGCGGACCCACACCCTCTCTCATGAGGATATTAACTGTTTGCCTAGATTTTCCTGATTTTCTGATTGGTCTAGTTTTCTAAAAAGCATAATTATTTCTCTATTCATCCAAAAATTACAAATAAATACTCATTGGATTCAAGAAAATTAAGGGCTTTCTAATGGTATTGGTTTTGTTGCCTAAATCTGATGTTTTGAAGAGGTGATTTTAATGGGTCTAATTAATAAGATAGTTACTTGAATAATTCATAACTAAATATTAATAAGTCTAGAAATTGTAATAAAATATGTTTTGGACTCATAAAAATATAATCTAAAATATGGCATGGTTTTGATGACCTAATTCACATATAATGAAAAAGGTGATTTTTAGGGTTTTGAATAATTAATGGAAACCTAACCCTAATTCCACATGTATGCATCATAGATTCTTTGGATGCCTAGGCTTGGACCTAGAACTGACTTTGGATCATTTGACTCTGAAGTTGAGGTATGCTTGCAACCCATATTATTTCTATATTGAGCAATAACCTATCTTTATCATTCTCTTGGTCCTATGGACAATATCCTACACATATGCCTTCTCTTATGGAAATATTGGTTCATGTGAACTACTTTGCTCTATTATTGATCTTGTGATCATGGATATTCTCTTGACCCTATTTCTGATGCCTTGGAGCAAGTTGGACTTTTGATGATGTATACCCACAATGATGTGGATTTTTACTTGTTGACATATGCCTAGTGTGATGTGGATGTTTTGATATCTATTTCCCACTTACATCTAGATGTATGTGTTTTCCATTGTGTGATGGCAATATTGTATATTCTGACTATACTTTCTACTTGCCTCCACATTATACATGCTATGTGATTCAGTAGCACTAGAGTAGTGTAAATTGTATTGGTTTTTGTTTATGGGAGATGTGTTATTTCCTGTCGAGCAGATGTGATATTTCCTGCTCTTTTGGGGACGATAAGGAACCTCATACCCTGGGCAAGATGTGTGTCTTGACCCATTTTATATATATTTGGGAGATTGGAAGTATTCCTTTCTCTATCAGGTTTTAACTTTATGAGGGTTGGCTGCCAATTGTGTTTATAGTGTTCTAGGGCTATATTTATCTCACATGCATGCAGGATATTGATTGTGGGGTGTGTGTCCTACTGGTGCTTGTTTCCCACCGTGGTAGTGGATGTTTATATGGCACAATCCTTTTTATGTTGTTTTTATGGCAAGTATCCCTTCTGTTGTAATTCTTTTCTCTTGATACCCGCTTGGGTGGTACTTTTCTTTTCTATGGGAAGCTTATATTTATTTTTTGTCCTTTATTTCCTTATATTGCTCATAGTTTCCTATTTAGTATGCACATACTAGCCTTTGCTAATGTCTCCTATTGTTTCTCTTTTTCTGGGGTATGCTTCCAACCCTAGGTGGAGGACTTGGATGACAAGGCTTGTTGACTTGGACTTAGATTGTGAAATTAAAGCTTGGAGACAATCTTGAGATGGTTTAGATTTCCTCTACATAGATCCTTGTGATGTAAGTTTGTAACCCTTTGTTTTATAATTGAATATAGTCATGTTTTTATTCTGCTGCTATACTTTGGTCTTTAGATTACCATTATATAAAAATTTGAAAATTTTACACCCTTTTTCAGCATACCTAGTGAGTGTGTTTGGACTAGAGGTTCTATTGTTCAAATTTTTATTAAGGAGGTGATTTGACTTCTTTACAACATGGTATCAGAGCCCATGGTAGTTGAAATCTAACTATTTCAATTTTGTCTCCCTAGTTAGACCCATGACTTAGATAGTTGCCTCTAGGTGATATGTTCACCCTAGATTTGATCAATGATGATCTTTTGTGCAACAAGGTCTGGTTTGAGGACGAGAATATGTTAGGGGATCTAATAATGGAAATGTTGTGACTTGGTTTATCGCTTTGATTTTGGGCCCTAAATTTCAGTTTCAATCGCAAAAGTTTTTCACAACAAATTATTTTCCATATAATACTATACGTACAAAAAAAATGTTTTCTCTAGATTTTTTGAAGTATTCTTGGACTAAGTCACAATGAAGAGAAACTCTAGTTTGAGTAGAATCTAACCCAAGTTTTGTAACTAGGATTGATATAATGGTATAGTTGAGCTACCCTATGACTTTTGGATGGTCATGTAGGGTTGATAGGTTAGAGACACAAGGACCTATAACTCAACCCTAGATGGTGACTTTAGTTGGATACATGAACATAAATCTTTAAAATTTTCACAACTAAGAGATGTGGGTAGCTCTAAAAAGTTTTTTAGTTTGACTTGTTAGGTTGAACCTTTTTATGGGGTGGAGTGTAGTTGGTTATTGACGTTTAGACCAATTGATTTCAAGGATGAAATCCTTTTTAAGGGGTGGAGTGCGATAACATCCCAGATCTTGGACCCTACCCTAGAACTTTGGCCTTTTGGGTTTGACCAAACAAGGTTGAGGTTAGTATGATCCTAATAATCAAATACATGAATGAGGTAATCTAATAAGTCATATAATTCATTTTGTGGTCATAAGGTGATAAAAAACTTAATTGAATAAGTAATTAAGTTAATGGGCCATTAGTGGGCCAAGTGACATAACTCATATAAGAAAGTCTAAAAAGTGAAAACAAACTCCAAATTTGTAATCTACACATCAAAATAAGCCTACATGTCAATTTTCATCTAATTTGGACAACCTGGAAATAATAAGGTAAGTTTAGGAGAGAGAAAGTTGATAAAAGGCATTAATGTTCAATAAAGTAAAATATAATTCTAAAAGATGGAAATAATGACAAATTTGTGTTCAACACACTTAAGTTAACTTGTGGATGAAGTTTCACCTAATTTGGATAATCCTAATGTCATTAATATATGAAGAAAGAGAAACTATGTTTTGAATAATAAATGTATTAAAAGTTCTCAAAAGGAAAATTTAAGTACATAATTGGAATCTAAATGCTTTAATTATCCTCTATGCAAAATTTCATCCAATTTGGGATATGTTTGAGCCCTTAATTTAAGAAATAGAAAAAGTAAATAGTTCAATATCTCACTTTATTCCGATTTCTTTTTGGATAAGGTTTGATCTTTTTATTTCTTTCACATTGTTGCCTTATTTTGGGCCACGTTTGATCTGTTGATCTACATCCAATGGCTTCTACTATCTCTCCTACCTTCCGCTTCCTCTTTCACTTACTTTTTCTCACGAGCAACATACCCGACTTCCCCGCTTTTCTCTCACATATCTCTCCCCCATCTCTCACTGATTCACATTGTTTTTGTCTTGGTTGGCTTACTCATCGCCATCCACATCGTATGACCCAATAAATCTAGGGCCTCATTGTGTATCTTGGTTTTTGGTATGAGATTTCTCTTCTCCCCTATTTTCTCTCTGTTTCCTCTATTTTCCCCTCTTCTCGGCCATCCAGGTCTTCAGACCAAGAGGGGTTGGTCTCTTGACCTCCAATGAGGTCCCCGATGCATCTTTCTCGCCTCAGTTCTAGTCTTGTCAGGGTCTGGGATGTCTCCCCTACTCCGATCACCTCGCCGTAGGTACTCCAGTCAGAGGTGGGCACTTCGGCCATCGAGAGGCCTATATAGGTCTTGGAGATTGGTTGTGCAAACTCACCATGAATTTGCGAAGCTCTATGCTCCTCCATGACTTCCAATTCTAGGAATACCATTTTCCCGCAAATCTGGGTATGCAAAACTCTCTACCTAGCCGTGGCCATGGAACAACTTGGGTAGAAGAAGTCTTGTAGGCCTTTTACTTTTTTGCCTCTTTGATTCATTTTTTATTTGTCTTTCTCATCAGGGGCAACATCGACTTTTCACCTTTTTGTTTATGTTGTTGTCTGTGCTGAGTAAACGCCTGGATGACCGAGGGCTCAAGCCACATGTCTGGGATGTACTGGGTCCCCCTGGCAGATCCACACCCTCTCTCACGATGATATTGTTGGCTAAATGGACATCTATAAATCCCTTTGTTTTGATTATGACAAACATTTCATTCTTATTAATCTAACGTGCTACTTGAGTGTGCAGGATGACAAAGCAACAAGGGAAAATCTACAAGCTTACATATTTATAATTTCATGCAATGTAATCACTGTTGTAAAAACTTGTACAAAAATATAATGTACAAGTACTTAGAATTGCATGTAAATCAAGCGTTAGATTCTCCCTAGCTAAACACCACAGTTAGACAAGTCATCCCATTCAAATAGGATTACTTATGCACACTTACACACATAATTAGTGCCTAAATTGAAACCTTGAAACATGATCAATCTCGGTCGACAAACTCCTCGACCGAGACACTCTCGGTCGACAATCTTCTCGACCGAGAAAGATCCAAAGTAGCCGTTAGACACAATAAACAAGTTAGTTGGCAGTTGAAGAAAGACGTTGCAAATCACTTGTTCCAGAGAGCCTGTCGGTCGACAAAAGTTTGACCGAGTAGGAGTCTCGGTCGACCATTTGTCGACCGAGATGGTCTCTGACAGCAACTGCAGAATTAATTAATTAGCCGTTGTTAAAGCAACAACTTTGTACCTAACGGCTAGTTAAGCACTTAGAAACCCCTAGAAGTTGTCTAGAATGTCCTTAAGCTTCCTTAGGCCATTCCTATAAATAGGACAAGCCATAGGACACCTAAATTCACTTATTTTACACTTGTTACACTTGAGAAATACTTGAGCATACTTGAGCAATCTGTTGCAAGCAAATTGAGCACTGTGATCATTGGCCTACTTTCTCCTTAGCTCAAATTCGTGTCCTATAGGCTAGAATCTCCTACCCACAGCAATCACAAGTTCACACATTTGGTTTGGAGATCTATACGCTTGATCTAGGCATATCAAGCCTTGGGCTTTAAAGGATAAGTTGTAATTTCCTTTTTTCTTTCTTATTCCCTATTACTGTTTGTACTCTCCTTGCTACTCCTAGGTTGGAGGCTGCGGATTGGAGAGGGTGAAGATCTTCTTGGCAAAGAAGGAGACTTTGAGCTACTTCAGAAGGCTGGTGCAACGGGAGGTTACTTCTAGAGAGGAAGGCTACTTCAAGGGGGAGCTTGGAGTTACTTCAAGAAGGCTACCTCAGGGTTGGTGCACCTACTTCAAGTGAAGGCTGTTCAAAGAGTGTGGTTGAAAGTATTGTATTTTGTATAAATCCTCGAGAGGTAATAAAATAAATACTTTCAAATCCCGGTTGGGTAAGCAACCGGGTAGTGGACTGACAACTATAGTATTTGCTATAGTTGGAACCACTCTAAACGCCTGTCTCCTTCTTCTAATCTCAATTTTGGTTGTTTGAGTTAAATAATTATTAAAATCACTATAAAACTCTATTCACCCCCCCTCTAGTAGTTTTCAGTTGGTATCAGAGCAGGCTTCAAGGAACCCTAACCAGGTCTTGAAGAATGGAGGGAAATGGTGAAAGGTGTTGGTTGGACAAAACCACAACATGCTGCAATTGGTGTTTAGGAACAAGCCACAAAACAACCGGATGCCCATGGAGATCAAAGGTAGAGCACAAAGAATGTCTTATTGCTACAACTAGTGAAGAAGAAGAAGAGGTAAGTCTCTTTGATTTATCTAAAGAAGAACTAGTTGCTATTATTGAAGAGACACATAATAAATATGTTGAGTGCAAAAAGAAATTAAAGAAATCAAATAAAGAAAATGATGATCTAAATGTTAAACTTCTTGCTCTTGCATCTGAAAATGAGGATCTCAAAGAGGGAAATAAATATTCTGATCTTAAGTTAAAATCTATGGAAGCCGATTGCAAGCTCCTTTCTGTTGAAAATTCAAACTTGCAGACTCAAGTAAACGATCTTCAAAAACAACCATTATTGTGCACCCATATAGATTATGACACTATTGTTAAAGAAAGAAATTTATTGTCATCTAATCTAGACCAAGCAAAACTAGATATTAAGAAGAGAATGGAAGAGATTGCCAAGTTACAACAAAAAGTCAGTAATTTAAATAATAATGGCATTCTTGATCAAATCTTAGATAATTCCTATCATCAAATTGGGAGAAGAGGACTAGGTTACAAGCCTAAAGGGAAGTCCTATCAACCTAGTTGGAAAAGGACACAAACCCATCAATATGTATATGTACCTAAAGGAACAAATACATTTGTACCAAAGAACAACCTAGAACAAAACCATAGAAAACGACTTGAGGTTGATTCTATTTGTTGCCATTATTGCTCACGTCTTGGACATTACTCTTTTTCATGTCCTTATAAGAGAAAAGATGTCGAGTTAGTTTGGGTTCCAAAACCTCCAAACTAAATGAACAAAATCAAGTTGAGATATGACCAAAGACATTAGTTGCATATTTCTATGTCTATCTCAACTCAACATAATGAGATTACAAATGTAAATGAAATTAATATTAGTTTATTCCCTAGATGATTTAAAGTTTAAACTGAAATTATGCTTAGTCAAATGAAAAGAAAATTCCTATTTTCACATGATTGTTCGTAAAAGTATTTTCTGGTCTATTCATATACTAATCATGTAATGGAATTATCATTGTATGCTGATACCATGCTTTCATCATTGGGTGCGCATAGATAAATGAAAATTGTATGCATGGATCCATGAAAATATATAGGCAAGCAAAATGACTTATTAATTATATGTTATTGCTTGCAATACAATCCATAAATTAGTATCTTTGAAGATTTGAGATAATTAATTGTACCTTCAATTAGGAATCTTAAGTATTATGCTTCAGCTTGACATTTAATGCAGATATTATACTCAACATATTCAATCTTAAAATCTGCAAAAATAGCCTCTTGGTCAAAATAAAAGTTGACCAAGGGGCGCTATGGTCGTAGTCAAATTCGACCTAAAATAAGTTTGACATAATAACTATTTGGATATCCTTTTATGATTAAAAGAATGATCAAAACTTGTCCCAATATTGTAAATAATAAACACAATATTACTCCCTTGGAAAATCTATATATATGCTCTACAAAAATAGTCTATCAATTACATTAAAAATCAGCTTCAAATTCGTACTCAGTAAGTCTCTCGGTCGACGAACTCTTCGATCAAAAACCTCTCGGTCAGTCCCTCTCTCTCGACCGACAGAATCTATACAGATTTAGTATCAGACACACTGTCGGTCGACAAATGTTCGACCGAGACAATGTCGGTCGACAATTGTTCCACCGAGAAATAGCCGTTGGATATAACCGTTGTAAACCGACCGTTATGACCATTTATGACCGTTATATGACCGTTGGGGAGCCAAGTGGCGCGTCTGCAACATGACCGTTGCGGACGCTCAGTCGACGAGTCGTCGACCGACCAGGTCACTGGATTGTTATAAAAGGAACCAAAGACGGGTCACTTCCTCACACTTGCATACTCTTGCTTCCATAGGCTCTCTCTAGTGCATTTTTGTGCAACTCTTTAGCATCCTCATCCCCAAGCCTTCCTTGCTTCTTCTCCACCTTCAAGCAACACAATGGCCTCATCATCTGCTCGTGGGAAGAAGAAGGTCTCCGGCAGGAAAGGAAGGGAAGCTCGGGAAGCTACTCCACCACTGACGATCATCAACGACATTGGCTTCGTCGATGGAGATGCTAGTGATCGATATCTACGACTTTCCTCCAAAGCTCCTCTCCCACGACGACCAGTTGAAGTTATGGACTTCATCAACATCGTCGACTTGGAGGACCTTTTCGAAGTACAAAAGTTAAAAGAATTCATCAACCCTTCTTTTCCTTCCTATTCAATCAAGGTAGTGAATGAATTCTATGCAAACCTCATTTCCCACTCTGAAAATGAAACCATCTTCTTCTACACTATGGTCAATGGGCATAGCTTCCGATTTACTGAAGGGGACATTCTTAACATGCTAAACATTGACATAGATGAATATCAAGACACCCTTGACCTTACTTCTGGAAACCCCCTTAACCAATTTCTCCAAGATGACCATACCATTAGTCTTAGTGACATCAAAAGGACCATTTTTAAATCCAATACAACCTGTCACGAAGATAGAGGCACATATTATGCTATAAATCTTAAACCAGCTGCTAGGATTGTAAACCTTATTGTATCAACAAACATACATCCTAGAGCCAATAAGTCTGAAGTTCCTATTTTTCGTATGTGTCTAATATATGCCATTATCCAACGTATTCCCACAAATTTTATCCGCATCATTCTTAAAAACATGCTTGAGTTTTCTAGCAATCCTCCATATGCTGATTTTGTATGCCAAATTACTCAACATTTCCTTAAGACCCCACTTGAGGATATGGGATATACATGGGAGCGTAGACCACAAAAAATAAGTAAGAATACAGTAGAAAAAATGGGAATTGATTTTGGTCATAAAAGGGCTAGAGTTGAAGGAGAAACATCTCATCAAGACATACCACCACCCCCTCCTTCTACTAACCTATCACATGACCCCATTCAAAACACTCTTACTTATATTGCTGGCTCCCAATATCACCTGAGCAAACAACTAGACTATAACCATCATGCCATGACTTATATAAACCAAAGAATGCAAACCCTTTCACCAAACCAACCTGATGAATATCCGTATTCTTTAAATCCTGGCATGCTCAATCCATACAATCCTTCATACAACTATTATCAAACTCCACCTCCACCATCTGTGGATCTTACGCACACTCAGTTTTCATCCATGCAACTGCAAGATATTGCCGCTCATTTCCGATTTGACCGAGTTCCTACATTCTTTGAAGCATATGCTTTAACTAAGACAGGTGCTCTAGATTGGCAAACCTTGGTCCAGTATTATGGAACTGAGCCTTTTCTTGGGAAAGACCCTGACATTGATGTAATCCTTAAGTCTTTCCAGTAAATGTTGGAGTTATTGTAATGATATCTTTTGAAAAATTGTAATGGGTCATCTCTATATGATGTGTCTATCTCTCTATGCTTGTAATACATGCCTTTTATGAAATTGGCCATCTTTACTTGATTCCAATGGATATTTTTATGTGAGACATCTTCAAAATATGGATTATAAGATCATCATTGTAGAACATACAAAATAAGGGGATTAATAAATAAAAATGCAACCTTTAAAAATTGTGGCAAAATTGACAGGATCTATGACACAATCACTTAAAACAGTTATGAAACAAATCCAGACACACTCTCGGTCGAGAAACTGTTTGACCGAGAACACTATCGGTCGAAAGATCGTCGACCGAGCAGGTTTCTGTTATCAAGTTTGCAATAAAACTGAATATATTTGCCAATTAATCATGTTTCCCTTCATCATGTTGAAGATAAAATTGGCTAAACCGCTTCCACTTTGGAAGATGTTTTCTTTGATATTTGTGCTACTTAAACAAAAACTCTTGTTTACATTTTTGGCTTTTAAATGGACATCTTTTTCATTAGATTTGATGGGACATCTAATTAAGGGGGAGTTTTTATTCTTAACGGTTATCTTTTTGAAATGACAAAGGGGGAGAGATAAATATAAAACTAAAATCTAGTAAAACTCAATTAATGAGTTTCATAAATAAACTCTTGGCTTTACATTGAAAGTTGCTATATTCCCAAATGATCTGGATTTCATGTTCCATAATTCATGGGGAATAATAAGCACACATTTTATACACAAGAGAAAAAGCTACAAAAGGTAATCTAAAGGTATGAAACTCATATGTTTTATATTTCCTTTATTTATATTTTGGAAATGTTTGTCATCTTCAAAAAGGGGGAGATTGTTGGCTAAATGGACATCTATAAATCCCTTTGTTTTGATTATGACAAACATTTCATTCTTATTAATCTAACGTGCTACTTGAGTGTGCAGGATGACAAAGCAACAAGGGAAAATCTACAAGCTTACATATTTATAATTTCATGCAATGTAATCACTGTTGTAAAAACTTGTACAAAAATATAATGTACAAGTACTTAGAATTGCATGTAAATCAAGCGTTAGATTCTCCCTAGCTAAACACCACAGTTAGACAAGTCATCCCATTCAAATAGGATTACTTATGCACACTTACACACATAATTAGTGCCTAAATTGAAACCTTGAAACAGGATCAATCTCGGTCGACAAACTCCTCGACCGAGACACTCTCGGTCGACAATCTTCTCGACCGAGAAAGATCCAAAGTAGCCGTTAGACACAATAAACAAGTTAGTTGGCAGTTGAAGAAAGACGTTGCAAATCACTTGTTCCAGAGAGCCTGTCGGTCGACAAAAGTTCGACCGAGTAGGAGTCTCGGTCGACCATTTGTCGACCGAGATGGTCTCTGACAGCAACTGCAGAATTAATTAATTAGCCATTGTTAAAGCAACAACTTTGTACCTAACGGCTAGTTAAGCACTTAGAAACCCCTAGAAGTTGTCTAGAATGTCCTTAAGCTTCCTTAGGCCATTCCTATAAATAGGACAAGCCATAGGACACCTAAATTCACTTATTTTACACTTGTTACACTTGAGAAATACTTGAGCATACTTGAGCAATCTGTTGCAAGCAAATTGAGCACTGTGATCATTGGCCTACTTTCTCCTTAGCTCAAATTCATGTCCTATAGGCTAGAATCTCCTACCCACAGCAATCACAAGTTCACACATTTGGTTAGGAGATCTATATGCTTGATCTAGGCATATCAAGCCTTGGGCTTTAAAGGATAAGTTGTAATTTCCTTTTTTCTTTCTTATTCCCTATTACTGTTTGTACTCTCCTTGCTACTCCTAGGTTGGAGGCTGCAGATTGGAGAGGGTGCAGATCTTCTTGGCAAAGAAGGAGACTTTGAGCTACTTCAGAAGGCTGGTGCAACGGGAGGTTACTTCTAGAGAGGAAGGCTACTTCAAGGGGGAGCTTGGAGTTACTTCAAGAAGGCTACCTCAGGGTTGGTGCACCTACTTCAAGTGAAGGATGTTCAAAGGGTGTGGTTGAAAGTATTGTATTTTGTATAAATCCTCGAGAGGTAATAAAATAAATACTTTCAAATCCCGGTTGGGTAAGCAACCGGGTAGTGGACTGACAACTATACTATTTGCTATAGTTGGAACCACTCTAAACGTCTGTCTCCTTCTTCTAATCTCAATTTTGGTTGTTTGAGTTAAATAATTATTAAAATCACTATAAAACTCTATTCACCCCCCCTCTAGTAGTTTTCAGATATTAACTGCTTGCATGGATTTTTCCGATTTTCTAATTGGTCAAGTTTTCTAAGAAGCATAATTATTTCTCTACTCATCCAAAAATTACAAATAAATACTCGTTGGATTCAGAAAAATAAGAGATTTATAATGGTATTAGTTTTGTTTCCTAAATCTAATGTTTTGAAGAGGTGATTTTAATGGGTCTATTTAATAAGATAATAACTTGAATAATTCATAACTAAATATTGATAAGTCAGAAAAATATCATAAGATATGTTTTGGACTCACAAAAATATAATATAAAATATGGCATGGTTTTGATGACCTAATTCACATATAAAGAAAAAGGTGATTTTTAGGGTTTTGAATACTTAATGGAAACCTAACCCTAATTCAACATGTATGCATCATAGGTTCTTTGGACGCCTAGGCTTGGACCTAGAACTGACTTTGGATCATTTGACTCTGAAGTTGAGGTATGTTTACATCCCATATTATTTCTATGTTGAGAAATAACCTATCTTTATCATTCTCTAGGTCTATGGACAATAGCCAACACATATGTCTTCTCTTATGGAAATATTGGTTCATGTGAACTACTTTTCTTTGTTATTGATCTTGTGATCATGGATATTTTCTTGACATTGTTTCTTATGCCTTGGTGCAAGTGGGACATTTGATGATGTATGACCACTGTGATGTGGATTTTTACTTGTTGACATATGCCCACTGTGATGTGGATGTTTTGATATCTATTTCCCACTTACATGTGGATGTATGTGTTGTCCATTATGTGATCGCAACATTGTATATTCTCACTATACTTTCTACTTGCATCTACCTTATACATGCTATGTGATTCAGTAGCACTAGAGTAGTGTAAATTTCATTGGTTTTTGTTTATGGAAGATGTGTTATTTCCTACCGAGGAGATGTGATATTTCCTGCTCTTTTTGGGACGGCAAGGAACCTCGTACCATGGGCAAGATGTGTGTCTTGACCCATTTTATATATATTTAGGAGAATGGCTGTATTTCTTTCTCTATCACATTTCAACTTTATGAGGGTTGGCCGCCAATTGTGTTTATATTATTCTAGGGCTATGTTTATCTCACATGCATGTAGGATATTGATTGTGGGGTGTGTGCCCTACTGGTGCTAGTTTCCCACCGTGGTAGTGGACGTTTATACGGCACAATCCTTTTTATGTTGTTTTTATGGAAAGTATCCCTTCTGTTGTAATTCTTTTCTCTTGATACCCGCTTGGGTGGTACTTTTCTTTTCTATGGGAAGCTTCTATTTATTTGTTGTCCTTTATTTCCTTATATTGCTCATAGTTTCCTATTTAGTATGCACATACCAGCCGTTATTGATGTATCCTATTGTTTCTCTTTTACTGGGGTATTCTTCCAACCCTAGGTGGAGGACTTGGATGACAAGGCTTGTTGACCTGGACGTAGATTGTGAAGTTAAAGCTTGGAGATAATCTTGAGGTGGTTTAGATTTCCTCTACATGGATCCTTGTGATGTAAGTTTGTAACCCTTTGTTTTATAATTGAATATAGTCATGTTTTTATTCCTCTTCTATACTTTGGCCTTTTGATTACCATTATATAAAAATTTGAAAATTTTACACCCATTTTCAGCATACCTACAGAGTGTGTTTGGACTGGAGGTTATATTGTTCAAATTTTTAGTAAGGAGGTGATTTCACTTCTTTACAGTCTGCCTGTCGCTGAAGAAAGGATTGCCTCCCTTCATGAGCTGCTTTTGACATACCCATCACATGTTTTTGGTAAAGTCTGCCCTTTCGATCAATGTGTGATCTCCATATCGCATTGGTATTATTGGCCTTGTCTACAGCTCTTCATAGACTTTCCTGATCTCTGAGGACGTATGTTGGATGCGGGTTGGTCGAGGGACCAACTCGCCTTGATCCACCGACGTAGAAGGGCCTCTCCTTGGTGCCATTATGCCAATGCAAGAAAGAGGATTAGGAAAGAGAAGCACGGTGAAGATCATCATCTTGGTGAAGATCGTCGGTGCCTGGTGCAACTCTACTCTGAGTTATAGGAGTAGTGGATGAAGTGGTGTGAAGAAAATGGGTTAACCACCCCTCCTTATATAGCTGAGTCAGGAAGAGTCAATACTAATGACTTTTGTGGCGGTAGTACTGAGATTTAGGCATAAATTTGTGGCTCGGATGTATCAGCAACTGACTTTTGATGATGTCCCTAGCACGAATTGCTTGACATGGGTAGTATCGAGTTCAATTTGGTAGTACAGACTTGAGTTGTGGATCGCTACTACCAACTGTGCAATGAAGCTTGCATCTATCGTTGAATCGAGCATCCACAGATTGCTGATGTCATGCATCAGTACTTCCAACTGGAATGGTGGTAGTACCCAGTTGGCAGTGATGGCTCAATACTTTCAAATTTTTCGTCTCGATGTTCTGATTCTGGGTGCACCAAAAAGTCGGTAATATTGACTTGGGTGTCGATAATACTGAGAGCTTATCAGTTAATGATCGAAAATCTGCAGAGACTCAATAGTATCGACTTGGAGAGTCAATAGTATTGAGTCTTATATGCTTGTGTGGGTGGCTTACTGATGTAATCTAGGTACTACCGACTGGGTGTCACGGTAGTACCGACTTGGAGAATATCTACACACTCCACACACAAGTAAGTTACATTTTTTTCTTCAGAAAAATTAAAATACAAAGACAACTACAATGCAAAAATGAATATGAATAGAAGGAAAATAAAGGTGGGGTTGCCTCCCAAAAAGTTCCATTGTTTAACGTCCTAGACTAGACGTTCCTAAGAGTAAGAATCTAATGGATCTCCATAAGTTGTACCTCTTCTATTCTATGCTCCACTTCCCCACCAATGTAGTTCTTCAATCATTGACCATTAACAAGGAATGGCCTAGTCCTATCTAAAATCTTCACTGCACCATGGAGAAACACTTTCTCAATCACAAATGGTCCACTACATTTGGACCTCAGTTTGCCTGGATGTAACTTAAGTCGAGAATTAAATAGGAGAACCTTTTGGCCTAGAAGTAACACCCTATTCACAATAAGCCTATCATGAATCTTATTTGTCCTCTCCTTATAAATCCTAGAGCTTTCATAAGCATCCATCCTAAGCTCATCTAGTTCATTCAGCTCCAAAAGTCTTTTCCTACCAACTTCATCCAATCCAAAGTTTAACTTTCTTAATGCCCATTTTTCCTTATGCTCAAGCTCTACTGGTAAATGACAAGCATGATTGTAAACCAACCTAAAAGGTGTCATCCCTATAGGTGATTTATAGGCCGTCCTATATGCCCAAAGAGCATCATTAATTATGAAACTCCAATTTGTCCTATTAGTGGAAACTGTCCTTTCTAAGATCTTATTCACTTCTCTATTGGATACCTCCACTTTGCCTTGTGTCTGTGCATGATAAGAAGTACCCACTCGGTGTTTCACCCCATATTTGCTAAGTAAGGCTCTGAATTGCCTATTGGTGAAATGCAATCCACCATCACTAATGATCAGTCGGGGGACACCAAACCTGTAGAAAATGTTATCCTTCACAAATCTACACACCACTTGAGCATCATTGGTGTAGGTTGGAATTGCTTCCACCCACTTAGATACATAGTCAACCGCAAGTAGAATGTAAAGGTTAGAATTAGATGACACAAATGGACCGATGAAATCAATGCCCCAAATATAAAAAATCTCAACCTCTTGAAACACATTCAATGACATCACATGTCGCTTAGAAATATTACCTGCACATTGACATGCATCACACGGACAAACGAAATCATATGCATATTTAAACAATGTTGACCAATAAAATTCACTCTCTAACACTTTTTCCTACATCCTAGAGCTAGCATGATGCCCTCCCGTAGGTAAAGAATGGCAGTGTGACAAAATGCTTTCTACCTCACCCTCAGGTACACACTTCCTCAAAAGTCCATCCCTACATTTTTTAAGAAGAATAGGGTTATCCCATATGTAAAACCTCAATGAGTGGAAAAATTTCTTCTTGTCTTGACACCCCCAATCTGCAAGAAACTCTTTGCAGGCTAAATAATTAACAATATCTGCACACCATGGATCCTTAGTCTTAATAGCAAAGAGTTTTTCATCTAGAAAATCCTCAACAATTGGAGTATCTACATCTGTTTCATTCACTCTTTCTAACCTAGATAGGTGATCTTCTACCACATTTTCCACCACTGCCTTGTCTTTAATTTCTATGTCAAATTCTTGTAACAATAAAATCCACCTAATCAATATAGGTTTCACATCTTTCTTTTATAAAAAGTATTTGATTGCAGTGTGGTTGGTCCAATCAATCACCCTTACCCCTACTAGGTACTGGCGGAACTTCTCAAATGCAAAAAAAAGCTAAGAGTTCTTTTTCCGTGGTTGTATAATTAAGTTGTGCATCATTAAAAGTTTTAGACGCATAATATATGACGGTAGGAGCTTTATCTTTGAGTTGTCCCAAAACATCTCCCACAGCATAGTCTAATACATCACACATCATCTCAAATGGTAGGCTCCAATCAGGATCCTACACAATAGGTGCAGAACGTAGCTTTTCCTTTAAAATTTCAAAAGCATTCAAACATCAATCATCAAAGGAAAATTCAACATCTTCTGAAACATCCGACAAGGGTTTAGCAAATTTTGAAAAATCTTCGATAAACTAGACCAGCATGTCCCAGAAAGCTCCTTACGCCTTTCCTCGATGTTGGTTGAGGTAGCTTGGAGATAACTTCTATCTTAACCGGGTATACTTCCATGCCATTGTTGGACACCTTGTGTCCCAACACTATTCCCTCACTCACCATCATATGGAACTTCTCTCAATTTAAGACTAAATGAGTGTCCTCACACCTTTGTAAAACCTTATCAAAATCGTATACAATCACTAAATGACTCCCCATACATTTGAAAATCACCAATAAACACCTCCAAACACTGCTCTACCATATCAGAGAAAATGGCAAGCATACAACATTGGAAGGTGGCAGGGGCATTAGAAAGGACGAATGGCATCCGTCTATATCAAAATGTGACGTAAGAAGAAGTGAAAGTAGATTTCTCCTATTCCGTTGGCTCAATCGAGATCTAATTATAACCAAAATACCCTTCGCGGAAGAAAAAGTGTGAACGACCAGTGAGTCATTCCAAAATCTGATCAATGAAAGGTAGTGGAAAATTATATTTTAATGTGACGACATTTAAATGACGATAATCTATGCAAACACACCACCCTATCATCAACCTAGTTGAAACCAATTCATTAGCTGCATTGTTCATGACAGTGATCCCCCCTTTCTTAGCAACTACTTGAGTTGGGCTAACCCACATAGAATTAGAAATTCCATAAATGATACCTACCGACAGGAGCTTACCCACTAGTTTCTTCACTACCTCAGTCATGATCGGGTTGAGTCGCCACTGAGGTTGAACTATTAATTTAGCTCCTTCTTCTAGCCAGATCTTATGTTGACACAAACTCAGGGAGATCCCTTTGATGTCTGCTATAGACCACCCAAAAGCAGCTCAGTGGTTCTTCTATACAATAAGCAATTGCCCCTTTTCTTCACCGCTCAAGGACGATGATATGATCATTGGGAGCTTTTCTTCTGTGGCCAGGGAGACATACTTCAGATGTGGTAGCAACAACTTCAATTCCAACTCAAGAGGGCTCAACAGAGATGGAACTAGTAGTGGGGGAGGTGGTCCCAAGTCTTCAAAATATCTTGTGTAATAGTAGGGTACTTCCTTGAACATCAATACACTCTCCTCTAGAGAGCAGTTGCGTGTTTTGTCATCTACTCTATTCATCAAACATGCTTCCAAAGGTAATTGTGGATATGTTTGCATTAGGGAATCAATAGTGACCTCCTCTATGGTATCCAGGTCATAGTCTTCTTCTCTATCATCTAGGTAACATATTGCTTCTTTCGATGATATCATCTTAGTGTTTTCAATTATATCATCTGCCATAGTATCTCTTTCCACTTTATTCATCAGATGAGCCATATCGAGAAATGGCTTCCCCAGACACAGAGAAATCTTACCCTGCATGTGTTGTAGCACACTACTACAGAACCTACCTTTAGTGTCGGTTATTTAAAGCCTTTAGTGTCGGTTTCTAAGCGACACCTATGTGGGCGACACTAAAAGTCCACCCATTAGGCGTCGGTTCCAAAACCGACGCCCAAACACTTCGCGCGCCACCGAAAACGTGCCATCATGGGACTATAGGCATCGGTTATTAGGTAAGAAACTGACGCCCAAACCCTTCACGCCACAGAAAGGGCACCATCTTGGGCACTATCAGTGTCGGTTATTTACAAATAACCGACGCCATATATCTTCGCGCCACACAAAATAGACGCCGGTTATTTGTAAAAAACCGACACTATAACATTATGTGTCAGTTATTTACAAATAACTCACGCCTATTGGTTTTTTTTTTCTATCAGTCTGCAGACCTGCTGTGGCTGGTCACAGGATGAGAAACCTGTTCAGTTCAGTTATGAACTGTAGGTTTTACGACATCCATTGATATCAGCCGACAATAGGCCGCAAACCTGCAAAATTAACAATAAAAAAGTAGCACATGCATTTAGCAATGCAACCTGCAGTTCCATTTTATTTTCACACATTTATAAACATTCACACATGCTAGCAATCTGTAGTTCCATTCATTCACATTCACACATGTAGAAACATTCATATAGCAACCAACACTTTCATTCATTTTCACTCAGACACATGTAGAAACATCCAGACATGTAGAAACATTCACACATATATTATAATTCAGAAATTCATTTACAAAGTATCATTGTTTAGTCATTATTCGCTATCAGGATCCCAATTATATTTTAAAGCCCCCACTAATTGTATGGCTGTTGCCCATTCTTCTACTACTTCATTTAATTCTCCCATCGTATAGGGAGCATTAACATTTGGTAAGTCCTTTCCTGTAATGGGGTCAACTTTAAACACCTGTAAAGAGAATGATGTATATATATAATTAATGAGATATAAATAAGATTGATATATTTCGATCATATTATCTAATGAGACTATATAATACCTGAGCAATACATTCGATATCCAGTACAGCATGTTTGATAATCATGTACATATATCGCATGACATAGTATCCACATGCCCATTCGTTGTCTTGTGTAGCACACTATAAATTCAAACATACAAAATATTAAAAAATACAACTAATTAAGCATTGTTCACATAAATAATATATACATATATTGCAGTCGGGAACTTACTTTCACGTTCTTCCAAATTATTGGCTGGTTCTTTTTCGTGGGGATCTTTCCTCCAGCCTTTTTGTACTCCTCAAAACCCCTACATGTTAATGTAACACAGAACATTGCAATTAAATAGTAATGTAATAACATATGTTAACGGATATGAAAAATGAAATATTTCTCACCGGAATACTGCCATTTTCATTATGTGTCCAAATCTTGTATTCAAATTACCCCCCTTAGGATCTAGATAATACACAGTGAATGTCTCGGGGGCAATAACCAGTAACTCCCAATGCCTACCCATAGAGGAAAAAAAGTTAAAAATTAATAACTAAAAATCCACAATAAAATGTAATTTTCTTAAGTCCAAATTATAATAAGCAAAGTAAACTTACTCTACATTGAATGGAGCCATTATCACCTTCTTCTTTTTTACAGCAAAATTTGAAAAAGCCACACAGCAGTATTGTTGAACTGATGTAGGGTCTTTAGCTACTAGACTAATCAAATATGGAATAAAAAACCCTACATGTTCGAATCCAAAATCTACACATATGTTGTCTAAGTTGATGCAAAATATGTATTAATTACGCATGCATTAATAAATAAGAAACCAGATCACCAGATCATACACAAGGTATATGGATGTATACAGAATATCTCACCTTATCCATAGCTCTATCACAGATGTATTTAGCCAATCATATCGAAACAACTCCAAAATATATTCTATAAATAGTTTTGTTTCGTATGACTGACCTGTAGAATCTGAATCGGAAGAAACAGTTATTGGGGAGTTTATATCATGTTCCCCTAACCATACTGCCATACCCCTATAGTTAGGACCTAACGGGATAGGTAGGTCTTGTGGAACCCAACTAGGTAATGCAGGAGGTGGAAGTGGAGTCCTAGATGTTGTGGGTGTCTTCTTTTTAACCTGTATATATATATATAATAATTTCAGATCAACTGCCAGCATATACACACACTAACAATTGAACGTAATGTAGATTTACCACAATATCACTCCGCCTACTGCCTCACCAAGCGTTTCACAATCTGGGTGGGCATATGGCAGTGGAAGATCCATCCACTGGGGGAATATATGTATCGGGCTCACTTGAATCCAACCAGCTGGTACTGGAGACCCGTGACACGTTTCCCCTGGTAGGGATGGGTAAGCCGACGCCTCTGTCACGACATATTCTTTACTTTTTAGACGGCATGGCTTCAACCCCTACAAATTTTTGTGTAAAGAATGTTATATACATATATACATATCATCTTTTTTTGAAACGACTACAATTTCATATATACGTATCATCTTGAATTAAAAAACTAGTTACTATGTCATAAAAATACTTACAGTGGATGTGCTAGGTGGTGGTTCTACAGGATTACTCCCAACCTCTGCAGTAGGAGTAGGAGTAGAGTCTACAGTAGGTATTGTCTGGTAAGTGGCAGTCTGAGATGCCTGCCACTTTTTCATTGATTCTTCAAGTTTTTCTTCGAGTTTCCTGTCAAATAGCTTATCCACCTATACATGGATAAAAGAAACGTCAAATTCTAATTTTTGAATTCTCTTTTACAGTAACATCTACAAGGAAAAAATATGTTACCTCTTCTTATGAAAGTCCCGCTTTTGGGACATGTTTGCGCTGGGATGGCCCAAAAAAAGCTTTGATGCCCACACCAGTGCCTGCAGCCCTAACACGTCCAGGATGCTCTGGGTTACCCAGAGTAACTGTCAATTCATCCATTGTGCCCTCAGAGATGAACTTTCCTTGTTTCCTCAGCTCATGCAGCTCCCGCTAATCGCCAAAACAAAAATTTGTACTTAAGTAAACAATACAAATAATCAATATTCGAATGATTGTTGTAAGAGTTGTATTTTACCTTCTTATTTTGCCTCCCAGCTATCCAGACATCATGGCGAGGCAGAGGTGTGCTACCTATGGTAGAGGACTCCTGAGTAGCAGCAGACTGAGCAGCAGTAGCCTCATCCTGTAGTCTTTGGCGAACGCCTGCATACCCCTTTGGACCCATTGTGTGGTCATGCACATTCAGTGCACGCCTTGATCTTTGTGCCTCACTGAGGGCCTAGTTAGTATCCAAATTAATGATTTGGTTAGTAACACTAAATGTTAATATTGAATAAGTGAATACAACATATATTAATTAATGAGATTGAGACTGACGCCTAATACCTTGAATTCATCAGTTTGTCTTGAAGCGACAAACGCATCCCATTCTTCTTTGTCCAGGAAGTTCCACTATTCAGTGGCTGTCTTCTTCCTCTTGTCGGCTTCTTTTATGTATTCTCTGGTGAGATTTGTCCTATAGTTCCTTAGGACTCTCCCACAGCGTTGCATCACACATTTACGAAGCAGCTTTTCATCCAATTCAAATATACTCTGCAAAATAGAATTTCTATTAACTAGTATCCAAAAATTTAGTAATCTACAAAATAGAATTGCAAATTAATAATAACTCACACATAAATCCCTCCATATTAAATCTTTCTTCTCCTTAGAAACGTTATGCCAAGAATCTAAGCGACAACCGCAATGGCTACGAGTAACAATCCCAAGATATGAAATAAATGAATTGTGATTCACACCACATGCATTTCCTGCATTATCGAAATCCACAACAAGTTTGGGTCCATTGCCCTTTTGCGCAATTAACTTCTTCATCATAGTGATGCCCCTTCTCTTGTCAACTTTTTGGTGTTGTTGATCAAGTGCCTCAAGTGCTTCAGATGGTACCTGTGCATCATCAATCTAAAATTTGACAAAATAATTCACATTTACAAGATATAACTATAAATGGACATATAGATATAAATATATGATATATTTTTAAAACTTACATTGTGAGGCGGCGCATTGATGTCGTCACCCTCACGGTATTCATCAGCACGGTCATCAGGAGAATGGTCAGCCATCTGCAAATTCACATTCAAATTGTAAAGTTCACATTGTAAAGTAGTAATTCAAAGTGTAAAGCTCACATTGTAAAGTAATTCAAATTGTAAAGCTCACATTGTAAAGTAATTCAAATTGTAAAGCTCACATTGTAAAGTTCAAATTCATATTCAAATTGTAAAGCTCACATTGTAAAGTAATTCAAATTGTAAAGTTCACATTGTAAAGTAATTCAAATTCTAAAGCTCACATTGTAAAGTTCCAGCAGAGGAAGAAGAAGAAGGCAGGGCGGGCACCTTGTAAAGTAACTCAAATTCTAAAGCTCACAGTAGAACCTATCTCTAGGTTGTTTCCTATGTTCCTTTACAAATCTAATAAACTGGTCAAGACCAGAAATAAACTCTGGGGTGCAGCGATTGCGAATGGACATCCATGATCTATCCATTCTATGATCAAAGAGAAAACAAGTATATATTAGGACAAGATTAGGGTCTAGGGTTAACAAATACATGTGATGTCATTCTTATATATAATAAATGTGTACCACCTATCCCATTCTTGAATACCTAATATCACTAGTAAGTGTATAATGTGTATTGGGTTTTCAAGAAAATTTCGGCAGCATTTCCCCGCTGTTCTCCAAGTACATATGTACTTAGAGAACAAACGGGGAAATGCTGCGGAAATTTTCTTGAAAACCCAACACACATTATATACACTGACATCCTAAGAGAGATTAGGTGTTCAAGAACAGTCCCAAACCGGGGACTATCTAAGACTTACTCCTAATGAGTAAATCTTGGATGGGTTTCTAGGCCAACAAATAATGTGTTGTCATTCTTATACCTAAAATCCTAGTTCTGCAAGTTAGGGCGATTATTGATGTCTTTAAAAGCATGATTGATAATATATTTAGGGAAAAGTTCATCATTTACATTCCAAGCATGTATACATTATAGTTCATCATTAAGCAAAAGAAGGGTGATTAGGATTGTCACCAAGAATATAGCTAAACTATTAAACAATGATTATAGCTAAACTATTAAACAATAGACTTGCCACACATAAAACACCCTATACAACTATAAAACAAAAAAGTATTAAGTATATATGCATGATACAATAACTATTTTGCATCACATTACAACAGACTTATCATTGATACCTTACTAACTTATTGCTACATTTACATATCATCACTTGATCAAAATTACAGCAGTACATTTAACCAAAGTATGCATTCTAAAATCTATTTCATGATTAGTTACATGTAATTTACTTGGATATATAGCAATACCCGATTACTATGTTTTACATACAAAGTATGCATATTAAATTAACTAAGGCTTATCATAGAACATGTATTGTATAGACAATAGAGGATTCAGCTCAGTAGAAGTACAAAATCAGTACCTAAACCCTAAAATCACACCTTTTTAGCATTTATTCTAACAGGTTTATGTACATCAATATGTGTATGAGTAGGCAGGCACCTTGAGAGAAGTAAATAAATTAAAAAAAAAAAAAACGCCCAGCAGCAGGGCAGGCAGCTTGAGAGAAGAGGAGCAGAGGAAGAAGAAGAAGGCAGGGCGGGCACCTTGAGGAAAGAGGAGCAGCGGCCCGAGCAAGTCCTAGAAGCTGCCGGTGGCGAGGAGAGGAGTGGAGGAGAGGGCGGCGAGGCTAGGAGACCTAGCTGCTACCGGCGACGGCGGAGAGGGCGGTCGGTGGGCGGGCGGGCGACGACGGGCGAGCACGGAGAAAGGAGCGGCGGCGACGGGTGTTGTAGCACGAACGGCAGGGAGGGGCGGCGGAGGCAGGGAGCAAGAAATCGCCAAAGGTTAGGGAAATCGGGAACGAAATAGGGAAAGGGAAGAATCGGTCGGGCTGGTGAGCTATTAAGTTGACAATAAGTGTTGGTTATTTAAAAAAACCGACAACTAAACCTATAGTGTCGATTATTTAGTTATGAACCGACACCTATACTAAGTGTCGGTTATTTAAAAAAACCAACAACTAAACCTATAGTGTCGGTTATTTAGTTATTAACCGACGCCATATGTAAAATTTTGGAGCCAATTTTTTTGCTGGAATTTTGGGTTTGGCGGTTGAGTTTAGGTGTCAGTTGTTTATTAATTAACCGACACTTAATAAAATTTGTACCCGTGTCTGGTCGACCTTCGTAGATTGGATGTCAGTTTATGTTATAAACTGACATTGTAGAGTTTATGTGTCGGTTTTTGTATACAACCGACACCTTAAAAAGTGACTTTATAAGCCATTTCTATAGTAGTGATGTTACAACATGATGTATCCCCTCTTTCTTTTGAGTGTTCAGACATCTTGATTTCAAACCGGTCATCATAAGTGCCCATTGTCAGATGTCCTCTATCCATTTCTAGGATCATATTAGTCATGGATCTAAATGGCCTACCTAGAAAATGTTTGTTGCCTTTATCCTCTTACATTTCCATTACCATGAATCCAGCAGGAAAAATAAACCTATCCACTTTCACTAGGACATCTTCACAAATGCCATATGGCCTGACCAAAGAGTTGTCAGCCAATTCAATAGTCATAGTACTTTTTTTGTCTCCTTAAGACCTAGCTTTTTGAAGGTTGATAAAGGCATGAGGTTGATACTGGCCGCTAAGTCACATAAAGCCTCACTGAACTTCATCTTTCCTATGAAGCACGTGATGTTGAAACAACCAGAATCTTGTCTTTTAGGAGGTAGCGTTCCCAAAATAAAAGCACTCACCTACTCCTTTAACACTACCACATCAACCTCAGGTATCCGTCTCTTCTTATTGATGATATCTTTCCAGAACTTTCCATACGATGGTAGCTGCTCAATTGCATCAATAAATGGAATATTGACATATAGCTTTTCAAAACCTTCTAAAAATTTCTAGAACTGCCTGTATGCTTTGGTTGCCTTCAAGCTGTTTGAAAAGGGTACTGGAGTTACTGGTGTCCTCTAGTGAGGTGGGACACATGCTTTTGATCTAGTATCTTCCACCTCATCATTGTTCTCTTTAGATATTTTCTCTTCTTCCAAATTATCTAGTTTAGTTGCCTCTACTGTCACAGTTCGAGTTGTGGTTCCAGTAGCTTCACCTGTATCTGTGGTTTCTGGCTCCTTATTCGACAATGTTTTACCACTGTGTAGTAGGACTGCCACAACATGTTGATTTCCAGAAGGCACGTTGGTAGTAGCTGGGAACCCCTGTTGGTTTGGCTGCTTCAAGGTACCCACATCTACTTTCATTTGAGAAATATGAGTTTCTATATTGTGGATCCTCACCCCTTGGTTCTGGAGTTCTCTTTTTGTTTGTCCTATTAGCACTTCATTCTGACTGACCAGCTTTCCAAGCATTTCTTCAATATAGTCAATCTTCTTTTGTTCTTGTTGATATTGTGCCTGGCCATCGAATAGTTGCGGCCTGGGTTGTTGCACCTGTGATGGGTCCTGTTGAAAATTGTTAGGATCCTTCTATGAAAACTTAGGATCCTTCCTCCATGTGTAATCGTTGCTCCTAAATTTCTATTGTTGGCGCATGAACTTACACTCTTCATCTTCTTCTTCTATAGGTGATCTATCATTGGCACATAGCTTTTTAGCAATCAACTCCAACTTCTCATTTAATGCAGAGATGACCTTAGACTCGTTGACGCTTTTGATAGTTTTCGGGAGCTCTCTCTCATCTCCCCATGATTGATTCTTGGACATATTCTTCAACATCTCATGACAGTGGGTAGGTTTATTGTTGAGGAAGAACCCTGCTCCTACACTATCAAGTGTAGTCTTTGTCCCTTGTGCAGACCCTAATAGAAGATCTTTGGTTGTCCCAGAAGATCAATACCATGATGAGGTACTTTCCACATCATATTCTGGAACCTTTCCTATGCTTCAAAATAGGATTCATCAGCTTATTGTCTGAAATTATGGATCTTCTTTACTAATTCATTGGTCTTCTATGGGGGAAATATGCTCAAAAAAGGCTTCAATCATCTAATACCACATTTCAATGCATTCATCATCAAGGTTATGAAACCATGACTTTGCACGGTCTGCCAATGATGACAGAAAAAGCTTCAGATAGATCACAATTTCTGGTATTCTATCTATCTTGACCATATCACAATTCTCCACAAAGTTGCTGATGTGCACCATTGGGTCTTCATAACTGTGGCCATGGAAAGCTTGGGATTTGACTAAAGAGATCAACTCTTGGTCAATCTTGTAGCTACCCACATTGATGGCTTGTCTTTTGATTGGTCCTTTTGAGCAGTTGAGTCAAAGGCTCTAATCCTCTCCCATATTATCTATTCTTCTGCTCCATCCCCCATTTCTACTGACTTAGGTTCTTCTGGTGTTATAGGTCTCTCAGGAGGAGGTGTCGATCATGGAGTCCAGTTGAATCTATCCACTGATTGTCCAATTTCCCTTTCTCTATGAAGGAGTTCTGCTTGCCCAAACCCCAGAGAAGATGGATCTTCTTAATCGTGGGCTCGAGTATGCACCCTACACCAGTGCCTAAAAGTAGCAAATTGATTGTCAGAGTGCCACAGTGGAGATAGAAGCAATAATAATTTTATAATTCAGCTCTAAGTGAAATCAAAAATAAGAAATGGGTTGGTCTAGAGTAGCTTACCACAACACTCATAGTGTTGGATGTTTCCATTTCCCCGGCAACGGCGTCAAAAACTTGACATGTGTTTACAGTGCGTATACACAAGTGAACGCATCGAAGTAATATAGGTCATTTTAAGGCCTGAGTCAAACACAAGGAAACGTTCTCCAGAAGACTACTACTAACTATTGTCTAATCAGCTAGGCCAGTGTAATTGAATGGGTTTGATTGAACAGAAGCAAACACTGAAATTACTCTGATTTAGGGAATTACTTAGGATTGTGGTTTCACTTCAGATAGTATTGCAATTCATTCCATAAACCTATATATGTTACCCCTATCCCTGGATAAAGAGCCTGTAGTCAAAACTACCCACTCTCGCATCATAGTTCACTACCTATTCTAATGACAACCCCATTTCCATAGCAATTGGTTGATTAGTTAGCTGCTTTATGATTGAACTTTGGGTTTCTCCCCCCATTTATTCTCTGCCCTTCCCAAGGGGTGCAATAAATAGGTAAATCTATGCTTTACAACTCTTAACCTCTCTCCCAAAATTATTAAGAGTCTAATAATCTATCTATGTTGATCAGGAATAAATAGAACAATGCATATTAATATATTTATATCCAAAAGACAAGGATAAAGATGATATTAATGCATGGAAATTAGTTACATGCATTTCAGGGCTACTACTGGGCCCTAAGGAATCAAGGGGTTTAGCCCCACATGGTTTTCATTGATGAATACATGGTGAAAAAGAGAAAAATGTGGGAAACATTAGAGAAACTAAGTAATCCCTGGTGAATATCTGATCTAGATGATCCCCTACATCGTGTGTGCAATTAGTTATGTTCTAACTGTCGATTTGCCTTTTGGAAGTGCTTGAATCATCCCAGATGAAGCCTTTAGTTCCTTTCTCTTGTTCTCTCCCTCTCTAGTGTCATGTAATGGAATATGGTTACTGCCTTTCATCTGGTCGAACTCCCCTTAGGTCATAGTTGTCACTTATAGTATGAAATAACGTCCACCTTTGGATTAGATTTCCATATTTAGATTTACCAAATTAGGAAGACTTGGTAGTACCGACTAGGAAGTTGGTAGTATTGAGATCCTAGGGTATCGAAAATGTCGGTACTATTGTCTTGTCTCGACAGCACTGAGTCTTCAGGTCGCCCAAGCATTGTCTTACTAATGCCATCTCGGTAGTACTGAGTTTGTGAACTCGGTAGTACCGACTTTTTGCGATTCATCCTTGTGTTTTACTGATGTGATTCTGATACTACTGACTTGGAGTCTCGGTAGTATCGAGTCTGTGTGAGTCTTTTCTGGGCAAGTACTGACGTGAAGTCGGTACCACCGACTTTTGGCGTCGGTAGTATTGACTCTGTGAGGTTCAATTGTACCTGAAAATGCACAAAAACATGGATAAATGCTCGTGATAAATATTAAATCATCTCAAATAGTAAAATTAGATAATTTGATGCATTTAAGTATCACATGCCATTAATAGTATTTCATGCATTATTAATTAGATAAATGACAAAACAACACATAAAATCAAGGAAAATAAGCCTATGAAAATGACTAAAAGCCCATGCATCAGATGTCCAATACATACAAGACAACGAGATGACTACATATCTTCTCATCATGTCCAATACATACGAGATAAGAAGATGAGTGCATAATATTGTATACATGATAGATAAAATTGTGAATGCATATGGTATCTTACTCATGTTCTTTCCATTCTTCACAAGAATCGAGACACTAGACTCTAGAGAGACTAGTGTCACAAATTTTCTCTTATTGAGTCATGTATATTGAACCTCTTCTACATCTTGCCAATGTATGTGCTCTTACTTAGGTTAAGAAACTTTCTATATTTATCTCTTTAGATTTTAAATTCTATCATATATGATGCTTCGCCTAAATCCTTTGTAGAGACGGTACTTCCTTTCCAGGTTTTAATATATGTAGGATAAGGACGTTATTCCCCATCAATGTGGAATATAAATATGCTTCCACTAAATTCTTGTAATCAAAGTTTTCTTCTTCATTCTGACTAAAGTCAAACTCTTAAACTATCTTGCAAATAGTAGATTCCATCTCTAAGATGCTTGCTTCAATCCATAGTTGACCTTTGTAGCTTACATACTTTATTTGAAATGATTGTGTAAATAAAACCTTCAAGCTATGCCATGTACACATCCTCACAATTATTTATGTTAAGAAATACAATTTACCATACATTTTGCCAAATCTCATTGCCATATTAAGTTGCAATGGCAAGTATGATCTTGATGGATTCTACCATGACAACTGGTGAAAGGATTTCATCATATTCAATAATTTCAAACTTGTTTGAAATCTTTAATAACCAATCTTCCCTTATAGGCTTGTACACTACCATCCATATTGGTCTCTTTTTGGAGACCCAATTGCACCCTATGGGTTTTACCCCTTCAGGTGGATCCATCAAGGTCATACCTTGTAGGTGTACATGGACTCCATCTTGGATCTCATGGCCTCGAGCCATTTTTCACATTCTTATCCCTCAATATCTTCTAGGAAGGTTGTTGGATCATCATCTATGACCAAATCATCGCCTACTTGAGCCATAACATATACCAATATTTTTAGCTCAAGTCGTGTTCTACAAGTTCTATGTGGTTTTTGGTTACATGAGGAACTTGAGATTCCACAACAATTGTAATTCTACTTGTTCCCACTATACCTCTTTAGGTTCAATGTTTTCTTGTTGGTCTCAAACTTTTCCAATTCTACTTTTCTCCCACTAATTCCTTTGGCATTAGATTTCTCTTCAAGAATTCAGCCATCCAGAAAACAAACATTTGTTGTTGGATTGGAATATAAAAGTAGTATTCTACAAAACAACATTTACTTGATTTCTGGGAAAATATTTTCAAGAAACTATTTTATTACACAAGCTTTCAATCCTAATCCTTATAAAAATTTATTGAGACACCTTCCATGCCATATCTCATATGGTGTTTTTTATTCCATTTTAGACGATACATTGTTATAGGAGATTGTAAGATTATCTAGATATTTATAATCACACCATGACTGATAGGGTGTCATTCCTTATTTTTGATACACTATCATTGTGTTTTATGTGTTCATTATGATACACTATCATGGTCTCCCATAATGTCCTCAAACTCTTATTTCAAAATACATTCCTCATAAATCATATCAAAGTGTTTTAATATTTATACCAAGTTGGTTATGTACCTCATTCATGATCTCCTTGAACACTTCAAGAGATTCATACTTGTATTTCACATATACTAAGATCATCAATAAATATAATGAGGTACTATTAACCACGTTCAGCATTTATTATAATAGGTCTAGACACATCACTATGTATGAGATCATAATAGAATACTCACTCTCCCATTACATCTATTGAAAGGTGCTTTTGTCATATTGCCCAAGAAATAAGACTCACATGTCTCTTTTGGTCCAATAACCAAAAGAGTCTAGACAACCATCATTATGTATTTTGGAATGCATTTCTCATTTATGAGTTCTAGATGACAATGCTATAGGTATTCAGTTGTTTGAGTCATCAAGTCATTCAGTATATGTGTCACACATATTTGTCACTACAATAATCGATTATAGATGATGAATGCTTATTCACCTTAGTTCAATCATCTCGTTTAGCCTAGTTTTGGTTGCATTCGTGCATTTATTGGCTTTATCTTCTAATATGTGCATTTACTTGGCTTAACTACTTTATTGAGCTTGTATTGGCCTTATCTTCTTATATGCAACTCATATTGGCTTAATTGATTTTACTCCTATTTTTATTGATTTTTTGCACCCTTTTGCAGGTCATTTTGAGCTTTGGGCCCTATCTTCTCGGCCCTATATCCATTTTAGCCCTTGGTTTGGGCCTGGTCAAAGCAAGTCAACGGCCCCTCTATTTCTTTATGCGGCTATAGTGCCCTTCATCTTCAGATGATCATGATCCCATCTTCCCGACCGGCTAACCCTAATCGAGATCGCGGCCCATACAGCCTGGCCGCGACCTCGCTCGCGATCCAACTAATCGCAACCCCTCTCAATGACCCTACCCGCGGTCTGCCCCTCTCAAACACCGTGACCCCTCTCTTCTTCCCGCGATCGTAGTATCTGCCCTAATAACTGTGACCTTCCCTCCTGCTGCAGATCGCGACCGTGATTTTTATCTAACCACATGTCCACGATCTTTATCTGCTTTTGTGACCGTGATCACCTCACACAACACCGCGACCTGTGACTCTTTCACCCAACCTCCAGATCATGATCAACATCCAACCATCAAGCAATGAAGTCGTGACCTGTAGTGTGACCTTACGGAGGCAATCTTGACCTCCATTGCTTCCGTGATTTTATCTCCCCTCTACTGCCATAACCATGCCCGCGGTGTCCTTCTTCACCCCTACATCGCGACCAAGCCAAAAGACCGTAGACACCTGTCCGAGGTCCTGATCCTTGTGCCCACGGTCTACTCTCCTCTCGATCATGATCGGTCCAAGAGGGAATTGGGTTCTGTGCTTTCTCGGCCTGCAGATCTCCACTGCTCTCCCTTCACCCGCAGCCTGCTCCGGAGATCAAGCAATGCCACTACTACAGCGCCTACCATTGCCTCTCCTCCCCACAACAACTGTGACCTAGCTTCCTCCTACAAATGTTCGCGCCCACGATCTTTGCCGCAACCTGCCTCTGGATCACAACCGCTAAGAACTGCGATCAACCTAGCTACGCAAGATCATGACCCCACCCCTCAATCGCGACCCGGCTCCGCTATGCCGCGGTCGTGGTTTCTCAAGCCACCGTGTCTGTGACTTCCTTCTTCAAGGATCGTGGCCTGTGTTTCCTTTGCATCCACGCTGCCAACAGCCTATTACCTGTAGACTCCCACCTGTTGCACCCTCTCTCCACCTGCACTCAAGGCAATGACTCCCATCAACAACACCATGATCGCAGTGTCTTCTTTTTCCGTGACCTGCTCCCTCTTCCAAACCTGCGACCTTCACCTTCAGTTCACCCATGGTGATACACCAGTAGTCATCAACACTCTGCGACCATACATTCCAATTAATCGCGATTGAAGGATCGCGACCTCAACTATCACCACAGTGAAACCGCAATCAGTGTAAAGAATCACGACCATCTGCCAAAGTCACGACCGTGCAAAAAGCCACGATCGCGACATTCAAAAACTCACGACCGTGGCAGAAAGCCGTGACCTACTACAAACTTATGGAGGTTGCATATTTAAGTCGGTGTGAATCTTCCTATAAATAGAACGTGACTCCAGCTCGTCAAATCATCATCTCCAGATGCTGTTAGGCTGCAGGTCTATCCTGGGCCTAAGGAGACGATCTCCATAGACAAGAACATGTCCCCATGGTGGTTTTGTGGCCTGGTCACCTAGATCTGGAGTGAAGACTCAGATCTGCAAGCCACCTCATTCAGATCTGGATCTAGATCTAGATCTAGATCTGGATCTAGATCTAGATCTGGATCTAGATCTGCTGCGCCTACGCCACTTCCACGCCACCATCTCGTCCACGAGCTGCTCCTCCTGCTGTGAGTGAGGACTACAAGAAGAAGAAGGTGGAGAGAGAAGATCTTCCCCACCTACCGTGGTGTTCTTCCCTCCTCATCCAGATCTGCCCCAACATCGTGTAGAAGACCATTTCTCCATCGAGCTGCGATCATCTTCTTCACCATGCTCATGGCAGAATCCTCTCTTTCTCTTATTCTTCTTGTTTCTCTCATCATGAGCGAGTAGTTCCTTTTCGCTGGGGTGCGGGGACTAGCCCCGCTGCCCATGCTCTCATGTCCTTTTGTTAAACATTCCATGGCATGTATATAATCTTTTAGATCGTTGTTAATCATCGATGTGTGCTTGTGGATTGATCACCTGCTTGCATTTATCTTGTTTGTTTCCTATATTGTGAGAACTTCAAAGTGTACGTTTTGAATGTCGATTAACGCAGTTGAATCCCAAACTAGAAATAGAATGGGATTCATTAAGGTCGTAAGTGTATGATCTGTGTGGTGACGAGCCATCTAGCCCACGGTGATGCTTCTGTGTACCTGACGCCTGTATAAGGGGGCCAAAACTTCATTTGGATTTTTGTATCTTTGGAGTTGTAAGTATGTGATATGGATGGTGACGAGACAGCTGATACCTAAGGTGATGCTTACGTGAACCTGACGCCCGTATGGGGGGTTTTGCAGCAACTCTTTTTGAATGGTTATATCTTGCCTGGATATTTGATGCTTGGATGTGATTGCATGTGCAGGGGTGGTGAAACCTGGGACCATCCCAACGATTTCCATCATTAATCTTTAATCAACCTTTAATCCTGCTCTTTTACTTTCCTTACTTTTAGTTTAATTAAACTCAAATCAACCAACCTAGTTCTAAATATTAGTCTTGATTCAACTAGATTCGACTAGAGAAAGATTCTTTAAAACGTTGTCCCTTGGGATTTGATCCTCAACTATACTGTGACAAGACTCGTCCGCTTGCGGGTGGTGGTATTATTGCACGTTGTTTTGGTTAAAAACTTAGGAATTTCAACCCTAAGTGAGTTTGTGAGTGCGATAATATAAGCCACGTCAAATTCTGGCACCGTTTCCGGGGACAACAGAATCGTCTAGTTAAATCTAGTTCTTTTGAGGCTAATTTAGGTTTTTCTTTTACTTTTGATACTATCGATCATATATACTTGAATTCGGTTCTACTCCGTCCATCTCACCAACAAAATATCTTTTCACCCTAGGTACCCACAAAGTCTAGTGTATGCGCCGCTCGGACAGTCCCAGACTCTCTGCTAGCTTTGACCCTAAGATAGACAAAACCTTTCACCGTCAGTATAGAGAGAACCAAGCAAGAATGGCTCAAGAGGAGGAAATCACTCGAAGGGTAGCTCAAGCCCTTAATGCACAAAGAGATAGGCTTATGCAAGAAGCCTGAGTCGCAGTTCAAGAAGAAATCCAAGCAGCTCAAGCAGCAGCTCAACAAGCTGAGCTACAAAAAGACCTTAGAGAATTATCAATCCCTAAAGATGCGGACATTCATCACCCAGTGCAACCTCCTCCCATCAACGCTCCCAACTTTGAGATCCGAGCACATTGGATCACGTTGCTTCAAAACAGTCCTTTCTATGGTAAGAAAGGAGAAGATAGTCAAGAACATCTTTTGAGGTTCATAGACTTATGTGCTATGACAAAGCAAAATGGAGTCACATATGATGCCATCAGACTTCATCTCTTCAAGTACTCTCTTGTTGATAGAGCCATGACTTGGTATAACTCCTTACAATGCGAACCCATCACCACTTGGAAACAACTTCAAAATGTTTTTTTGGAAAATTTGTATCCACCTTCTCTCACCTATGAAATCAGGGGTCAAATAACACAATTCACCCAGGTCCCTGGAGAATCCCTAGCAGAAGCATGTGAAAGATACAAAGAGCTCATACGCAAGTGTCCACACCACGGCATTCTGAAAAATCAACTCATCAAAATCTTTTATAGGGGTGTGGATGATGACATCAAGAAGTTTTTAGATTCCTCATCTGGAGGAAACTTCATGCGTCAAAGTTACGATAGTGCATGGAAGGTTTTTACCCTTGGAGCTAAAAATCAAGACAAACTGGGGTAGACCCGTAAGTAAAGGAGTGATGAAGGTTGCTATGGCATAAGCTACTCCTGAGTACAAGTCTATTGTGGAGTCTCTCAAGCTTCTTGTCGCCAAGAAAGAACAACTTGAAACATCTCTTGCCGCCTATGAAAGAAGACACTCACCCCCTCGACAACAAGAACAAGTTAAGTCAGCTTCACTCTTATGTGAAGCATGCAAAGGAACTGATCATTCTACTCTAGCCTGTAACATTCTCTATGATGTTGTTTTGAGCAATACATGTGCCCAAGGAGATAATGGTCAAATGGAAAATCTGAATGATGTCAACACCATCCCTGGTCAAGGGTAGTATAATCTGAATCAGAATAGGAACCATCCAGGTTTTCAATATGGAAACCCTTCTGGAGTGGAAAACTCGTGACAACTTGGTTCAAATACCCAACAACGAGCCCCCCCAGGATTCCAGTATAATCAACAACCAAATTTCAGGAATCAAGGAAACTTTAGAGGAAACTACCATAATAGAAACTACAACAATTATCAGAACAGTTCTCATTTTTAAAACCCCAACCAAGTCCCCTATCAACAGCAACAACAAGGGAAACAAGCCGATCCCATATCTCCTGATGACAAATTGCCAACTATTGAAAAGATGTTGCAGTCACAACAGACTATGATAGCTAACCAGCAAGCCCATCAGAAGGCTATTGAATCTCAACTAGCTCAACTTACGGCTAGCATGAAGCCACCTGCTGGAGTCTTTGTTGGACAACCTGAAAACAATCCTAAACATCCTGAGCAATTGAAGGATGTCACCACCAGGTCTGGAAAAGACTATTCTGACCCCCTGCTAAGATACCAATAGTGGCAACAAATGATGATGAATTTGTAAATGTCCAAGACTCTACAATACATGAGTCTCAACAAAAGGAACAACCAACCGTTGATAAGACAGACAAAGCAAGATTGGAGGAACCATTGTCTGCGGAGGCAGAAGACACACCTGAGCCGAATGTGCCAGTAAACAAGCCCTGTCCTCCCTTCCCAGCTCATTTGAAGCAGACAAAGCTCGATACTCGATTCAACAAGTTTAAAGAAGCTATGAAGAAGCTTCATGTAGATATACCCTTTCTAGATGCGCTGGTCGAGATACCAGCCTGGACTAAGTACTTAAAGTCTCTCCTCACAAGAAAGTACATAACTGAAGAATATGAGACAGTTAAGCTAGCAACAACCACTTCCGATATCATCCAGAGCAAGATGCCCAAGAAACAGAAAGATTCGAGATCCTTTGGGATGTCATGCCATATCGGTGACTCTTCATTTAAGAAGGGATTAGCCGATCTCGGTGCTAGCATCTCTATCATGCCACTTAACCTTTTAAAGAGGATAGGGTTTGCAGAACTCCTCCCAACGGGAATGACCATACAACTTGTAGATAACTCTATGACTCTTCCCTTAGGAATCATCGAAGATGTCCCTATCAAGGTTGGAAAAGACTCTTATGTCCCATGTGACTTTGTCATCATGGACATAAAGGAAGATGCCAGATACCCTCTTATCTTTGGCCGTCCGTTCCTCGCCACTGCTAGAGCTTTGATTGATGTTGAAGCAGGGACCTTACTGCTCAGACTTGGGAAAGAAACCCTCGAGTTCAAATTTTTTGAAAGCATGCAAAGACCGAGCATGCAGAAAGAAGTCTATTTGATTGATTGAATTGAGCAAATATCGCTCCTCACACAAGAGAAGTATGAACAAGACGATCCTTTAGAATTGGCTCTAACAAACCCATCTACTGATAATTCCATCAGCGAACAAGTTCAGGATTGTATCCTTCACCTCGACTCTGTAGAAGAAGATCCTGAAGCTAGGGTCAAGGAACTCAAAGATGTGAATGTAACTGAAGAGCCATGCGAGAAGCCGGAAGCCCCTGAAATGTAGCCCCTGCCCGAGGGACTTAAGTACGTTTTTTTGGATGATCTCAAGGCTTGTCCAGTTATTATAAATTCTGATCTAATGACCGAACAAGAAGATAAACTCCTAAAAGAATTAAAGGAAAGAAAGAAAGCTATCAGCTACAAGATGAGCGATCTCACCGGGGTCAGTCAGGCACTTTGCATGCACAAAATCCCTATGGTGGAAGACCACAAGCTGACTGTTGAGCATCAACAGAAGTTGAATCCTAATATGAAGGAAGTAGTTCGCCGCAAAGTTATCAAGTTACTCACCACCGGAATCATCTATCCGATATCTGACTCACCGTGGTTGAGTCCTGTACATGTTGTTCCAAAGAAAGGTGGCACTACTGTGATACGGAATGAAGATGATGAACTCATCCCCACTCGAACAGTAACCGGGTGGAGGATGTGCATCGATTATAGGAAGTTGAACAAGGCCACACGCAAGGATCATTTCCCGATGCCTTTCCTAGATCAAGTCTTAGAGCGATTGGCTCACCAAGAATATTTTTGCTATCTTGATGGTTACTCTAGATTCTATTAAATTCCTATACATCCAGATGATCAAGAGAAAACTACTTTTACCTGCCCCTTTGGAACATACGCCTTTAGAAGGATGCCATTCGGGCTTTGTAATGCGCCTGCAACCTTCCAACGCTGCATGTCATCCATATTTGCTGGTTTAACCAAAACCATTATGGAAGTTTTTATGGATGATTTCTCTCTATATGGGGATTCATACGACTCATGCCTGAAGCACCTCTCCCTGGTCCTCAAACGATGTGAAGAAGCACATCTTGTACTAAATTGGGAGAAATGTCACTTTATGGTAAAAGAAGGCATTGTCCTTGGCCATAGGGTCAATAACCGAGGAATTGTAGTGGACAAGGCCAAGATCGAAGTGATCTCCAAACTATCTATCCCTACCAATGTAAGAGAAGTCCGCACATTCCTTGGTCATGCGGGCTTCTACAGAAGGTTTATCAAGGATTTCTCTAAGATAACCAAGCCCATGACAAACTTGTTTCTGAAGGATGCTGACTTCTATTTTGATGAAGAATGTATCAAGAGTTTCAACAATCTAAAGCATGCCCTTACAAAAACACCCATCATTCGAGCCCCAGATTGGGATCACCCATTCGAAATTATGTTTGATGCCAGTGATTACGTTGTGGGTGTCGTTCTGGGCCAATGTATAGAGAAGAAACATCATGTCATCTATTATGCATCGAAGACCCTTGACGAAGCTCAGAGGAACTATGCAACTACTGAGAAGGAACTCCTAGCATTCATATATGCCTTTGATAAGTTTAGATCCTACCTCATTGGTTCAAAGGTGATTGTCTACACCGATCACGCTGCTATTCGTTATCTTCTAAAAAAGAAAGATGGTAAACCAAGGCCAATAAGATGGATTCTCCTATTACAAGAATTTGATCTTGAGATTAGAGATAAGAGAGGCACAGAAAATGTTGTAGCAGACCACTTAAGTCGTATCCACACTCTAGAAACTGAGAAGATACCAATTAACGACTCTCTTCTAGATGACCAGCTTATGAAAGTCTCAGAAGCTACTCCTTGGTACTCAGACTATGTGAACTACCTTGCCGCTGGTGTCATCCACCCTGAGTGTACTGGCAATGCTCTAAAGAAATTCATGCATGATGTGAGGCAAAATCATTGGGATGAACTGTACCTCTTTAAGCTATGTGTTGATGGTGTCTACAGACGTTGTATCACTAAGGAAGAAGCCCAACTTATTTTAGAACAATGCCACTCATGCCCAGTCAGAGGCCATATGAGCTCTAAGAAAACTTCTTTGAAGGTTTTGCAATGTGGTTTCTTTTAGCCAACCGTATCCAGAGATGCTTATAACTTTGTGTTGTCATGCGACAAGTATCAGAGAACGGGAAACATTATGAAAAGAGATGAGATGTCGCTTAAGCTATGGCAAGAAGTCAAGATTTTTTATGTTTGGGGAGTGGACTACATGGGTCCATTCCCATCCTCACATGGATTTTCCTACATCCTAGTTGTAGTGGATTATGTCTCTAAATGAATAGAGGCCATACCAACCGTCACTAGTGATTCAAAACCCATCATTAAAATGTTCAAAGATATTATCTTTCCCCGTTTTGGAATTCCACGAACTGTGATATCCGACGGAGGTTCTCATTTTCTGGAAAGAAGCCTTGAAGCATTGTTGAGAAGATATGGTGTAACACACAAGGTAGCTTCCCCCTACCACCCAAAAACAAGTGGGCATGTAGTGGTTTCGAACCGTCAACTCAAAGCTATCCTGGAAAAGATAGTAGGACACAACCGAAAGGATTGGTCAGTGAAAATCAATGACGCCTTATGGGCCTACCGAACCACGTTCAAAACACCTCTTGGAACAACACCCTTCAGACTTATCTATGGAAAATCATGTCACCTGCCTATAGAACTAGAACATAAAGCATGGTGGGCAATAAAACAGTTGAATTTTGACATTAAGAAAGCAGGCGAAGTCAGGATTCTACAACTTCAAGAGTTGGATGAACTCCAAATGACAGCTTATGAGAATGTACGAATCTACAAAGAATGCACCAAACTTTGGCACGATGGTCATCAGAAGAGAAAGGACATTCAAGTGGGAGACCAAGTTCTTCTGTTCAACTCGAGACTGAAGTTATTCCCAGGAAAACTCCGTTCTCGATGGTTTGGGCCATACATTGTCAAGAGCATCTATCCACATGGTGCATTTACTTTATGGAGTGAGAAGTCAGGTGATTTTATGGCAAATGGCCAACGCTTGAAAAGATACTTCACCACAACTGATACTAGAACTGAGAAATCGATGAATCTGTCCAATATCTACCAGAAAACTAAAGAAATCACATCGATCCATCGACATAAAATAAAGGCGCTTGTCGGGAGGCAACCCGATCTTTAACTTAGCTTTTACTTTTAGTTTTGTTTTAGAAAATTTTGCACCTGGAAGACAATGCATCACAAGATGCAGTCTTAAGTTCTGATAGTTTCCATTTTTGAGATTTCAGATGGAGGACGTGTCGCCGAAAGGAATGCAACCACATCTGGTGGACCAACCGGCATGAGCTTTCCCCTCCATCTCAGATTTAGAGTTTCCTCGGGACGAGCAAATTTCTAAGTTTGGGGTGGAGGGTGGGTGGTACGTACACTACTTTCCACCCTCTCCTATCTATTTCAGACTTAAGACCTCATCGTTGAAATTTTGTTGCAATTTTGAGCAAAATTTTCAAAAATTTTCAAAATTTTCCAAAGTTTTCATAGCAATTTGTATAGAAACTTGATGAAGTTTTGACGCTTTTGTTTCAATCAAAGCCTTTACCTAGCCGGCTATCCTATTTTTCCACACATTTTTGAATCATTATACCCTCCTTATTCGAAACGAAGCCTTAAGGAGAACAATTTCTGAAACTAGCCAATGATTAGAAATCACCGTGTGAAGCTTATGAATCCTAACATCATGATCAGTAGATATGGCAAGTATCTGTCGAACTGAGAGGGATCAAACATGTTGTGCTTCCTATCTGACTAGTGGAACAATAGCATGGAATCTCTTCTCATCAAGTCATTATTTGAGCAGAGTATGATAAGGAGAACGACCTGGTGCATTGAATTGTAAATCAAGTTGCACTCTGATCTGAACTCTCTTCTACACTTCTTCCATCATCTTCTTACCCCTCTGTCCATCAAAACAAAAAAACACAAAATAGTGCCAAACCCTAAGTTCGGGGTGGCACACACTCTCTCTCTCTCTCTTTTCGCTTCTTCCATACCCCTCGCTACGAAATAGGGGCGTATCACCAAGAAAAGATGCCTAAGCGAACACAAAAAGAAATGCAATCTCGAGTCGAATAGAGGAGAGATTCACACAAAAAAAAACATGCAATCAATGAAATTGCAAATCACATAATAAAAATCTCGAGTCGAATAGAGGAGAGATTTATTTCTTCCTTCCATACCACCCTTCACTCCCTTTTCCACCTAAAGGCACAAAGAATGCCTCCCTGATCTTGAAAAACACCAGTTTCAGATCAGGTGCACACTTGTTGTTCTACGGGTATCTCTGGACTTCTACGAAACTCTTAGACATGCTTGATGTTGGAAAAAGCAGAGAGGAAGTGATATTGGGAAGCAAACTTGGGAACGAAGATATGGTAAGATGTGTTCTGTGATCTCAGGATGTTGAGACACTTAGTCATACTGAGCAGAAAAGAAATAATCGTGATGTGAAGATGAGGCAGTCACACGATTCAAAAGTATTCATTTGGCAACCGTTTCATATTTTGTGTTACTCGAAGATGAGCAACGTTTAAATTCGGGGTATTTTGATGAATGCTTATTCACCTTAGTTCAATCATCTCATTTAGCCCAGTTTTGGTGGCATTTGTGCATTTATTGGTTTTATCTTCTAATATGTGCATTTGCTTGGCTTAACTGCTTCATTGAGCTTGTATTGGCCTTATCTTATTATATGCAACTCATATTGGCTTAATTGATTTTACTCCTATTTTTATTGATTTTTTGCACCCTTGTGCAGGTCATTTTGAGCTTTGGGCCCTATCTTCTCGACCCTATATCCATTTTAGCCCTTGGTTTGGGCCTGTTCAAAGCAAGTCAACGGCCCTTCTATTTCTTTACGCGGCGACAGTGCCCTTCATCTTCAGATGATTGCGATCCCATCTTCCCTACCGGCTAACCCTAATCGTGATCGCAACCCATACAACCTGGTTGTGACCTCGCTCGCGATACAACTAATCGCAACCCCTCTCAATGACCCTGCCCACGCTCTGCCGCTCTCAAAAACTGCGACCCCTCTCTTCTTCCCACGATCGTAGTATCTACCCTCATAACTGCGACCTGCCCTCCTACTGCAGATCGCGACCGTGATTTTTGTCTAACCACATGTCGACGATCTTTATCTGCTTTTGCGACCACAATCACCTCACACAACACCGGGACCTGTGACTCTTTCACCCAACCTCGAGATCGCGATCAACATCCAACCATTAAGCAATGAAGCTGTGGCCTGTAGTGTGACCTTACGGAGGCAATCACAACCTCCATTGCTTCCGCAATCTTGTCTCCCCTCTACTGTCATAACCACGCCCACGGTGTCCTTCTTCACCCTGACATTGCGACCAAGCCAAAAGACCGCAGACACCTATCTGAGGTCCTGATCCTTGCACCCGCAGTCTACTCTCCTCTCGATTGTGACCGGTCCAAGAGGGAATTGGGTTATGTGCTTTCTCGGCCTGCAGATCACCACTTCTCTCCCTTCACCCGCAGCCTTCTCCAGAGATCAAGCAACACCACTTCTACCGCACCTACCATTGCCTCTCCTCCCCACAACAACTGTGACCTAGCTTCCTCCTGCAAATGTCCGCACTCGCGATCTTTGCCACGACCTGCTTCCTCTGGATTACGACTGCCAAGAACCGTGATCAACCTAGCTACGCAAGATCATGACCCCACCCCTCAATCGCGACCCGGCTCCGCTATGCCGCAATCGTGGTTTCTGAAGCCACCGTGTCCGTGACTTCCTTCTTCAAGGATCATGGCCTGTGTTTCCTTCGCATCCACGCTGCCAACGGCCTATTACCTGTAGACTCCCACCTATTGCGCCCTCTCTCCACCTGCACTCAAGGCAATGACTCCCATCAGTAGAACCGTGATCGCAGTGTCTTCTTTTTCCGTGACCTGCTCCCTCTTCAAAACATGTGACCTTCACCTTCATTTCACTCGCGGTGATACACCAGCAGTCATCAACACTCCGCGACCATACATTCCAACTAACCGCGATTCAAGGATCGCGACCTCAACTATCACCACAGGGAAACCACGATCAGTGTAAAGAATCGTGACCATCTTCCAAAGTCACGACCGTGCAAAAAGCCGTGACTGCGACATTCAAAAGTCACGACCGTGGCAGAAAGCCGCGACCTACTGCAAACTTATGGAGGTCACGAATTTATGTCAGTGTGAATCTGGCTATAAATAGAATGCGACTCCAGCCCATCAAATCATCATATCCAGACGTCATTAGGATGCAAGTCTGTCCTGGGCCTAAGGAGACGATCTCCATTGCCAAGAACCTGTCCCCGTGGTGGTTTTGCGGCCTGTTCACCCAGATCTGGAGTGAAGACTCAGATCTTCAAGCCACCTCATTCAGATCTAGATCTAGATCTGGATCTAGATCTGCTGCACCTACGCCACTTCCACACCACCATCTCATCCACGAGTTGCTCCTCTTGCTGTGAGCGAGGACTATGAGAAGAAGAAGGAGGAGAGAGAAGATTTGCCCGGCTGCCATGGTGTTCTTCCCTCCTCGTCCAGATCTGCCCCGACATCATGTAGAAGACTGTTTCTCCATCGAGTTGCGATCATCTTCTTCACCATGCTCGTGGTGGAATCTTCTCTTTCTCTTGTTTTTCTTGTTTTTCTCATCATGATCGAGTAGTTCCTTTTCGCTGGGGTGCAGGGACTAGCCCCGTTGCCCATGCTCTCATGTCCTTTTGTTAAACATTCCATGGCATGTATATAATCTTTCAGATCACTATTAATCGTCGATGTGTGCTTGTGGATTGATCACCTGCTTGCATTTATCTTGTTGTTTCCTATGTTGCGATAACTTCAATGTGTAGGTTTTGAATGTCGATTAACGTGGTTGACTCCCAAACTAGAAATAGAATGGGATTCCTTGAGGTCGTAAGTGTATGATCCATGTGGTGACGAGCCATCTAGCCGACGATGACGCTTCTGTGTGCCTGACGCCTGTATAGGGGCGCCACAACTTCATTTGGATTTTTGTATCTTCGGAGCTATAAGTATGTGATCTGGATGGTGACGAGACATCTGATACCTAAGGTGATGCTTACGCGAACCTGATGCCCGTATGGGGAGTTCTGTAGCTCTTTTTGAATGGTTATATATTACCTGGATATTTGATGCTTGGATGTGATTGCATGTGTAGTGGTGGTGAAACCTGGGACCATCCCAATGATTTCCATCATTAATATTTAATCAACCTTTAATCCTGCTCTTTTACTTTCCTTGCTTTTAGTTTAATTAAACTCAAATCAACCAACCTAGTTCTAAATATTAGTCTTGATTCAACTAGATTCGACTAGAGAAAGATTCTTAAAAACGTTGTCCCTTGGGATTTGATCCTCAACTATACTGCGATAAGACCCATCCGCTTGCGGGTGGTATTATTTCACGTTGTTTTGGTTAAAAACTTAAGGATTTCAACCCTAAGTGAGTTTGTTAGTGCGATAATATAAGATACGTTAATAGATTATGAGACATAGAGCACTTCCATATAATATCTTCTTTAACATGAAACATCAATATATCCATAATATTCTTGTCCATACAGGATACATGATGTTTTCATTAATGATAGGTAAAGAGTAGCAAATCACTAATTCTATTACATGCCCATCAGGTTGAATGATAGATGTCAACTATAGTGGAAGAAACTCTTGCTCCACACAGTTCTAGCTTACTTCTTCTCAAGTCTTGAAGTGGAGATATCTATATCCTTCTTCTTGAGATCTTCTTAAGTGAAAAGGACAAGTTCCTTTTGCACTTACCTTTCGATTCATTTTGAGTACAGAAGAATTTGACTTCATCTTGGCCTCAAAACTCTTCTTGTCCTTGCCTTTGTTTTTGGACTTCACTCTGTTGATCATCATCATAGGTTTGTCCTTCTTCATTCTTACTTCAACACTTATCATCATGCTCAATAATTTTGACAGTAGTTTAACCAAGTTACTCAAGTAGTAAACTCGATACATTGGCTATATGATTCATGTAATGATTTTATAATCATATATGTAGCCAACTCTTAACTCACATGGAATTCCAGTTTCTGTATATGTTCCACATACTCAATCATATTGAGCACATGGGGCTCTATTAGATCTCCTTCTATCATCTTGAACTCAAAGAGCACCTTCAAGACATTGTACCTTTGTTATTTTTCATGATTCTTGTTCATATTCTTAAAATGTGTGACCATCTCAATAATCCTAATGTCTTCATATTTCTCATGCAACTCATAATTCATACAACATTGGATAAGGTGCCTAATGTCTAAGACATTATTGGCATGCTTCCAATAAGCATCCACCTCAGCCCTAGGCACATCAGGAGCAGGTTCCTCTGGCACCAGTGTATCTAGGACATATAGTTTATGCTCATCATTCAGAACCCTTCTTGAAGTACAAAACTGGACATGGAAGTTTCTCTTGTTTAGTTTGTTCTTCTTAAGATTTGATTCTGATGATTTGTTTGCCATTAGATTCCACAAAAGAAAAATTCAAACTATTTTCGAAACACTTTTGATAAATTTGAATGAATAAGTTTGGTGATATTAATTAGCTCTTTAATTAATTATCCCTCCAACTAATTTATTCAAATTGATAGCCCTCAGTACCAATTTGGAAGATTATTGCGTATAACATTCTAGTGATACAAGATCCATAATTCATTAAATCATGAGTCAGCTTTGTCTGATCGCCCACAACTTGAGATTTAGGTAGATACCATTTGTCAATTACATCTCATGTGATTCTTTGATAGTTGGTGTCCACAACTTCTTGTCACAATCCATTTGTATGCTTGTAGGTACTTAATCTCATTAACATCACCTAGTTAAGCCTAACCCAAAAGCCAACATGATAGAAAATGTAACCTTCTTTGGAAAATCTACAAATCTACCATCACACTTTCATGAGATGGACAACGTTCCACACCTTAGACTGACCTACACTTAGTCAATCAAGATTTTCATACCTATTGGTTATGGAAAGCATATAAGGATTAATATTTATTGAGGGATTTTATATATAAATACATATACATATCCAATCACCACATACTCATGGTACATATCATATACATGCTATAACCACAAACATAAAGATGTAATTCAAAATATATGAGTGATGGTTATGACCATACTAATGCAATTCCTTGGAGCCATAAGAAATTGCTACCACCTAAGGGTCCACATCATATGTACAACATGTTCTTGTATAAATCTATTCTAGAGCTAGTCAGAGTCGATCAGTTCAACTCTTAAGCCGGTCTGTTGGCCTCCAGGTCAGTTGGTTGGTCTCTTGAATCAATCGTCTGGTCTCTAGTTCAAGTGATGTCTGGACTCCTCCAGCCGATCCATTAGGCCACCAGTCGATCGTTCCTCCTACGGTTTGTCCTCCTTAGTCCCCCAGTCAATCGGTTCAAGATATGATCCTGTCAGTTCATTTGGTGCAGAATGCCTTCTCACGATGACAAATAAATTAAAAATATCCTATTCAAAATAAATTGTAAAAGGGGAAAACCTCGAGTTACATTCAAGAGGAATATAAGAAGATGACCATTAATTTACATTTGGAAAGGAGGGGAGAGGTTCGGTATGCAAATCGAATAACAATAGGAATTAAATCAAACAACCATAAACATAATCTACAATGGTTTATCCCACAACCAAACTTACACCCACCATCAAAATACTTTTAGGGGATGTGTATTGATTGCACATATATCATATCATATCATATCATACATATATATATATATATATATATATATATATATATATATATATATATTTGTGGGATGGAATGTGATATTTAATAGAATATGCACATTAATCATTTTAAATATTCGCATCGTATACAATAAATAAAATATGATCATGTAGATTTAAATCTAGATATACAGTAAGTTGATGTGGCCCTGACACAACAGTTAGGAAATCGGGGCAACAAATAAGGTAGCAGAAACAAAAATTTTAATTCTCAATTTCCGAACCAACAAATTGCGTCAACAACAATGTATCTAGGAAAGAGGGTAGCAAGAGACATACATGGTCTCGGATCGATACTAGCAACAAATCTTGTTGCAGCGTGCTTCTTTCTTCATTTTTCATGTGAACAATTGGTGACGATGACCTCCTACTATAGAACCATGGACGACAATAGTTGTTGTCCTCCTAGCGGGTGGAAATGGATTCCACGCCACTACCTAGTCCACATATCCCACCAAGAACTCCATGTTGTGCTACCAAAACCAATGGGAAGGATTTTTTCCTTTGAACATCAACCTACTAGGATGATTGGCTCTCCCTTGTTGTCTCTCCCTTATTGTTCCACCATTTTATGGGTAGGACTTGCTTGGGCTCTCTGGAAACTGCAACCAGAGAGGGAAAAAATCGTCAGATCTTATTGTCGTTTCTCTAAAAGCCTAGACTTCCTCCTTTATATTGGATGGCTAGGGTCAGGGTTCCTAGTTCATCTTGGAGTCGAAGACCAAATTTTCTTGGAGTTACAAATAGTGAACGGTAAGTTCACTATTGAACCGGTCAACTCACAAGTGAACCAGTCAGTTCAACCCTTCAACCGATCAGTTTAGTTGATTTCCTTTTTCACATCACATTGGCATTCAATATTCAATTGATGCACAACATGACGTTAGCATCAATCCTTTATCATATCATATTGATCATTGAACTGGGTGATCCAGATGGTGAGTCGATCATTTCACTTTTAGAATGGTCATATAATTTCATGAAACGATCGCTTCTCTTATGAATTTACAACCAATATTGTTCAAATTGAATACCTAAACACTTTATTAATCAAGTTAAACCTAATTCATGAGTAAACTCTTTTTCTAGGTCCATCCTATGTGTGTTACCCTAGACGTCCAAAATTACATGGGCAGTGAATCTCGATACTAACTTATGACATCACAAGCAATGAATGGTATCTAGGAACACATCATTTCTATTCAAGTAATTGGAAAGTTAGAGAACAACTTCAACTTACAATCTGTGACCAATGTTACAATGATCATATATTCTTTTGTCTCTGATATCTAGAATGAACTTGATGCATGGAATCGTCATCCTCTTCAACATTCAATCTGTGTTCCTATAACTAAGTAAATTGTCTGTGATGCATATCAGTTCACATATCTTGTATTGAGTCACACGAGTATGGCCATATATTTCTCAGTCTTGCTTATCAAGTGGCCTAGATATCAATCTCTTGTTTTTGATCGGGCGTATGAAAAATATGCCTTGTTACACATACTAAAATACTGCATGTTACACATACATAAATATGTGTATGTTGCACATTCAACTTTATTGTCTGACGCACATCCGGAGATATGTGCATTTTATGGAAAATATTTCTAATACATTTTATTATTTTTATGTAGGTTTTTATTTATCATTAAGAGATGAAAAATAATATTCACGTGATATATTGCACAATTAGTTGGGGGGGTCGAGCTATATATGATTTTCTTCTTTCATTTGTTATTTGCTTCTATGAGAACTTCATTTTCTTTAGTGCAAAGAATACTAAACAAAGGCATTAAAGAAGTAATTACTCTTTCTTTTCTGATGTTGACTAAAAAAGATCCTATCAAAGATATAATTTCTCTTCTTTTATCCATATTCGATATAAATAATGATTTTGATGTTCATGGTAAGTATACAATGTATATCTAACGCTTCATGCTGCATATTCCAACGTTATATTAATTTTGCATCCCCACTTGGTCTCACATATGCATTGTGTACATTAGAATTGTTTTACTCTAAATCTTTAATATTCAAAACATAGCTCACTAAATCAAAATATGTCAGGCCTTCTCATTTTGTTTGTATGGTACATGAAAATAGAATTCAAAAGATTCACACTTTCACAATTCTTATAATATGCTATCACAAACATTATACTTTCACTTTTGCAGAGAAATATTAAAGTCTTAACATGATAAGATCTATGATTGGTGCATACGTTATAGAACGTCAAAGAAATTTAGTATAAGAAAGAAGTTAATTTTTTTCGTTATAGCTATATATGACAAAAAAAGACTTCGTAATTGGTCGTTGCAGCTTCGGTTAACTATGACCTATTTTGGTCGTCATTTTTGTTATTGTTTATTGTTATTTCTATGACCCAAAAAAAGTCATTTCATTTGAAATTTGTGATCTAACTAACTAATTGTCATTACTAGTATTTACGACAGAATTATGTTATCATGATTACTATTAACGTCGAATAATTAATATCATCATTACTGCCATTAACGACAAACTATATAAGTCATTATTTATATTAGTGACAAATTCAAATTATTTATCATTATTTTAATTAACGACAAGATCAATAACGACAAGATGTGACGACCCTTTTTTCTCATCTTTAATAGTTATAGCGGTGAACTTATCCATATTTACAGCCAACATTTTTCATCGTTGCTGCTAATTTTTCCTATACTTACCGTGGGAGATCCTAAGACGAATGTAATATTAAATCCATTAGAGCATTTAGGGTTGATTATGAAAAGTTCCAAAAAACTTAAAAATTTTAATTATATTTTTTTCAATTTTATTTTTCTCTTATTCATACATATCAAGATTACACATACAATGTTAACATTTTGAAACAAAATGGGATGCTTAACACCTTCGCATGTCTTAAAAGAATTGGTTTACATAATCTCATAGCCATGTTTTCTCATCTGATTTTTCCTTGGGTTCAATCGCTTTGCAATCTTCTTGTGTTTTTTTGCTAACACTAATATCCAATGGCAATTGTAATGCTTTGAGGAAACTTTGAATGCACATGGGAAATTATTAACATCACACACCTTCTATCAAGTTTTACACCCTCACATAGAGAATGTGTGCCCATCAACTATTCACGCTATGCGACACTGAGTGTTGAGAACGTAAAATAATGGCCAAGCGGCTCATGCATCATTATTGAAAATATCTTTTGTATGCATGCAATCGCTGCAATAAAATAGCTGCTGCAATAAAGCAACTACAACCCAACTAGTAATTATTACTTTCCTAACCCACTACTAAACTAATTACATTTATCCTTCTCCCACAAACAAACAACTCATTTAAAATTCAAAATATATTTCTCCCCTTTTTTCCCTCCACTTCTCAGCTACATATAATACCTCATCCGACCATAAGTAGTTTCAAAAATAAGACTCAAGTTTGTTTAAGGAAGTACACATATCCTTGAACAAATGGATCGAGAATAAACTAGCATAGAGTCTATTGTTAAAAAAATAAAAATATTTTCTCTCCATATTTCCTGACTACATATGATGTCTGACTCGATCAAAATTCATGTTTTTATATTTTTTTCTACTTAGTCAAAAAGCAGTACTTAAATGTGTCTAGTACAGTGGCAAGTATACTAAGACAATACACCAAAAAGTGTATAGCACAATGTGAAACAGACTTCAAAGTGAAAATCTGCTACTGTGACTGCATGGTTTCATGTATGCAACTGCTGCGATAAAGACAATAATGTCACTCAACCACTTATATTTATCTCCATCCCACATACCAAACAACTCTTTTTGAATTAATTTTTTTTATATTTTCCCTCCACTTCCAGGCGACATAGTCACATTTTACTATAAATCTAAATACAATACTGATTAATGATCACTGCACTACCAAAAAGTATCCTCAATGAGAATATATATATAGCTTGGGATAATACTTACAGTCAGGAGAATTTTTTGAAATATAATACAAGACACAACAACAATTTATTATTTTTTCAAAACTTTGACATTATTATGTGTAACTTGACCAAAATCACATTTTTATACATTTTTCTACTAAATCAAAAATCAATACCTACATGTATCAAGTACAGTGCTAAGTATACAAAGACAGTACACCAAAAAATATATAACACAATACGACGCAAGCTTCAAAAGGAGAAATCTGCTACCGCGGTTGTATGATTGCATGTATGTAACTGTTGCAATAAAGACAACAATGTCACATAACCACCCACCACCCAACCATAATGTTGCATTTATCCCCTTTTGCATGCATGGAGCTGCTGCATTTATCTCTTTCCCAACAACCCTTTTTCAATTCATTTTTTTTTATTATTCCCTCCACTTCCAGGCGGCATAGTCACATTTTGCTGCAAATCAAAATACATTATCGATTAATGGTCATTGCGCTACCGAAAAATATCCTCAACGAGGACAAATATAATTTGGGACAATGCTTACAATTAGATAATTTTTTATTAAAGAAATATAATACAAGTCACAATAGACAGTTATTAGTTTTAAAAAAAATACATTATATGTGCATAACTCTAGGTAAATGCATATGACACATAAATACTCACATTTTCTATTTGAAACAAAATCAGAACTCATTTACAAATGTCATAGTACCATAATTATTTCAATCTAAATCTAATTTTTATACATTACTGTACCAAAACTCAGGAGGTTGGCTAACAATTAAAAATAAAAACATCGACTAGTGATCTAGATGGTTGGCATCCCAAGGATGACGACAACAGTACGACAGGGAGGTGGTGGTGTGGGTGTAGCAGCCTCATGGGACACAATGGTGTGGTGTTGTTACTACTTTGTTGTTTGGCGGCAGTGAAGGCAGTGTGGGCATGATGGCGACGAAGTGTTACATTGGGTTAAAGGTTGATGGCAAGAGGAGCTCATGTGGCCATGGCGACAATGTAATATTGTTGTCGAGGCGGAGGGACGGCGAAGGGGCGAGATGGGGGGTTCGACGGAAACCTTGGCTTGGGGGCGGGTTAGGCCCATTTTCAACATGGGCGCGATGGCGTTCTGATCATGGCGCCGGGCTGGGAGCGTCTTCAACATGGGCGTGGTGGCATCCCGATCATGGCGGTCGGCTGGGTGGGCGTGGTGGCATCCCGATCACGGCCGAACGTCAGAAAGAGGGAGAGAGTGGGGTACGGTGGTTTTATAATCTCGATTGTCCGTTCAGCTTCTCGCACTGTGCTTATTTTTGTCAAGCACTGTGTCAGCGTGTGCCTCCTTGGTACCATGCGTAGGCAGCTAGATTTAATGTGTAGTTGATCTCGACGTCATGATGGAAATGCTGGTGTAGATAGTGTACTATATATAGGATTGTACATTGGTCCAAATCCGGATGGGACCAGCTTGGACCAGACCGGACCAAGACACGATTTACAAAAAATACCGAACCAAGTAAAAACCGGTCCGGTCTCGACCAAGACCCGGTTTATAAAAAATTCATGGACCGAAGACCGGACCAACTTAAAATCGGTATGGTCCGAGACCGGACCGGATAACCAATATTTATATACTCTTGATTATAAAATATAAATAATTATAATATAATTATTAAATAACTAATAATCCATTTGAATTTGTTAACAAAAATCTAGTTACACAATTAAATTCTTACAACTATCATAAATATTCTTATGAACATTGGTAATACAACTAGAGTCATTAATAATGCACAATACATCCCAAAAAATTTCGATGAAGAAACATACCTATTCACTGTGCATAGATCTCATGTCAACGACATGAATTTAATAACACAACTGAATCGAGCAGCTCAAGACGAGATCGGAAGTTTCAGACATCCGATAACACCCTCAACTGCAACTCACCAGAACAGATTCGCACTGAAAGAAAGAGACAGGGAAGCATATGAATTAGGTACCCGAGGGCATCTTCGGCGCTGGATTACAGAGAATCATGACGGTAGATTGTCTGAAAAAATGTTTGAAGGCAATCTCTGTAAGGAATTTAAGGTTGTCGAGAGTAAACGGAACATGCTCTCAAAGTCTCACTGGCCAACCACCCTATCCACATAAATTATACCATCAAATTTCAGCACTAGATGCTAGTTTCTTACTATAGCATAATGTGCCGGAGACCACACTTCAACCTAACGCCTGACGCCTCCACGGAATTTATAGGGCGGCGTTGATGGTAGTAGGTCAGATGATAGCCGCAAAAGTCGGTGTAGGTGCGTGCGGACCGCACAAAATTTGCAGCAGAGCCTCCGCGTTGCACGCTCCCTGATATGCCTTTGCTCTGATCTTGCACGCCAAGTGCGTCTAACAGGTCGGTTTGTGGTTGACCAGATTTGGCCGACAGGAGCAATTAGGTTGATCGCCCGGTCGGTACTCAAGGCAGATAATATTTTATAGGGAAATAACTTACATATATATTTATTAATAAAATTCGGCAGATGAATAAGAAGGCATATTATCAAAGATCCGATACACGTCCAAAAAGTATAAATCTAGGTCTACAGAGTAAACAACTTCTTCCAAGAAATTAAGATAAGTAGCAAACAAATAAAAGTGACGCTTATCCGCTTTACTTATTTGGGACATATATAGGGAAGCATAGGAAAGAAGCTTACAAATATGCATGCCTCTTAAAGGATCAGCTGACGAGAGAGCACAATGTAAGAAGATTGCTGCTTCTATATCTAGAGAGAAGGGAGTTTCATAATCTTTGAATCCAGGATGAAGGATGTGGATTAAGTTACAATTCTATTCTATAGGAAACTAACATACCAAAATAATGCCTTTTGGCATCCTCTTGGTTAGATATATATTTTCTTAACAAAAATCAACTAACCATATGATTTAGATGGCCCTAAAACACTTGGTCAGCTATCATTTTGTGGGATGAAAAATTAGTTGTGATATTGTTCAAAAATAAAATAATGACAAAATAATAAAAAATGTTGTAGTAACGAATATAGATTTTTAGTAACTTAGGATGATCCATATCTCCTTAAACATCCATGATTGTTTTCTATATTGATGTGTGAAAAATATGTTTGTACAAGCAGTAGTAAAGAAAGAAAAACTCAAAGTTATGGACTAAGTGACACAACACAGACAAACAACAAGTTAATCCCCTATTTGTACTTCAAGAAGTCATGTCTGTAAGGACACTAACCCACATTCTGGGCTAACCCTATTTGTTTTGCTTAAGCATGTTTCTTAACTCCTTGCTCTAATCATCTAAGATGTAATTAGGGCATGTTGGAGGTTTGTGTTCCTTTATTAAACTTGTTTGATGGTTATGCTTTGTGGTGAGGTATTGGTGCAACTTACAATTTACCCAGAATAGGGGTTGATGTGCCAGTTTTCCACCTCTAAAGTGTTTCTTCTCTCTCTTAGCATCATCTAGAGGAGAGAGAAAGTATTGGGCGCCTTGGTTGAGTGGTGACATCCTTGGTGATGTTTTGGGCACATGTTTGAGGAGTGCTTTGATCATAAGAGTGTTGTCTCGGGCTAGAGAGCCTTAGTGAGACCCTATATCGGTTTGTGGTTGCCTTGAGGAGACTTGGTATTGGTTGAAGGTGTCTTGAGGGACATCCTATCGGTTTGGTGGCATCTTGAGGATCACCATATCGAGTTGTGGAGACTCTAGAGGAGTGCCATATCGGTTTGTGACCTAGGGTTTCATCCCTATCAGTTTGAATGAGTGTATCGACCATGACCTTCCTTAGTGACCAAGTGGGATAGACATAAGTTCTATCACCTTGTTGCATGGTGTTACATGGGTCCTTTCCTCTTGGACATGTGTCTTCTAGGGTTCTAAGGTGGTGACACCTTCCCCTTACTCTCTCTCTCTCATTGGCCATGTATATATACCTCTCTCTTCCCATGCAAAATAACTCTTTTAGTGATCTTTGCTTTCTCTCCTTGGTTGCCAACCTTGAACTTGAAGAGCACTCTGCCTTGGAGCTTGGTCGGTGAGCCAAAGCTTGTGGTTCTCTCTTTCATCTTCTTCCTTGGCAAACCATGGTTTTCTAGGTTTCTTTCTCACTTTCTTTCTTCTTCTCGGCCATGGACCTTGGTATCTTCTTTTCTCTCTTTTGCTCTCTCTTAGCCTTGGTTTTATCTTCCTTCTTGGAGGTGTTGTGCTTCGAGGACCTTCTTCTTCCTTGAGTTCGTGAGCTTGGATCTTGACATTGGAGCTTAGTTCTTGGTGGCTGTTCTTGAGACGAGTTATATAACTCTAAACCTACTTTGTTATTACCACCTTTCAACTTGTTACCTTGCTAGTTCTTCTTAGCTCATTATTGCTTGCATGCTAGTAGCTTTTCTTGGTATCCTTGTGTTCAACTTTGAGAATAAAACTTTGTTAAGTTGTTTCCATAAGTTGCTCTTTTCCTTTCCCTTGTTAGTATTGTCATCTTAAGGTAGAAGATGACTAAACTGATATGAGGTGCTAATCCAATATGCATGAAATCCGAAATGCTAGACCTATGCCCTTGTGTAAACTGATATACCTCTTATGATGTTGGCTTGTATGATCAAGTGGTGACTAGGGAGGAAGAATGTTGAATCTCCATACTTTTAGTTGAGTATGGAAGTTGGCATGGGTAACCCTAATCTGATACATGTTCAACGGATACACCTTGCAATCCGATACTCCTTAGCCCGACACATCTTGTTTAGAGGTGAGAAACACTTCCCTTGATGTTCAACCGATACAACCAAACCCTAGTGGCCAATATCCTATTGAGATGTATGTGGCCTATACACAAAGGGGCACATAGGCCGATACCCTAGATGATGGGTATGTTGATACCCTAGTTGAGTGGGTAGGCCGAAACCCTAGTTGAAGGTGAGTCCAATACCCCAATGGACGGTGAGGCCGATACCTTATGAGATGGTATGACTGATACACTTTCTCATGTACCTATGGACTGATATCCTTTGTTGTTCCTTGGCCAACACCCTCTCATTGAGGTGTTGATCCCAATACAAAGTGATGTTAAACTGATACCCAACCTTGAGTTGGTAAACTGATACCCTACCTTAGTGTGGTGGCTGATACCCTATCTTAGTGTGGTGGGTGAAACCCTACCTTAGTATGGTGGCTGATATCCTAACCCAATCGACATCTTGTGATGTGTAGTGATGCATCTTGTTGATGCTAGGGTTACCTGGTGTGATGTGATATCTTATAGTGTAATCATGAGTATGATGTTGAAAGCTAGACCTCTCTACATGCTTCATAATAATGATAGAAATATGTTTCCACACCATATGTATACACTTCATAACGACGAAGGAAGTGATAACCTATGGTTAGTTGGTGATCCAACCTTGTAAACCCTAATCGGGTAATGTGAAACCCTAATTTTTATGAAGTAAAATGTATGATGTAAATGTATGACATGAGTTCTATGAGATGACTAAGCTTTGCCTTCTTGTTATTAGCTTATAACCATGTAGGTGATATTGATTGATGTACATATCCAAGTATGAGATATGGTAGTCATGATGTGATGGACATTGGTCCTTGTAATGGACATGTGGTCCTTGTGGTGGACATTGGTCCTTGTGATGGACATGTGGCACTTGTGATGGACATTGGCCGTTGTGATGGACATATGGAAATAGTAAGCATAAAGAGATATGATGTGATGAGATCACCCTTAATGTGAATCAATATATTCTAGTGATGTGTTATGTTCTAATTTTGTAGATCTTATTTAGAGGTTATACATTGTAACTTGATTGATGCCTAAAGACGATAAATTGATCTAATTAATCAAGTGAAATCTAATAATGTAGTTTGCCCTATGCCATAAATCCATTCCAGTGTCAGCTTTATTGCTGGATGGTGAAACACACATATTTTTGAATATGTGGGGTACAAGTTGAGTAATTCCTTATATCCTTAAATACATGATGTGTGTGACGGCCATGCATGACCCCATCTCAGTATGTTATGGATGGTCATGTATGAGCCACTCCTTTTGTTAGAACAACCATGTGTGAGCCTATTCTTCTAGAGTCGCACTTGTACCAAGGTGGTCTAGTTATGATTATATATGTAGATGGCCATGCGTGAGCCCATCCTTGATCTTAACTATATGTCATCTTTACAGTTGGCTGATATGTCTCTGTGGTGTTTTCTCTTGTGCTGACCAAGAGGTGTGGTGAGGTCGTGGATTCTGACTCTTCCATCAGACCTTGTCTGGCACCGATTTCGAATACATACATATAGTGATCGGTTGGATTTGGATAGTACGATTCAAATCCTAGGGACATAATGAATACATAATTAGCTGTGTAGTATAATTGTATAAGATCAAATACGAAAACATTGGTTGACACCTTGCTTGATCCTTATACAATGATGTGGATAGAAAATATACATGATCTTTATATTCCTTTTAAATTATTAATATGTTTCACAATTCAACAGTAATTGCCCTTCCTATAAATGATCATTACCTGCTTCATCTTAGTTGTATTTGTACTGTTGCTCAGTTTATCTCATATGTGATAATAATAGAGTTGGCAGAGAGTTATATCTCTCATTGGGACTGTGTGTCTCACCCTGTTGGTTATACAACTTTTTATGTGGACGGCACGAAGTAGTAGAGATTGTGCTGAGGATGTTGAGCAACATCCAGAGGAGCAGTAGCTGATAAGGTTGGAAGTGTTGCTGGATGTCTTTATTGATAGAGTCCTAGTAGTCGTCCCTATACACTTGGGTCATTGGGACCATTTTGTTGATGTTTTGTGGATGTGTTATCTTTATGTGCTTTTTTGTATATCAAATATGATGGAATCATGTATATATGTTCTGGAATAGTTCCTTCGTTATAGGTTGACAACATGCCTTGTGAATGCTTTGAGGCATGAAAGGAATCATGTGTAAAGTCTCTTCCTATATGGCTATTTTATGAAATAAGATTTTCATTTTTAGTTTTTTATGCTAATAAGTTTTTTAATCTCTCTTCTGTGGTCTTGTTTTGAGTAATCTTGTTTCACTGTGATGCGGGGCGTCAGAGTACAAGGTTGGTATAAGAGCTTTAGGTTTGCTGAGTCTACAGGGACCTAGGACTAGGGTTTGTGTCTATTCTAGTGTCCTCCAGTTTGTCTCATAGTCACTTCCGCTTATGCAGAAGAAGAAGTAAAGCTAAAATATGTCTAGAGAACATAAAGAAAATGTTGCTGAGAGTAGTGTTGTTGCATTGGGTGCTGATGCAAAGAACTAGGCACATGAAGATCGAGTGCCTGAAGTCCCCCAGTTTGACTCAGCCATGATAGAAAACCCTGCCTTTCAATCATTTTTGGGCAGTTTAAGGCGATGATGACTCATATGGTGGACATGATGCCTGCACCTCAGCCTAGGGAATCTATTTTCCATGCTGAATCTTTAGGTATTGGGAATACTTTTGAGCGGCTTCGTCATGTTGGGGCAGTTGAGCATGCTAGAACAACTGACTCGGTGGATGTGGATATGTGGCTGACTAAGCTTGAGAAGGCTTTCAAGATCCTGAGTATCCTTGAAGAGGATAAGGTGAAGCATGCGGTGTACCTCCTAAGAGGGAGTGTTGGCCATTGGTGGGCCATAGAGGAGGAGAAGATTCATGGTGTGGTGGTTGGTTGGGAGGCATTCTAATGAGAGTTTGTAAGTTAGTACTTTCCTCATACATATCTGGATGAGAAGATCAGTTAGTTTGAGAGGATTCGATAGGGGTCCATGACGATCAACGAGTATGTGACAAAGTTTATGGAGTTGTTGAGGTTTCTGTCCTCACATGACTGTGATGGAGGATGATAGTATTAATTATTTTGAGAAGGGGTTGAACGCTGAGTTGTCTACCGCAGCTGCTTTGGAGAATCGAGAGAGGTTTGCTACGTTCCTGGAGTCTGTTTGAAGGATAAAATAATTTGTTAAGGAGAAGAGAGAGGTGAATACTAAGAAGTGATCTAAATAGTTTCAAGGGTAGTCATTAGGTGACTTCAAGAAGTTGAGGTTTCCTGCATTGCCAGCGTCATAGAGGTTCAATTCTTCGACTCAGTGGTCACCAAGTAAGGGTAGAGGATGTAGTTTTCCTCGCTCAGGATCCCAGAATGTTGCATTGGCATCAGTGATAGGACCATCTAGCCCTTTGTATGAGAACAAAACGTGTTACAAGTGTGGACAAGTTGGCCATACCAGACAGTTTTGTCCAGTGAAAGATGATGAAGTGATCCAACAACTGAGGCAGAGTTAGTAAAGTTCACAAAGATAGTAGAACAGTGGCACAGGACGACGAGGATGTGGCCAATAATCCCAAGATGGATCGCCTACTCAGGGAAGCAGAGGATGGTGGAGACAACATGCAATGACTATATTCTATGTGATGAGTCAGCCAGAGGTGGTGGTCAACCCACGAGTGGTGACAGGTCAGATGGAGTTATTTCATTCTGATTTGTCTTCTTCTTTCTTTATATCTGATTTGGTTGACCTGGGTGCTACACACTCTTTTATTGCACGGGAAGTGCTTAGTAGTTGTTCCTTTCCTATTGGTTGTAAGAAGAATTGCTTGTTGCTATTAACCCCATTGGTCAGTTCTGTACTTTTGCAAGATGTGTGTCCTTCCTGTGTTCTTCCTTTTTTGGGACACATCATTCAAGTGGATCTCATACCACTTGACATGCATGGAATGGATATGATCCTTGAGATGGATACCATGGAGAAATGTAAAGTGGTCTTGGATTGTACTTCCAAAGAAGCAACGTTTGTAGATAGTAGTGAGACGTGGATCTTCTAAGGAGATAGGAAGATTCTCCCGACATGTCTTGTATAGACATTGGTAACAAGGAAGCTTCTGAGACAAGGTTGTGAGGCATTTTTAGAACATGTGGTGGATACAGAGGTAAGGAGTCCTAGTATCTAGGAAGTGATGGTGGTTAGGGAGTTTGAGGACGTGTTTCCTGAAGAATTTCTAGGTGTTTCCCCTCCCCATGAGATTGATTTTGAGATCATACGGGTTCCTGGTACACAACACATAGCCCAGACACCATATAGGATGGCACCAATAGAGATGGCAGAGTTGAAGAGATAGTTGTAAGAACTGCTTGACAAAGGTATCATTAGGCTGAGTACATCACCATGGGGAGTTGTAGTGTTGTTTGTAAAGAAAAAGGATGGGTCTATGAGGTTATGCATAGATTATAGGAAGTTGAACAAGGTCATGATAAATAATAAGTACCCTTTGCCAAGGATAGATGAATTTTTGATCAGTTGTGTGGTGTGACAGTGTTCTCGAAGATAGATCTATGGTCAGGCTATCATCAGTTGAGGATCAAGGAGGATGACATACCAAAGTCAGCATTTAAGATGAGGTATGGTCACTACGTGTTTGTGGTTATGTTGTTTGGGCTGACCAATGTACTAGAAATGTTGATTGATTTGATGAAAAATATGTTCTAACCATTCCTTGATCACTTTGTGGTTTTATTCATAGATGACATCTTGATATATAGTCAGGATAGTCAGCAGCATGAATAACATCTATGCAGGCATTGATAGTGTTGAGATGATACCAATTCTATGCTAAGTTCAGCAAGTGTGAGTTCAGGTTGAGGGAGATAGATTCTTGGGGCACATTATATCTACAGAAGGAATACAAGTGGACCCTAAGAAGGTAGAGTCTGTGATAGAATGGGAGCATTCAAAGACGCCGAAAGAAGTGTGCAATTTCCTAAATTTGGCATGCTACTACAGAAGGTTCATTAAGGGCTTTAGCACTATCGTCCTACCACTAACTAGATTGAAACAGAAGGATGTGTCATTCATTTGGGACGAAAGATGCCAATGAGATTTTCATACATTGAAGGAGAAGCTGACAAGTGCATCAATTTTGGTTTTGTCTGAGCAAGGAAAAGGATACATTGTCTTATGTGATGCATCTAGGAATGGTTTGGGATGTGTGTTGATGCAAGACAAGCAAGTAGTTTCATTTGCTTCCCAACAACTTAAAACACATGAGGAGAATTATCCAACCCACAATCTGGAGTTAGCTATAGTGGTTTATGCCCTGAAGATTTGGAGGCACTATTTGTATGAGGAGAAGTATCAGATCTTTATATATCACAAATCTTCTCACAGTAGGAGTTGAATATGAGGTAGCGTTGTTGGATGGAGTTGATCAAAGATTATGATTGCATGATTGATTATCATCCGAGAAAGGTGAATGGTGCGGTAGATGCTTTCAGTAGGAAATCTTTGTCTAAGGATAGAGATCCGTTGAGTTCTTTGATGTCTCACAAGTGAGACATGTTGGTCTCCTTACATCAATTGAATGTCAAGTTGGAAGTCTCTTTGTTATCCGGTTTGTTGGTACAATTACAAGTGAAGCCTACGCAGAGACAACATATCAAATAAGATCAACAGACATACATTGTGACACAACAGATTATATTCGAGTTTAGCAGTGAGAAGCATGATCATTTTCACAAAATGGAAGAGGGGATAGTCTGTTACCATGACATGATAATGGTTCTTGATGATGATGATCTGAGGAAGATGTTTCTGGAAGAGGCTCATACATCTATGTATGCTATGCACCAAGGTAGTACCAAGATGTACCACAACCTGAAGTTGATGTATTAGTGGCCATGCTTGAAGAAAGATGTAGCTGAATTCATTGTAAGATGTGTTATGTGTGAGAAAGTCAAAGTTGAGCATCAAAAGTGTGGCGACCGTCTCTCAAAAACATGATTAACTAATGCGGAAGCAAATTATTTGCAGCAGATTACTGAAAATCACTGAAAATTAAAACTTTTTCAAAGAGATACATTCACAGGAAAACTCTTTAACCAAGAACCAAAGTATTTCAACTTCATCCTGGTTCACAAGTACACAACCTGTACCATTCCTTCTCAAAGATTACAACATCAACTGTCTTATAAACATTATATACAGACAGTATACGAATCTCGAGGCATCAAGCCAAAACCTCAGATTGATTCATAAGACACTGACTAAAAACTCCGAGGACCTGAGAGTACAGAGACGACACATAGGACTACTATCTGTATGACTAGACAGACAATATCTCCACCTGAGATCTTATTGCTATCCCTGTTGTTACTGTTGCTGTTGCTCTTTCCTTGTTCTAGGATTTCTGCTTTGCCTCCCATGCATACCTAAAAATGTTTCCCACGGGGGTGAGACAATTGAAAATTGCCCCAGCGAGAGATATAACTCTCTGCCAAAAACATTGTTATTGCAGTTTATTAAATTAAAACTGAGCAGGGGTTACTTTTACATTATCAGGCATAATTATTCATCATAGAATAGAATAAGATAATCTCCATTCTCAAGGAGGTCATTGCATCTACCCATGGTAGATAAGTAATTCATCTGTCTACCTTGCAGAGAATATAAAGAAATATAATTAACATTTATCCATTAAGGAATGCACAAAGAAAATGCAACATCAGCCAATGAATCTCTGTATTCAATCCTTAAGCAAACATGCTATACGGCTGATTACATTTTACAATCACACTTATGCCCTGAGGAGGTGAGCCGTACCGCTCAAATCCAACCTTCGGTTGCGAAACCCAAAGTCGATGCCATACAAGGTCCATGGAAGAGCCGGACTCCATGACCTCCCACATCTCAGTCAGTGTGAGACCACAAGCAGGACCGCAGTCTCTTGCTTAAGTGACCTCAGTCACAGGGTTAGCTCCCGTAGGATACCCTTTCTCTATCCCGCCTTGGTACAGGTCTCGACGCTAGTATATCCAAGCCATGGGTCAGTTCACCGTGCTCCCTGAGCCATGAACGCATTCATTCTCTTTCACACTAAGCCATGGGCTTGTTCACCATGCTCTTATACACATCTTGAGTCTACAACTGAAGTTGCACTCTAATCCTCCTATTTTCGGCTAGGAGAAACCCCACATATTCAACAATATACGCTCTGGATTAACCCACAGGAAAACTCGTTTCACCATCACCAGCTACTGACGATGATGGATCTATGGCCAGGGCACTACATGTTGAAATTCCACTTGATTAATTAAGTGCATTACCATATCTTTTAGCATCATCCATGTTTCAAACAAGAATTATTATAACCGATGCTACAAAGAAAGATACAATACATCTATCACATACTTTTCAAATCTTTAAAACACATGATACTTGGGATCTCAGTCCTTTATCACATTATTGGGAATTCTCATCCCTTCACATTATCATCATCATGATTACTGGATCTGGGTAGTTAAACCCTTAGATCATAACATTGTTATCTCTGTAATAGATAACCATTACCTCTAGGTCCTCAGACCAAGGTATTCATTTTACTTGTGTGCAAGTATTCACATGGCTCACCAGTCCATTACACATCTTGTCACCTCTCACTAGGCAACAACTTATTCACATGGCTCACAAGGCCATTACACATCTTGTCACCTCTCACTAGGCAACAACTTATTCACATGGCTTACAAGGCCATTGATCATTATACTTGTTATACAAGTATTTAACATGTCTTACAAGGCTTATGCAATAAAAGAAATAAAACCTTCCCATCATTAGGGTTAAGGTTTTCCATTATTAACCATTTAGGTTTTCAAGGTCATATTATCAATGATCAAACCCTAATTCATTGCTCCACACATCTAGGAGCAAAGATTGATATCATAAGTATTCAATCATACGTATTTATTCTCATCATTTTTCATATAATGAATCATCAATTCAAGGTATGAGTTCATTTCTCATCCTCATCATGGTATGATTACATCATACACATCATTTGGGCTTAACCCCATTCTCAAGGTACATTAATTAACACTCATCAATGTGCAACAAATCATTACATTTCATTGTAATAGTTGCATAACACACTTCATATGTTTCTTACCCAATTATATTGGATTTGGAGTACATCAAGGCATATAAACCCTGAAGTGTTGAATGTGATAACTATTATATTTTGATGTATCACTTTCTCATCACTTCAGACTCTCCGAAATTATTAGGCATCTTATCTTGTATTAAGGTATTTCCCTTCTTAATACAATCCATCACTAATCACTTACCTATAGCATATAATGCATAGGCCACACATTAGAGTTGTACAACTATCTTTAATGATATGGACTTGTCTAATGGTAAAGACATTGCTTACAATTAGGTTGCATATATTCAACCACAAGAAATGTTTCACCTTTATAAGGCCATTCCTTCTATCTCATCATTAGGGTTTCTTTATACCCTTACTTAAGATTAGAATTATGATTTATTGTCATATTATCCAAGATTAGGGCTTTATGTATTATGACTCCTCATTAGAGTCTCACATGCCTTCACCCTTCTTAGGGCCTCTTATCACAACATAACATTAGTACGTCATGTGGTGTTAATACTTAGTTAAGGTTTCTCATGGAATCACCCTCAACTAGGGTTTCCACCATAGTTTCCCTTCTTTTTGGGTCTACTATTCATCTCTATTAGGATTTCATTCAATTATCCATAACTGGAGATTCACTATTCATCCCAATTAGGGATTTACATCTCTTTTCCCTAAATTAGAGTTTCACTTATGATTACCCTAGATTAGGGCTACATCCTTACCCTGGATTAGGGTTTGATTTAGAATTGCCCTCAATTAGGGTTATAATTCAATAACCCTGTCCATTAGGGTTTATGTTCATGATTAGGGTTTCATGATATCTTTACTTAAGGATCATACCCTTAATCACCACATGAATCATATTCATGTTATGAATTCATGCTAACATCATCTCAACTTGATAAGGTCATATCATCCCTTCAATCAAGTACACACAACTATGAATGACATAGTGTACCAAGTCATTGATCTTATAAGCAATTAGGGTCCATCACATAATTGGCACTAATCACTTAGGTACTAATAGGGTTTCAATCTTTGTACCTTCATTGATTATCATTACTAATCATCATTAGATCAATGAGTCATTCATCATCTCTATTCTCGAGAGATTCAATCACCTTGGACCTCCATTACATAAGGTATCCAATTGAATTGATCAATTGAATTTACAATCAACTTTGACTACTTGACCCCCAAATGGTTTGAAACCGTTTGGTAAAGGTGGTGCTTGAGACCGTTTGCCCAAGTAGGTGAAGACCGTTTGGCCAAGTAGGTGAAGACCGTTTGGCCAAGTAGGTGAAGACCGTTTGGCCAAGTAGGTGAAGACTGTTTGGCCAAGTAGGTGAAGACCGTTTGGCCAAGTAGGTGAAGACCATTTGGCCAAGTAGGTGAAGACCGTTTGCCCATCTCATCATCAAAATCCAAGTCAACCAATTAGGGTTTGGATCATTGGATTGATCACCAAATCAGCAATTGATTACACTTTAACTTAGTATCATTGGATCATCAATTGCTTAACCATACTCACCCCTAGACCTCCAAACGGTCTTGAGACCATTTGTTTGAGCTCCAAATCGTCTTGAGACCGTTTGGCTCATCCAACCCTTGGATTCTAGTGAAATATCATTAGGGTTTGAGCTATTGAGTTGATCATCAAATCAGCACTTAATTGCAAAGTGATTTGGTACCTTTAGACCTTCAATTGGTCAACCATGCTTAACCCTAGACTTCCAAACGGTCTTGGGTGATCCCCAAACGGTCTTGAGACCGTTTGGGTGATTCCCAAACAGTTTTGAAACCGTTTGGGTCAATGAACCCAAAACATCAACTCATTCCAATGCAAAATCAGCACTTAGCCGATTAGGGTTAACACCATATATTTTGTCCTTCAATCACTTAACCATATCCAACCCTAGACCTCCAAACGGTCTCGGGTGAACTCCAAACGGTCATGAGACCGTTTGGGTAATCCCCAAATGGTTTTGAAACCGTTTGGGCTAATTAACCCAAAAAGTCAAATCAGCCAAGTTGAAAATCAGCACTTAATCCTATTAGGGTTTACCTAATTGATTAGCCTTCAACTCATGATTCATTTGGAATTAATCCATAAAATTTGGTGGGTCATCAACCAACATAATTAGGAATAGGATTCGCAAACGTTCAACCCTTGGTCAACTCTTTCAAATGGTTTTGAAACCGTTTGCCTAAAAAGGCAAATAAATCAAGTTGAAAATCAGCACTTAATCCAATTAGGCTTTGCCTAATTGATTGGCCTTCAACTCATGATTTATTTGGAAATAATCCATAAAATTTGGTGAGTTATTAACCAACATCATTAGGAACAGGAATCTCAAACGTTCAATCCTTGGTCAACCCTCTCAAATGGTTTTGAAACCGTTTGCCCAAAAAGGCAAATAAATCAAGCTGAAAAATCAGCACTTAATCCAATTAGGTTTTCCTAATTGATTGGCCTTCAACTCACTATTCCTTGGGAGTTAACCCAGAAAATGTGGTGAGTAATTAACCAACATAATTAGGAACAGGATTCTCAAACGGTCAACCCTTGGTCAACTCACTCAAACGGTTTTGAAACTGTTTGCTCCCAAACAGTTTCAAACCGTTTGCTCTCAAACGGTTTGGTGAAACCGCATGAGCAATTAACTCAAAACCGTATGAACCATGATTTCTTTGGAAAAAGTATCCAAGATGATGTCATCATCATCTACCTTCGTCCCTGAAGTTCTAACAAGTTCTGATTTCATGAAATAACCATTTTCAACCAGCAATTAAACAAGATAATGAAGGAATCATTGAAATTGCAAGATTAATGGTTGAATAACAATGAAAAAGGGATCAAGTTATAAAACCCACCTCAAATTGAGCTCCAAAGCTCCATGTCCACGGAAACAATGGTGGATGAAACTCGTTTCACCATTCCAAGGCTTGTCCTCAAGGTTTGAGTGAAAAGGAATGGTTAGAATTGAAGAGGAAATCGAATTAGGAAGAAATCCACAATTTATTTTCGATTTCCACCATGGAATCAAGGTGAAATGGATCAAGAATCTTACCAACAGGTTGGGGGTCGTCCTCCTGATCCTCCCAAGCTCCCTTGGTCGTTTCCCAAGCAAGGAGAAGAAGTGGGGTCGAAAAAGCCTTCCATTTGGCTTGTAAAGGGTCTTTTTATAAAAAATTCAAGGAGAGAGAAAGTGCCTTATAAAAAAATCATTTAATCCCAAAAATGTGGCCACCTCTTCCCCCCTTATCTTCCTTAGGGACGAGGATATCTTGTTTGCCTCTTATTACTCTCAATTATCCATGATTTAAAGAAAATCAAATTAAGCACCTCAATTCATATTATATTAATATCCATATGTGAGTGGATATTTCTTTTTCTTATAAAATTGTGTGTGAGTTATCCACTCCCTTGGATATTTTCGTGGTCCTTGCAAGGCTCAAGGACTTCACATACACATATGAATCCAACAATTTTAATTTTGGTTGAAGGCCCTTTAATTAATACATTCATTTTTGCCCTAAATTGAATTAGGGTTTCAATTAGGATTAAATATTGATTATTTTAATATCAAGATTCTCTCTCCTCCAACTTAATTCAAATGAGGCGCCCCTCTCATTTTATTTGCTCTGCATGATACCAAGAAGCATTAAGGACCTTATTGAAGTGGTAATTTGCATATTGAACCCTAGGTTTTGGGTAAATTGCACTTTACACCAAAACTAGGTTTTAATGCACAAACATTGCTCTATCAGCTCTTTCTTGGTATTCAGGCTTCCATAAGCAACACCTCAGCATCATCTTCACTCTCATGATGCTTCAACACATGAGGAACATATTATCATGCACAATTTGCACTTAAACCCCTCAACTTGGGTATTTTGCACATTAGTCCAAAACAAACAAAACATTGATTTCGACAATGTTCAAAAAGGACTAGAATTGCAACATAAGTTCCTCTTGAGGCCTAATTACTTTTCATAAGATGATATTAAGCATTTAATCACATTTCTTAAACTAAACACCTAGGGTTAAAGTATAACCCAGGTCAGGGTTGTTACAAATTATAAACCCCTAACAAGGATTTCATCCTCGAAATCCAGATAAAGGAAGACAGATGTATTTTATTCTTCATACTATCTAGTCTTCACATAACATCTCCTTATTATGGAGACACCATAAAACTTTGATCGGAACAAAGTGTTTCCATACAAGATTCTCATAGAATCAACACACAAGGCACATGCTCCATTGTTCCTCATCATTGACTATAGAGTCAACTTTGTGTCAAACAACACTTTTCTTGTTCAGAGAAACATCATACATTCTTTATTAATATCATGTTTATGCAGAGCATAAACCCCTAACATATGATGTTCATATTGTTTTATATATTCATACTAATTTCACAGTTGACCACTCCAGGTAGCCAACCTAACCCATCTGATAACTCTCAAATACCAGAATCTTTTACCTTGGTATCTATCACATGTGTTGGAAACACATCATATATATCTCTTCCTTTCATCTTGGAACATTAATTGTTTCATATGTCCTCATCTTGGGACCAAAGTCCAAGATAACTGATACTTTTCTAAGTATCCATCAAATGAACACCTTTATCTTATGTACATCAAGTGTCCTAAGACCCACTTGATTGCCATGTCCCTGAAAGGAAAGAAAACAAGGATTCATATTCCTCTTATTAATTCATGTATTTTCAACTATTATTGAACCATTTACTCTTTATCTCATCCTAGGTTCCTTGCCTTTAGCATTGGAATTTGTAAGGATGATTGCATGTCATTATCCCTTTCTTTATTATTATCTAGCATGTTTATGATCATCTCATGATCTCATCACATCTCCCATTTCCTCATTATGGGAAAGATATGTATTATGCAACATGCTCATCTAAGATATGTATTAGCAGGTTCATCTCCCTTATTCTTATTCTTATCTTATGAGGAGTACATTTTTCGTTTCTCATACAACATGCTCATCTAAGATTATCTCAGACTTATCTTTCTTACGCATGGGATATGACACATTTATTCATTCCAGATTTCTGATTTCATGATACTCATTAGATTGTCTCAGAATGACTACTTGATCAGAGCAATCAAAAAGACAACAATCTAAGAGTTTCCATACCCACTTTATCATCAATAGTTGTATACCTAGCCAGGGTATACAAATACTGAGATTAAGTGGTATGCACTTTGTATACTATCATATTCCTCCTTTTCATATTATCACAAGCATAAGACTTATCATCCTTGAATTTCATTCAGGCATCTCTTCTAGCCCTCATCATTTCTCAAGGAGGTAAAAACAACATAAAACATTTGTAATGTTTTACTATGCAAAACGTAAGTCCTCATAGGACTAATCAAGGAAAGTTCAATCATTTCCTTTCTCAGTTAATCCAGGAATTCATAAATTAATATATTTGCATGACATTATCTTGTCTAACTTGTCATAATACATGAATTATTCACTGCCTCAGGCTAACTCTGCCTCAAAGGTTGATTCAACAGGATATGGTTGAGCACAGACTCAATTTAAGTCCAGAAATTCATCATTTCCTTTTGCTTCAACCTGCTGATGTTAGTTACAAATCCTATTGATATCTATAACATCATCATTGGGACTGGTAATCTAGGTTACACTGCCAAAACTTGATCCACTATATACATTACTGTTGCCCTTAGTTATCCAACAGTAATACTTAAATAAGGATTTTCTTATTATAGTTGGATCAGCTAGGGGATTCTCAGGAAATTGTCTCTCTCTTGCCTATTCCCATGCACCTCTTCTTGGTGCAGCATTGCTGCTCTCAGCAGCAATCTCCTCATGTGACCCAGTCATCTTTAAGTTCTTATTCTCTTATATGAGAAGAAGACACTATTAAATACATTGGATGACACAAGAATAGACTCTACTACCTTAGTCCTATGTCTCTGTAGACTCAACGAACCTAGAGCTCTGATACCACTAATTTTGGTGACCGTCTCGCGAAAACATGATTAACTAATGCGAAAGTGAATTATTTGCAGCGGATTACTGAAAATCACTGAAAATTAAAACTTTTTTCAAAGATATCCATTCACAGGAAAACTCTTTAACCAAGAACCAAAGTATTTCAACTTCATCCTGGTTTACAAGTACACAACATGTACCATTCCTTCTCAAAGATTACAACATCAACTGTATTATAAACATTATATATACATAGTATACAAATCTCGAGGCATCAAGCCAAAACCTCAGATTGATTCAAAAGACACTAACTAAAAACTCTAAGGACCTGAGAGTACAGAGAGGACACATAGGACTACTATCTGTATGACTAGACAGACAATATCTCCACCTGAGATCTTATTGTTGTCCCTGCTATTACTGCTGCTGTTGCTCTTTCCTTGTTTTAGGATTTCTACTCTGCCTCCCATGCATACCTAAAAATGTTTCCCACGGGGGTGAGACAATTGAAAATTGCCCCAACGAGAGATATAACTCTCTGCCAAAAACATTGTTATTGCAGTTTATTAAATTAAAACTGAGCAGGGGTTACTTTTACATTATCAGGCATAATTATTCATCATAGAATAGAATAAGATAATCTCCATTCTCAAGGAGGTCATTGCATCCACCCATGGTAGATAAGTAATTCATCTGTCTACCTTGTAGAGAATATAAAGAAATATAATTAACATTTATCCATTAATGAATGCACAAAGAAAATGCAACATCAGCCAATGAATCTCCGTATTCAATCCTTAAGCAAACATGCTATACGGCTGATTACATTTTACAATCACACTTATGCCCTGAGGAGGTGAGACGTACCGCTCAAATCCAACCTTCGGTTGCGAAACCCAAAGCCGATGCCATACAAGGTCCATGGAAGAGCCGGACTCCATGACCTCCCATGTCTCGGTCAGTGCAAGACCACAAGCAGGACCGCAGTCTCTTGCTTAAGTGACCTCAGTCACATGGTTAGCTCCCGTAGGCTACCCTTTCTCTAGCCCGCCTTGGTACAGGTCTCGGCGCTAGTATATCCGAGCCACGGGCCAGTTCACCATGCTCCCTGAGCCATGAACGCATTCATTCTCTTTCACACTGAGCCATGGGCCTGTTCACCACGCTCTTATACACATCTTGAGTCTACAACCGAAGTTGCACTCTAATCCTCCTATTTTCGGCTAGGAGAAACCCCACATATTCAACAATATACGCTCTGGATTAACCCACAGGAAAACCCATTTCACAATCACCAGCTACTGACGATGATGGATCTATGGCCAGGGAACTACATGATGAAATTCCACTTGATTAATTAAGTGCGTTACCATATCTTTTAGCATCATCCATGTTTCAAACAAGAATTATTATAACAGATGCTACAAAGAAAGATACAATACATCTATCACATACTTTTCAAATCTTTAAAACACATGATACTTGGGATCTCAGTCCTTTATCACATTACTGGGAATTCTCATCCATTCACATTATCATCATCATGATTACTAGATCTGGGTAGTTAAACCCTTAGATCATAACATTGTTATCTCTGTAATAGATAACCATTACCTCTAGGTCCTCAGACCAAGGTATTCATTTTACTTGTGTGCAAGTATTCACATGGCTCACTAGGCCATTACACATCTTGTCATCTCTCACTAGGCAACAACTTATTCACATGGCTCACCAGGCCATTACACATCTTGTCACCTCTCACTAGGCAAAAACTTATTCACATGGCTTACAAGGCCATTGATCATTATACTTGTTATACAAGTATTTAACATGTCTTACAAGGCTTATGCAATAAAAGAAATACAACCTTCCCATCATTAGGGTTAAGGTTTTCCATTATTAACCATTTAGGTTTTCAAGGTCATATTATCAATGATGAAATCTTAATTCATTGCTCCACACATCTAGGAACAAAGATTGATATCATAAGTATTCAATCATACTTATTTATTCTCATCATTTTTCATTAAATGAATCATCAATTCAAGGTATGAGTTCATTTCTCATCTTCGTCATGGTATGATTACATCATACACATCATTTGGGCTTAACCCCATTCTCAAGGTACATTAATTAACACTCATCAAGGTGCAACAACTCATTACATTTCATTGTAATAGTTGCATAACACACTTCATATGTTTCATACCCAATTATATTGGATTCGGAGTACATCAAGGCATATAAACCCTAAAGTGTTGAATGTGATAACTATCATATTTTGATGTATCACTTTCTCATCACTTCAGACTCTCCTGAATTAGCCATCTTATCTTGTATTAAGGTATTTCCCTTCTTAATACAATCCATCACTAATCACTTACCTATAGCATATAATGCATAGGCCACACATTAGAGTTGTCCAACTATCTTTAATGATATGGACTTGTCTAATGGTAAAGACATTGCTTACAATTAGGTTGCATATATTCAACCACATGAAATGTTTCACCTTTATAAGGCCATTCCTTCTATCTCATCATTAGGGTTTCTTTATACCCTTACTTAAGATTAGAATTATGATTTATTGTCATATTATCCAAGATTAGGGCTTTATGTATTATGACTCCTCATTAGATCTCACATGCCTTCACCCTTCTTAGGGCCTCTTATCACAACATAACATTAGTACGTCATGTGGTGTTAATACTTAGTTAAGGTTTCTCATGGAATCACCCTCAACTAGGGTTTCCACCATAGTTTCCCTTCTTTTTGGGTCTACTATTCATCTCTATTAGGATTTCATTCAATTATCCATAATTGGAGATTCACTATTCATCCCACCATAGTTGTAATCAAACAAATCCACCTTTTCTGTTGAACACTCTTTCTAGTTTGGTTAAATTGATCAACCAATCCCTAAAAAATGTTGTACTTTGGGTTCAATCCTTAAATATAATGTCATAAGACCCATCCGCCTATGGGTGGTGACTATTGAATGTTGTTTAAGGTAAACTATAGAGATTTCACCCCTAATGAATTTTCCAGTGTGATAAAATCTACGTCACTCACCTTGTCTAGAAATGAATGAGCAACAGACACCATTCCTCATTTGCAGATCAATAAACCCTTGAACAACCACATCCTCATTGTCATGACTAGGGCAACTAGATAAAAGCCAATCAGCGATTGGATATGGACTAGGAGGTTCCTTTATACCTTTGAGAAGAGGGGGCAGAGGGCGTAGAGGAAAGGAGGATGAAGGTCATGCTTTTAGATTGCCAAATTCACTGCCACAACGTGAGGATGGTGATGCAACTGATTTTCCTTCTTGTTTTCCACCTTGTGATCGATCTAGGGGTACCACAACGATCAATGAGATCTAATTAGAATGAAGCAATGATTCCTATCCATGAGTCACTCTCAGAATAGATGGATTACCCAAATCTAACATCTCTTTTGTCACCTCTCCATTAAAACCATCTCTCCTGCTAGGGTTCTACCCACCATGACCTCTTCCCCTCCCACCTCTCCCTCTCTTATGATCCATTCAATGTGTTCTCACTCCCTAGAGTTGAAAAATCAAGAGTGATGAAATATGTAACCAAGTTATCAACAACATAGCAAGAAATAAAAATGAAAAATCTCTCAAAAAGACACCACTAGAATGATAGAGAAGCTCCCACAAGTCTGGAGGTGACAATTGCATCCAATCATATAGAATTTTTCCATGGTATATCTTGTAAAACACATAAGTAGGTGAATAAACACATACAACCTAGTCAAAAGATGATATGACATCTAAATCTATCAAAAATGAGAATCTACAATTTCCAATATTGTTGATAGAAACACAATTGTTGATCAGGATAAATAGAAGAATTCTTAGGCACTGAGCAATGGATTGGGTATTGCATACCCCTCACTTCCCTCTTCCTAATAAAGCATTGATCAAATAGATATACTTGACCTTCTTCTTAGAGACCATACACTTCTCACATAAGTCCAATCCCAGGGGATAATGAAGATGAATACGTTTTCACAATTTCCTCTCTAACAAGATTCCAATCAGGATACCCTCAAAATTCAATCTAGTATCCCATTAATCTCACTTGGATTGATAAATAAGTCATCAAATGGAAAGTGAAAGATGTTGTTCCATGGATGAAAATGATCAATCAATGGGATGACATAGTTTCTATAAAAAATCACACGTCTGCAAACATTAGTAAAACCATTTCTATCTAGAAGAGCTAGCTCACATGGAATTAAAAGTGCATAAAAATATTGTAGTTCCTCCATACAAATTGAAGAAAAATGGACTAGATCAATAGGGTAATGAGATGGTTCCAACTTACCCAATTAATTAGGTTTTTTTGTATGATTGCATACATGGCTAGATTGATCCTAATTTTATCTTGATTTATGATGATTGTTTGTTTTAATGTTTTGAACTTCATTGTACACTTTAAAACATGCTTTGATTTGAATAATTAGGGTTTGCAGGAGAAAATATCGTTGGTGGAAAATTATGATTTTGGAAGTACATGAACACATAATTTATTAAGTACAATAGCGTAGTAAATATTTGTTAGTAATTTATTGGTAACTTTTATTTGTATAAAATTTTAATTTTAATTGGATAACTAAATTATACATTTTACTTCACATTTTCATAATATTTGGATGTTCTTTGAATGCATCAGTCTGTCGATTTGAATTGGACCAACCATGCTGCAACATGTAGTATACCAATGTAGTATTTGACTTTTTATTATTTTTTATAACTATGAATTATATTAATTTTGAAATGGATCTCTAAAACTTCATTTTAGACAACATGTTATATTTTCATAATTTTTTAAGAAGCTTTGGTTGATTACAAAGAGATTTATTAGCTAACATTTATGATAGAATATTCTGTTGAAATAAAAAAATAGTAAATGTGGGACTTATTTGCAAATGTCCCAAGTACCGTAATTGTTCTATTTGAGTAACCTAGCATCCTATTAGAGCCCATATTTAATTATTCATTCCAAAGAAATGAAATCTAAGAGAGAGGTGGAGAATTAGGGTTTCAGTGACAAAGGAGGTGGAGATGGTGATCTAGGGTTTACTCTATTGAGGAGTGATGAAAGCAAGTAAGATTTGTTTTTAGATAGGTTTCCATGGTGAATCTTCTCTTTCATGTATAAATGGCATCCACACTCTGATTTAGATCAAAATGATATCAAATCATCCTCTTTTCTCTTTTTTTCTCTCCTATTTCCCTTTCTAGAGTTCCTGAGTTGAAAAGAACAAGAAATGAGTTGAATCCAGAGGAGTTGGTTGAAGTTCTAGAAATTTAGAGCATTGGCAACGTTTTTGAGGTTATTGTCACAAGAGATGATGTTTTCCTCTCACTTAAGCATCTTTAATCATGTTGAAACCATAATTCTATCCAACTAAAATAGTCAACATCCTTGTTTGCTTTTGTATACGATTGGGTGATCAATTGGAGATATTCTAGGGAAAATATTTGTCTTGATTTTGATTCTTTTCCATTGAGTTGTATTTATATATTCCCTAAAATAATTGATTTATGATCTGTGAAAAACTTATGGATAGAGAACCACGTTGTTTTACATATATATTGCCTAAAATTGGCCTAATGAATGGTATAGATGGTAATTGAGTTGACAAGTATTGAATCACATATGAACTTAATAAGAATGAGTTCACAACTGAGTTTTTTTATATCTTTTCTAGAATTATGTATGGCATGAACATAAGGATCAATATTATCATTTTAAATGTATGTATTGCTTTTCTACAATTAGTCTTGTAGAATTGACTGGAATGATCACCAATAAATCAATGCATAGTTATAATGGATGTATCAGTTGTGTTTAATGGAAATTAGGGTTTCCATTTATGTGGAACACCTTAATGAAATCATGTAAACCCTTATGTGGGTAGTGAAAAGTAATGATCTTATGATGTATTGAGTAATGCTGACTTGTTTAAAACTCAAGAAATCCAATATTAAGACATGTATGAGTGATTAAGCTAGAAGTATGTAATCTTATAGATTTGATGAAATGCTTAGTTGTAGGGATTATTTCTTCAATTTAAGTTGATAAGTATTATTATGATGATCTATGCCTAATACATCTATTGTAGTATAATTTGTGTAATACTGAGTAAACCCTACATGATTGTGAGACATTTATACATGTCAAATAATAATGAATTGGGAGATGACTAGAGATTAAATAGTAAGAAGAAGCAACCCTAATATGTGGTACTCCCTAAATTGAGACTTTTATTAGTAATAGAAGTATTATTGTTGTTTACAAAAATGTCATTAGAAGATAAAGGAAATGGTACATATATCTAAATACAAGAAAAGAAATAGACAAGGGTGAAGTGAATTGTGATGATAAACAAGGATTGGAACTAATATGTGGTACATATATTTAGGAATGCATGATATGTTCTTGGTCTGGTTGGTGGGTGTCACAATGATGATGCTATTGTTATGTCTTAAATCTAGATGTTTATATCTTGAATTGTTACCTCTATAAATGTTGAGACTTGACTAAATGAATGTATGTATGGTTAATGAGATTATTGGCATGGACTGGAATTCCTATATGCTTCAGCTATCTATTAGAAATGAAAACATTTGCAAGTTTCTTTTAAGTTAAATATACTTAATCTAATGTTGATGGATGAACCTAGCTTGAGTTGGAGGTGTCCAATCATCGGGGTTTTATGTGAATATCATGAGATTGTTTCAAATGTTTTACATATAATGCTATATAGTGGATAAGTCATGCAAAAGAAGATGTAAATCGAATAATATAGATTAGAATGTCCTTCTACTCCCTTTCTCCTAGGATGGATTGTAGATCAAGTTTACTCTTTCATGTACATGTAAATGATGTAAATTGATCTACATATAATCAATATGATTTGACTATGGATTTAGTGAAGTTTATTAAGATTTTGATAACTGAATGTAACATCCTTCATGTGTCATTGGTTAATGAGTTTTTATGGAAAAAGGAAAAAGAAAAAATTACATGTGTTATTTGTAAACTATGTTAATTGTGTTTGCCGAGAATCAAGCATTTTGTTTATGAATCTTGGTTTAGGTTTAGGGTTTTTCTCTAATGGGTGGTACTTATGCTAATAAAAAGAGTGGTCCCAGTATACAATCCCTATTGGGAAAGGCAAAGCATAAACAAAATTGTAAAAATTACCAGAAAAGCAATCAAATCCATATCATGAGTCAATAACATAAAAAAACAATAGAAATACCTCACTCGATGACCTTGATGGTGAATAGACCCGATGCTACTATAAATTCCTTAGTTGGAAGAAGCTCTATGTGAATCCACAACACACCTACATGACGGTTGACTAGAATAGGTTATAATTTAAAAATTTCTAGTATGATGGAAATTACAATCAAGGACAAAGATTTAGAAATAACTTCGGATAAGCCTCAACTTTGACGCTTGTGTCAACAACTTGCTTTTACTCAATAATAGGATCCTCCAAAGGGATACCCTCTTAATTCCAAGTTTGACCATCACCATGATATGCCATTTCTATACACTTAGACAAAGCCACAATGACATCAACTTTGCAATGCAAGTTAAATCAGTGTAATCAAATGCCATATGCTTATAGAAACAAAAAAATGATGAAATAGGAAAATCACAATTTTGAACATGGAACATATTTATTTTTAACCTTTAGAACACAAAGAATACTCAGTAGGAAATTAAAAAATCATAAATAAAAAATAGGAAGGCTAAAATATAAAATCTATAGCTTCTAAGAGTTGACGAAATTATAAAAATTGCGTAACATCCACAAGGAATGTCAAATATGCATCTTAGTGGCTTACAAAGTTTCTTTTCAGTTATGTCTAGAACATAACCCATTGGATGCTTATTTTAGTGGTAGAAAACATTTTTCTCACAAGCATGACTTCTTTGACCTTCTCTACATTGTTGTCACTAGATCAAAAATATGATTTTTACAATTGGTGCTACGATGACTTAAGGATGAGGAAGATGATGCTCTTCTTCTTCTTCTTCTTTTCATTTTACTCTTTTGAAATTAAAAATTATTAAAAATAAAAATGTGTCACTAGACTTATAGAGAAACTTAAAGAATCTTTAAATGATTTTTAGAAAACTCAAACTGTGCAAGTAAAATACTCAAACTATTTATGATTTTCTTCAAATATCAAGTCTCACCTTGAAGACTAGAAAACTAATATTGCAAGGAAAATATAATAATTTGATCCCCCTTGAGGAAAAATATCTATTGCATGTAGAATCATACTCCATGGTCCATACTCCTCAATTTAAATATATTGATTTGATTGGGGCCCTCATTCGAATCTCTTCAAATATTTCATCCAAAATGAAATTTGAGTTGATCCTATGTCACATGAAATGAAAATCCCTTTCTTGAGTAGGTATATCATCATAACTTCATAATTGTTTTAGATAACATCCCTCATTCTTAAAACCTTCTCCTAAATATGTGTCTCACATTTCAAAACTCCATATTCAATACAAAAGTCATTTGGGACCTAGATCGAGACCTTCAACAAAACCATGGATGAGGACCTCCAACTGAACCAATTGCATTATGAAGTCCTATCCTAAATAGTAACTTTCTTTGTTCAATCCCTACTCCATGTAGTCTAACCAATCTTTTCTTTTCAATATTTACCATGAGTAAGAGAAATATGTATTTTCACCTTTTCATTGAAGCCCTACCTAGCATAGGAAAACTAAAAATTTTATTTGTCATTCAAAGCCCATCTAGAATAGGAAATTGATATCTTCATTCAGCTTCTAGTCCCTATCCTATGTAGGCAAAATTGTGTATTTCCTTTTCCCTGCAATGGTATCTTAAGTAGGCAATCCATCTTTATTATAGCCCAACCCTATGTATGAACCATGCACCTGATTTTTATATTAAGACCTACCATGAGTAGACTTCAAATAAATAATTTCTATTTAATCCCTTCCTTGGTACAACACCTCAAATTTAATAACATTACTAAAGATACATGAACAATCATTTTGCATTGTGAAAATATAATCCAACATAGGTAATTGGCACATTTTACCATTTAGGTCAACCATTCCAACTGTGAATTGGGCCAACATCGTGTTAGTTGCATTAGGTCTTCGTGATTGACCTAGCACACTCAGTGATGTAATTGCATGATTTTGAAAGGGATACAATATTAAATTAAGCACTTAAAACAAATTTATGATTAGACTCATTCTCATCACAATTTTTATTGATGAGGGTCACTCTTTGTCTCTTCATGACCAAATTTATTGTTAGACATTGCTCAAATTATGTCTTTTGAAGGGAAAACAATCGACACCCCATTTTATCACTCAATAGATTGTCACATGATCATATCAAGTCCTTATATTTGAAGGAACTTATCTAATTTTTTAGACATATTTCCATAGTATTCCAACTATGTACTCCACTCATGTACCCATTTTCCACTAATAGAAGATTTAGTGGGGTAACTTATCATATCCTTGGACTTAAGTGAAACTTGGAATTCAATAAACTTTCTATGAGCTTCTTATAATAAATAATGCAATTGAATTTTCCATGCATTATATATTCAATTCTAATCATGATTAGGCATTCCATTGATTCAAACATTTAATTAAATTTTGTATCATAACAACCTATGTTTTATCATGAAAAAGGAAAATAAAAAATGAAGACTTGAATCTCGTGTTTTTACTTATATCTTCTTTTCTTATTATTAACTTGAAGTTATATTTATAAAGACACAATCTCAACATCCTATATGACTTTCCAATCCAAGATTTATTCATAATCTTCTAAAAAGTTAGAAACTATAATAAGCAAAACATAATTTATCTTGTCCAGGGGACACAATTGTGAAACTTTCTATTATGCTAAGGTGACATGTGATAGAATCTCAGGTTCCTCCATAGTCTCAGTAGCATAATGAATAAATTTGCTGACCCCACAACACAGTTTCCTAGTGTTTAATCCCTACTTCCGTTCAGTAGGGAATCTAGTTCACAAAATAGCTTTTGTCAAAGATGAACCCTTTGACCCTCAAACCAACTACATATACTCCCCCTTCAGATCTATAATGGTCTTTTCTCCTTTTGACTCTCCAGAAGCCAAAGAGTGCACTACACTATGTTGACTAGACCGCTAACATGTTCTTGGTTGTAAGATCCTTCTTCTAGGACGATGATGTTGTTATGCCAAGAAGTACATTATGGAAATAGGGAGACACATAGGGTATTTGGATCTAGTTGCATATGATTTATTGTTTTTCTATGTAATGGATACAACATCAAGATTTAGTTGTTTGTCTACTTGTTCTAGTAACTACTAATATTTGTAATTGTTGACCATGCAACAATTTCTCGTGTTACACCAAATAAGTCTTTCTTGTCTATGGCTGTCTATATACTTTAGCAATGTAATTGCTCTAGAAACATCGATCAAGAAATAAACTAAATATTGTCTTGCTTATTTGGTCAAATTATTTATCTTGATATAAATTTGATGGAGATCCTACCATGCTTAATTGGCCAATCTTATTTACGGACGTGGTTGATTGTTTATAATATTGTAACTTACTCATGATCGAACATCTTTTAATTCATCTTAATTGAAACATGTAATGAAGAAATTTAACCATGCACATCTAGCTCCCACTTGACCTACTCATACATCTCTCAGTTCTTTGTCTCTCTCTCTCTTCCTTTTTGTCTTAGATGGATCTCTACCATGTGAGATCGTCTCTCTCTCTCTCTCTCTACATCTCTTCCTTTTTGTCTTAGATGGATATCTCTACCCTGTGAGATCGTCTTTCTCTCTCTCTCTCTCTCTCGCTCTACATCTCTTCCTTTTTGTCTTAGATGGATCTCTACCGTGTGAGATCCTAAGACGATCGTGATGTCAAATCTTGTAGAGTACTTGGGATTTATGATGGAAAATTATGCAAAACATGAAATTTTTATTGAAGTTTTTTTTGATTGTTTTGTCTTCTTATGTATAAACCTAAACCAAAATGAAATATTGCATAATATTGAGCTTACACATATAAAATTGATACTTTGGAAGACGTGGGCTGTCAAACTCCTCCTCCGCTGTTAAAAGGATTGATATACCCAATCTCATAGCCCTATTTTCTCATCTTGTATATCCTTGGGTTGAATCACTCATACGGTCTTCTTGTGTTTTTCTTCTAACACAAATCTCCAGGTGGCAACTATAATGCTTTGAGGAAACTTCCAATGTGCAAAAAACTTAAGATGCAATAAGTAAAAAGTTATGCTACACATAGTCAGCTCCATATCCGCCCAACCACCCGTTTCTCAGGAATCTCCAAAAGTCTGTTCCAGCCGTTTTCTCCGGTACAAATTAATTCTACATTAATTAACTCCATACAAAAGCCAAAAAACCATTCCACCCCACCTCTCTCCTGTTCCAATTTTCATTAATTCGAAAAAAATGGAGGGAATTAAAAATGAACAGAAAAAATTAAATTTAAGTGATTTTTGTATTCTATGGTGGATTAGGATATCACAAATTCAATTATTTGAGAAATAGATAGAATATCTACTCTTTACGTGAGATTTGTGTGGTTGTTGCACGAACAATAACTTGAAAAATCTGTTGCAAGTTGAGCATTGTGTCACGCATTAAATCTTGTATTTTTTCAACTTCCAGATTAGCCAGCGTATGCATCAATTACTGTGGGTAGAATTTTTGTAAGTAAAAGAGACGGTTTTTGTCTTTTTGGGTTGGGGTTGGGGTGCCGGAATGTAAACTAGCCCACAACATTAATACCTGTTCAGCGCTATTTGCATTGTCAAGTCATTTTTTAAACTATAGCTTGTCGGTAAGGACACATGTCACTATTATATTGATATTGATAACAATCTGGTTGTCGAGAAAAACGGAAATGTGAAGACGAGAACACCGGACCAAGCAAGAGAGCTATTTATTGCGAGGTGCGTAATCTGTTCTCCACCAGGTACCTTATCTAATGTCCTCGTCTTTGTGTTCTATTGTTCCACGCTTACTCAATGCTTCGAACCCTACCATTTATTGATGCCTGTTGCTGGTAGATTACGAAGGAACACAGAGTGCACGGCAGACGCAGGTGAAGAATAGCACCTGTTCACTGTGCATAGATCTCGTGTCACCAACATGAATTTAATAACACAACTGAATTGAGCAGCGCATGATGAGATCGGCAGTTTCAAACATCCCATAACACCCTCAACTGCAACTCACCAGAACAGATTCGCACTGAAAGAAAGAGACAGGGAAACAGATGAATTAGGTACCCGAGGGTATCTTCGACGCTGGTTTACAGAGAACCATGACTGGAAAAACGTTTGAAGGCAATCTCTGTAAGGAATTTAAGGTTGTCGATGGTAAACGAACAAGCTCTCAAAGTCTCACCGGCCAACCACCCTATCCTCATAAATTATACCATCAAATTTCAGCCGTAGATACTAGTTTCTTACTATAGCATAATGTACCAGAGACCACTCTTCAACCTAACACCTGACGCCTCCATGGATAGGGGCGGTGTAGATGGTAGTAGCTCAGATAACAGTCGCAAAAGTCGGTGTAGGTGCGGACCGCACAAAATTTGCAGCAGAGCCTCCGCGTTGCACGCTCCCTGATTCCTTTGCTGTGATCTTGCACGCCAAGTGCGTCTAACCGGTCGGTTAGTGGTTGACGTGATTTGGCCGACAGGACCCATTAGGTTGATTGCCCGGTCCGTATTCAAGGAGGATAATATTTTAGAATAATACTACATGAATAAGAAATGAGATCAGAAATGAGACTTTTTTTCCAACATATACATAACATTAAAATACAGAAAGGAAGTAACTTGCTTCCCTAATCTATTTTGTTCTAATGCATATGTGGGGACGAAAATGATCTCATTTCTGGTCTTGTTTCTTGTTCTTGTAGCAATTATATAGGATTAATTTTAATATATATTTATTATTAAAACTCAACAGATGAATAATAAGGCATACTATCAAAAATCCGTTACACATCCTAGGTCTACAGAGTAAACCACTTCTTCCGAAAAATTAATATTGGTAGCAATAAAAGAAAAGTGACGCTTATCCGCTTTACTTATTTGAGACATATATAGGGAAGAATAGGAAAGAAGCTTACAAATACGCATGCCTCTTAATGGATCAGCTGACGAGAGAGCACAATCTAAGAAGATTGTTGACTCAGGTGGTTGCGGTTTATTGAGCTTAGAAGGAATGAATCAATTAAGCAAGGCTAGAAGATTAGTAATAGGAGGAGGGCTTCCATAGCCTTAATTTGACTTATATTTTTTGTGATATGTATTCACCCGAGATGCTTTAGTGATCAGCTACCTTCTTCAAAAGGGAACTTCTACGATGAAACTCACTATCAAGAAGATTTCAGAGATAGACGCCCCCATTTGCATCTTCATCTATGAATGAACCTGCCTCAACGGCTCCTTTGACAGCTTAAGCAACTCCACAACCGTCACATGAGAAGGAAGATGACGTTCCTACGCCAACTATGTACTCCCTTCCTCAAGAGCAACCTGACTAGATTCAGAGCCCCAGCCACAACCTTGTTTAAGAAGACAACATAATCAAAGCTTGAAAAAGAGGCTAGCTAACAAAGAGAAGATAGAGAAACTTATAGATGTAGGTCTTCAAGTTGAACCCACCTTGAAAGATATTGTCGATCCAAACTCATACACTACACTTGCAAACTGGATATTCAATTGAAGTCAAAATTTATTGATGACGTGAAAACAAATTTCTTCCTGGAATTTTATTCCAGCAATACCATTTAATTTCGAGATGACATACACTTTGGATATAATAAAGGTAATACATGTCAATCTGACTAATTAATTATTTTGATTTGTTGTCAGAAGATTAATGCAAGGACATCCCTACTGAAAGACGTGCTTTAATTGCCTCTGTAAGACAAATGATATGACATGTGCAAAAACCACCATTTGGATGAGAATAACACGAAATTTAGCTTGATTTTGGTGAAATTTTTCTAAATCACTTCCCTTCGACTCCTCCACATTCAAATTCTTGTTTCATATTAAGATATAGTGCTTAAGATTTCTTTCTATTGTACTTGTTTTACATCCATTATTCATGATACATTTTAGTATACATTTGGCCACACCAATTTTTCGGATTCTGGGCCTAGTTCATGTTGTAATCAACCAATCTTGCACAAATAACACCAATTCAACTTCTTTAAATTTACATAGAAATTAAAATTAAGGTATATGACTAACCGTAATCATTGTTAAAAATAAAAGAAAGCATTGATACAAGTACCCCACCATTCAATAAATTCAAGCAGTGAAAAACCCTCATTACCTTCATTTGAAGAAAATAGATTTTACCTCATCAAAATCTGACTACGCAACATATTGATATATTAAGCCTACTAGTTAATCATTAAAGATTTCAAACAAGTATTATAGATCAATAAGATACAATAGTACCATTAATGGGTTGAAGAATGTGATTAACTAATTGTGTTTTAGGTCTTACAAATCTCCTCTCCTTCAATGACTTTTTACTAAAATCCCAGATTGTGTAACTCTTGAAGCAATTTTATGTTTGGTGTTCAATATTTATCTTTGTTTAACATTATATAAAACTTAATTGGATCTTAGCATTTCCATTAGACTATTTACAAATCCTCCAAGGCAAGAAGAACTTTAATCTCTCATATTTATTGTATTCATTTTTTCATTAACATTATTAATTTTGTAGCCTTATTTATGCATAACTTAAATGTTTCATGTTTTATGGAACAATTATCAGGTTAGTAGAAATTTCTTGTCTATAGGAATTGTACTTATGGTCCGAATTCACCATATCTAAGTAGTTACGGCTTACTTTGTTGGTTATAACATGTGGATTTTGTTGATATGTTCTGAACATGTTCTTGTTGAATTGACATAATGTTTATATTTTGTATTGACGAGACTTCTATCCAACCTTTCAGGCACACATCCTCGTCCAAATTGGTTATTACTTGTACAAAGACAAGACCCAGTAACCGATTCATAGATGAACTAAACCTTTGATTCTATATGATATGATGACTTTGATCCTTGTCAATAACATAGTTTCTTTTGTGCCCCCCGACACTAAAACCCTATTTTTTGGTAGAAATGAAGTTTTTAGGAAAACTAATGTTCTTAACCACATTCATGGATATTAAGTGCTCATAAAGCCCTAAATTTTTACTAATTTAGATGACGTTAATCTTATTCCAAATACATCTTTTCATGTATTGAATCATACTATGATGCTAACCATATGTATAGGTAATGATGTAAAACCCTAACTTTGTAGATAAGGTTTAGTAAAAAAAATATCAACCTTTTGTTTTAATTGAAGTGTATAACAAGAATGAATTCTAAAATCATATCATATGCTTGGTTGGAATCATTTTTGTAACCATTATCTCTATTATTGAACAAATTTTATGTCATCTTGAATTTATACGTCTTTTTAAAATTTGTCAAATTTGCTCAAGAATGAGTCAGACTAAGAAGAAGTGGCAACAAACACCATGTTGGCCAATCAATTCTATTCTATAGGAAAATAACATACCAAGTTATGCCTTTTGGCATCCTCTTGGTTAGAAATATATTTTCTTAACAAAAATTAGCTAACCATATGACTTAAACGACCCTTAAACACTTGGTCGACTAACATTTCTGGGATGAAAAATTATTCGTGATATTGTTAAAAAAATATTAATAAAATAATATTAAAAATGTTGTTAGAACTAATATAAATTTCTAGTAACCTAGGATGAACCATATCACCTTAGACATCCATGATTGTTCTTTATATTGATATCTGAAAAATATGTTTGTGTGAACAATAGGAAGAAAGAAAAACTCAAAGTTGTGGACTAAGTGACATAGAATAAAAACTTAATCCACATCCTTCATCCTCCCTTTCAAAGATTCTAAAACTCCCTTCTGTCTAGATACATAAGAGAACACAAACAAACAACAAGTTAATCCCTTATTTGAACTTCAAGAAGTCATTCCAGTCGACAAGAATAGTTAGAGCAAATCCATCATTCACATCCTTATCCCAAGAACAAAAACAGTAAGTGTTTGAGAAGTAAAGATGTTGTCTTGATTCCACATCTTGTTCACATAAAACACACATAGATGTAACAGAGAATCCCAAAGCACACAACACCTTGAGTAGGATGCTTGTTCAAACCACACATCGTGGAAACTAAGAACATTCTTCTTAGAGAAAAAGCATCCTTATCTAGTTCATATTAGCAAGATATGATTTTTATACAAAGCACAATATATAAAGCTATTTAGCTTAGGATTCGAAATGTCATTCAGAAGAATCTGATCTCTATCATCTAAATTGTACAATTTTATTATCAGAAACTCAATCAAAATTTCCTTGTTTTAGCTAAGAACAATTAGCCCATATTTAGTTAAGTCTGTCAAATTTTACACATCCAAGCTTCATAACCATATATTATGAAAACTGTTTCATAAGAAGTTATTCATTTGGTAGCCATGGATCTCTCCATATGAGTATCTAGTCTCATACCTAACTTCATATCTCACAACATCAGTGAGTGAATCCCTCTACTTATGCTCTTTACTCAAGAATTAGTAACTATCAAAATTTACAACAATATTCCAAATATAAACATTTTTTAAGAATTATACCATTTATCAACTTTACCCACACTAAATCTTTGAAATATTCCATATATTTCTATATATTCATGAAAATCTAATGACTTTTACTCTTATAATATCCAAACCTCCTTCATTCTTTGGCATACAAAACATCCTTCCAAGACACACAAAGAATTTTCCTCTTTAGGGAAAGAGCACCCCAATGAAACTTTTATGAAATAGATTTAGCATTCTTCTTCATCATAGAAACATGTATAGGGATAGTGGTAGATCAGAATAAAAGCGAAGAAGACAAATTCCAAAGAATAAATTCTATTCTTTCATTGAAAAGATGCTACAATTTCCACCCTTCCAAATTCACTCTTGATTTTCTCAATATGTGTAATGCATAGGGAGTCACTCAATCTTCCATAGAAAAGAGGCACACCAAGATATATCATCATGATTTTCCCAATAACTTCAAGAAGAGATGAGATTTTAAATTCTTCAACATTATGACCATAGAAGGCATTACTTTTAGCCGAGTGTGCATAGAGAGTGTATAAATATCCAATATTATAAAGCAATCTTCTATGCTCTTTATTTTCCTATTGCCCGACATTGAGAGAATCATAACATAGCACCAAATATCTCTTAATAAATAGTGGTAGTGTTAGAAGTTATAAAAGGGGAATCAACTTTTCTTTTTCATCCTGCCTCATAATAGATGAGAAAATCTGCATGGAAATCACAAAAGTATGGAGCTAATAGAACAAATTGACTAATTCCATTCAAAAGGCAAAAGGTATCAATAGGAATCCCATTCAATATCACTTATCTATTAGTATAAGAGATAAGAGTATAAACATGGTTCACCCAACAACAAGGAAAGATCATTTCCTTTAGAATATGAGTAAGATAATTCTATTGAAGTGAATCATATGTTTCACTCATATCTACATTGAGATGAAACCTAGGAAAAATCTTAGCATCTTTAAGATCACTGATTAATTCTTTGGAAACATGCCAAGCATCAGTTAAATTGATGCTTTTCAATCTACAGACAAGAATTGTCAAGATGAATTTCTAGAGACAATTACTTAAATATTGGGCCTCAATTGATCAGTGTTACAAGCTTCCTTAGTGACAAGAATAAGAGTACTAGATGTGTTATTAACCTCACTTAGAATCATATTGCAAGAAAAGAAGATAATCAAGTATCAGAAACATCATTACCAACAATGCTCCATGAGTTTTTGAAAAATTGCCTATTGAATCCATTTGGTCTGGGGTCCCTATCCCCATCACTATCTGATTAATTTATCAACCTCCTCATGGGAAATAGGATTACATAAGATTTAACATTGATCATTATTAAGTGTAACCAGTCATTCAACCAAAATTCTTCCTAAGCATCACTATAGATGTTAAATAGCCTATATAAATGATAAAAATGTGATTTATGATAGAATTAACATTATGACATTTATTACCATTAACTCAGAGCTTGTATATTATTTCTCAGGCATTTGGATTTAATTGAAGCTTAGGAAAACGAAATATGACTATCTCCTAAATTCAGCCATTTCACTCTATATTTATTCTTTACTAATCACTCCTCATCTTCAATTTCACAAATTGCTTTTCTGTCTCTTCTATGTAGCTTCATTCTCACCAACGGTCATAACAATTCTTAACATAAAAAAATTGAGATTCAAGAGATTTTTTTCTCTTTAACATAGTTTCATCCACAATTTTTCCAAAGTTGTACTTGTTCTAGTAGATCAACATCCATCATCATTAAACAAAGGGGTACCTTAACATGATGCATCCAAGCTTCGTCAACTATATAAAGACACTCTAGATGATTATTCAAAGTACTAATGAACTTGAAGGATTTAACTTTCTTGCAAACAACAATATCTACACGTATCTCAATTATCCTATGGCTAGAATCGATGGTAGGAGAAATCTCCCTACCCAGAAATTTGGATAATAATTAAAAAACTCATTATTAAAGAAAGTTATATCAATCCTGAAAATTGTGAAATAAACACATTTTTTTCTTATCCCAAGTGATATTGGCCCTTATAGATTTAGGTAACTAATACTTGTGGATAAAATAACATCAATATAAACTAAAAAAAGAAGCTTGAACTATCACTCTTCTCTCATTACAACATCTAATGGCATTAAAGTCTCCAGATAGTAACCATGGTTTCTAAATGTATTTGTAAAAATGAAAAATACTAAATCACAAAATTCTGTATTTTACCTACACACTTTCCTCATAAAGAGTAGCAGTAAGGAAATTAATATTATTCTAGGTAATATCGTAAAGAATGAACTTATCCGTTTCTTTTACTTTGATTATCTATACATACTCATGGTCCAAAGCAATAAGAATGCTTCCCTGTATGAATTCTAAAATTCAGATCCCACTTATCCGTAGGACACATGATATTCACAACTTTATTACTCTTATTCTATTCAATCTTAGTTTCAATAAGAAAAGAAATTGACACTCTACTATTATGTATACTATCTTGGACAGTACCTTGTCAACCTACTTTATGCAAGACACATACATCACTGGAGAGAAAATTAATAGGAGATATCAACATTGGGAATTTTATTAGATATATATCTACTAGATTTTGTACACAAGGATACATTATCATCTGGGAATTTAAGTCCCTTTAACATGTTTGAAGACAAAATAGAAATAGTCAATGTATTCTTCTTTATATGAGACTTATTACTTTGATGGGATGAAATCTTGTTCTTATCTTGAACACATTCAATGGTACATAAACTGACACATTTGTAGAAGAACTCATAATTCTACTAAGTCCCATAAAAAATCATGATCTATTATTGTTGTCATTATTGTCATGCATATGACAATGGAAGAAAACTTTCTCAAGAATCATATAAAATTCAGGTTGAACTTTTCCAAAATTCTACTTAGGGTTCCATAACTATTTCACTAAAGCCTCCTTCTTTTCACACAATTACAATTCATGGATAAAGAAACCACAACGTGTACATTTCTCTAACCGCCATTCATACTAAACATGTATAACATCCATATCACTTTTATCTCTTCTAAGAGTTACCTAAGCTGAAAATTCAAAAGAGGTAGGGATGAGCACTTCAATTCTCACAGAGTCAAAGATTTCATGTCTTGACAGTGGCCTTATATGAACATATCAGTTTTCCCGGGAAACTTCAAATCACACTTATCCTTATATTAAAGTTGGAGTGGTAAATGACAGTTTAATCTATATTGAATGTTTGGATAGATTCTCCTTCTCTAGTGGTTCTCCTAAATCACATTTCTTAACAATTAGTAGTTTTCCTATCATAAACTAGGGAACCTTATAAGAAAGTAGATAGTGCTTTGGATATAACATTGAATCCCACATCAGATATCTAGATCGTCTTTAGATAATTATGACGTGTCAGCTAGTGTGGATGCAAACCAAGACCATATCCCACAAAATATTTTTCCACTTTTATGGTTTCTTTTTTATCTCATGCTTGTTACAAAAAGGCTCTCCATCCACAATTTCAAACTAGGATGACTTTAGGTTGGTGTTTTTTGGAATGGAAATAGCATTTGTCAAGAGAGATATGTCAATGACCTTGATTAAGTAGAGATCTGGACACCGGGTCATGTGTATGGACTCACAAACACTGATTGGTATGATTTGATAAAGAAGATGGGGAATGAATTTTGATGTCCCTCACTAGTTGTTGTACTCCCCCCCCTTTCGCTCCATGTGAGTTCTAGCACCCTGCCCTTTAAGAATATTGCTTTACTAAATTGTTGATATATTACTGTATTTTTTGTTTGGATGGTGAAATACAATGAGGAGCTTAGATTTTATTTATCTAAATACATAACTCGAATATCCCTATCTTAAGACCACAAAAAACTAGTTCATTTTATTTTCTGATACCTTTCTTGATTCTAAGCTAGATGATTTGGAAGGGGAGGTAAATAATCAAATTGGTGTATCTTGTTCAGGTTATTGATTTATAAACAATAGCAAGATGTCAAAGATACATTTTAGTGCATGTTTGAGTGCTTTAATCCATATTATGATAACAAGTGTGTTACATCTTAGCATATCAATCTAAAGATAAAAAATTGAAATGCTTGCATTTGTATGAGTATTGGGTCATCAATTTAGAAATTGTAAGGATTTGTTTTGAAATTTTTGTATATGTTCCATTTTAAAGAATATTTGCATCTACAATATGTGAGTTGTTTTTGTAATATCTATTTATGAAGAAATTATAGGATGTTATGCTAATATTTTCTATGTTACCCCCATTGAGTAAGAATAATGAATCTTGGGGTTAAAAGAATATAACGTGGTGTATCTGAGTTTCATGCTAGATCATTTACGTATTTATATATGTTATTTGTGAGGTAATCAACCTTGGAGGTTTTAAGGAGAGTTTTCTTATTTAGCATATTTAATGAAATAATTGGCTCAAATGAATCAATTGCATGATGCTCACGTACAACTAATTAATTAACTACATGGACATTGAACATGTAAGATGATATATTACTATATACCAAACCTAAGATCTCTTTTATATCATATTTTAATATCAATGGGAAATACCACAAGAAATAATGTTTTTCACATATATCACATTCCGACCATTGAAAAAGAAATTGTTAATGTAGTATCGGTAAAGAAACCTATCCTAGTCGACTTCATGAATTATTCAATTTAGTTACCAAAATTCCTTTGGACATGAAATGCTATGTGGTATAAGTTTCTAATGGTGAGAGAGGAAATGAAATTGGTGCAATATACTATAAATAATAAGTAATGGCTAAAATCTATCAATCAAGTGTGAAGAATGTTTAGATTTTTTTATCAATAATATAATTTTTCCAATTAAAATGAAATTCACTAAAGTTGGTTTTTTGATGTAACTTAATCAGAAAGTAGTACAATGTGAGAAAAAATGGATAAGAACTGAAGATGTGGTAAATATGAGTCACTTTGTGGGAATGGGATTTTTGTTGAACTAAACAATAATGCCAATATATTGATTATGTGTTTGTTATTGCACATGCAAATTCATGTAGAGAAAAGTCCCTACATTTTTACCTAGACTATGTACAATAATCACCACCCGCAAGTAGATAGATCTTATCATAGTATAGTTCAAGATTAAACCTAAATGACAATGCTTTTAAGATTAACTGATCAAAACAATTGTGAAAGAACTACTTTTATCACAAAAGGTTGACTACAAAGATGCAAATAATAAACACTAGATTAAAGGTTTATTTTCAAGTTCTGGGGATAGTAGGGTAGAATGAGTTTCACCACCTCTATCGATGATTCACTCTCTCATTACATCATATTAAGCATCAAAATAAATATGTTGAGGGTAGGAAAATACCCCTTTCGACATTAGGCCCAGAAAAATATCACTTTAACCTCATCATCATGTTACCTAGAGATCATACATCTATCCTATCAGGTAAAACCTATCTGAAAATCTCATCAAGCTTTTAATAGTAAATAATTAATATCCTGTATCTGAGGTTCAAAGTTCTACACACTTAATATCTGATGAACACATAAACTTGATGATCATGCATGAACATAAGCATGAAAGAGACCATTTATGATCATATAATGATTCTTAAAATAAAAATTCACTAAAGAGAACAAAATTGTGTAGTGAGGCTACTCCACACACCCTAGAGAGAGGACTACTTGTAGGAAAATATGGCTACAGAGAAGGCAATGGAAACAAAATTTTTTATCTACCATATTCCCCATAACCAGTGGATTGCATCACTAACTATAAGATGGAAAGGATGGTTTTGAGGATGTAACTGGTCCTGGAGCAAGTCCATCAACAATCCTCATCATTGTAGTTGCACAACATTAACTCCTAGTTGGATTGAGACTCATCTGACTGCTCCTCCATGGACATCACACTCGAACATTGTCTTCTACAACATCTCCTCTCGTCATAGACTGTTGGTTGACGATGCCCTCCTAGCAGTAGACAATGACCTCCCACCTCTAGAGAACTCCACATGGACTACCTACAACTCTTGTCATCCTACTAGAACATATAGGAAGGAGTTTCCCCTCCCATTGGTGCACTAGTCACCAACTTGCTCTCCCACAAAAGTAATCTCAATTGTTCTCTCCCTCGCTATCCCTCCCTATTCAGGTAGGACTTGCTTGGGCTATCTTGGTTACCACAACCAAAGAGGAAAATAATTGTCAATGATTCTCAATTGTCTATGTTGTGTTCTAGGAAGACCCTAATACCCCTCTATTCATAGGGGGGTTAGGGTCTGGATTCCCAGTATATGCGGGAGTGGAAGGGACCAAAAGATCTTGAATTTTCACAACATGCAACCACTGAAATAGTCATATGGCACACCAGACGGCCATCTGGCATGTGATATGGTTGTCTCGTACTACGAGACCTCCATTTCACAATTCCCTAATCACATGAAAAATCAACAATTCATTTCCCATTAATGTTCAACATTAATTCTTGCACAATAAGTAATGTTCAATCCAGACAAATACAAAAAGTATCTAGAACTTTCCTTTTGCTGAACTAAACAATCTCACCCATGCAAGATGACCGTCTCGGACACCCAAACGGTTGCCTAGTGACCTGATCCGAGCCGATTAGTTTGTTCGGTTCATACCTATCCAATTTCAACTTGAATTAGTCTGACATACCAAACACCCACCTCAAACCTTAATACAACCATTTGGCACTCCAGACAGCCGTCTCATGCTATGAGATGGGCATTTGGCAGTGTAGTCAATCTGCTTGTTGCATGAATCAATCACCTAAATGTTTGAGTAATTAATTCAATTTTCATTTAAGATTAAACTCCTCTTCAAGGTCCAGACCTATGTATGTGACCCTATAGGTCCCATATTACGATGGCGGTGAATGTTCATAATAACTTATGATATCACAAACAATGAGAAGTGCCTAGTCGCACATCAATGCTACCCAAGTAAATGGAAAGTTGGAGAACAACTTCAACCTACAATCTATGTATGGTGTTTCAGTGCTTGTATAATTCCTTTGTCACTGACGTCCTTATTAAACTTGAGGCATGGAATAGTCTTCCTCTTTACCATTCAATCTTGTTTCTTGAATTAGAGTAGATTTTCTAAGATATATGTAAGCTCAATATCACATATTGAGTCTCATGTACATGGCCATGCATTTCTCAGTCTCGCTAATTAAGAGGCCTAGAACATCAAACACCTGTAGGAGGGACAAAATATCATTTCTATCACTCACAGTCTATTCCCATGTGTCAAAGTCACCAAATCATCACCTTTATAACAACCCATGTTTCAATACTGTGTTTGAGGATGTCAAAGCATACCCAATGACATCTGATGAGTGTTGTGATATCATGTCTAAGAACTAAAAACACCACAATCACCATGAGACATGACTATGACTTCCATGATGATGGCTTCCATGTGTCAGTCTCACTGTGGGTTTGTATGATACAATGTTATATAACATGTTTCCATATGCTTGGTTAGATATATCCATATCATGACTAATGAGATTCTATCATCAACCAACCCACACTCCGATCTTATGTGTTATTGTTGTCTAGCAACCTTCCACAATAGCAACCAATCAGGGACATTATGAGAATATGTATATGTCCTCTGAATATTCGTATGATCTCATTTCCCCAAGGATAATACTTGAAGACATACATCATAGAGTAATATTATTCTATAAACATTTATAATGTTACATCATTATCTCATGACTAAATTAAACTGAATAAAGTGGAAGATTGTCTTTATTTCTTAATCAAATCAGTTACAAGTTATGACATTACAATCATCATATGATTGTCTCTCTGGGCATACATATCAAAAAAATCCCACTTGCACTTAGAGGTAATCACCCATGAATCATATTCCAAGTGATCTAACATGACCATCATGATTCTGCTGTGAAAGTGGCTTTCTAAAGGGGTCAACAATATTATTCTCAATTGGTACTCTGCAAATCTTTACATCTCCTCACTGTACGATCTCTCGTATGAGAAGGAACCGCCTTTATACATGCTTTGAGTACTAATGCGATCTAAGTTTCTTATCTTATGCAATAGCACCATTTTTGTCACAATATAACTCAATTACATCATTGATGCTTGGAATGACCCCAACATCAGTAATGAACTTCTTCATCCATACAACCTCCTTTGCTGCATTTGATGCAGCAACATACTCAGCCTCTGTTGTAGAATCGACAATTGTGTCTTTCTTGGAACTCTTCCAGCTCACACCTCTGTTATTGAGGCAAAACATGAATCTTGATTGTGATTTGCAATCATCTTTGTCAGTTTGGAAGCTTGCATCGGTGTAACCTTTTACCACCAACTCTTCCTTTTTGCCTTAGAGTAAGAACTAATCCTTAGTCCTTCTCAAGTATTTGAGGATGTTCTTCACAACTTTCCAATGATAATCACCTGGATCTTACTGATATCTTCTCATCATGCTCAAGGCATACGAGACGTTTGGACGGGTACACAATATTACATAAATGATTGATCCAATAACCGAGGCATATGGAATCAAACTCATGCGTTCACTTTATTTACAATAACTGTGATGTTGAACTTTAGAGACGGTCACTCCATGCAATGCTAGAAGGTTTCCTCTCTTTGAGTTCTCCATGCTGAACTGCTTCAACACTTTATCAATGTATGTGCTCTAACTAAGTTCAAGAAACCTTTTTGATGTATCTCTGTAAATCTTTATCCCCAAGATATAAGATGCTTCTACCTAGTCTTTCATAGAGAATGTATTTCCAAGCCATGTCTTTACCTTTTGTAAAGTAGGGATGTCATTCCCCATCAATAGTATATCAGCTAAATACACTATGAGGAATGTCAGTATGCTCCCACTAACCTTCTTGTACACATAAGGTTCATCTTCATTTTGAATAAAGCCAAACTCTTTGTCTGTCTCATCAAAATGAAGATTCCATCTCTAAGATGCTCGCTTCAATCCATTGATTGAACTTTGTTTCTTACATACTTTATTTGCATTTTTTGGATTTATAAAACACTCAAATTGTGTCATATACACATCCTTAAGTACATTCCCATTAAGGAATGTGGTTTTAAGATCCATCTACCAAATCTTATAGTCATGATAAGCTACAATAGCAAGCATGATCTTGACGGACTTAACCATGGCCACTAGAGAAAAGGTTTCATCATAGTCAACACCTTGAACTTGTTATAAACCCTTTAAAACTCATCTTCCCTTATAGGTTTTTTCCATCCATGTCAGTCTTTTTCTTGAAGACCCATTTGCACCCTATGGGTTTTACCCCTTTGGGTGGAACCACCAAAGTGCATACTTTGTTGGCATACATGGATTCCATCTCAAATCTCATGGCTTCAATCCATTTCTAAGAATCTGGTCCCTCCATAGGATATTGATAGGATATTGTCTCATCATCTATGACCAATTCACTACCTTCCTGAGTTACAAGATATCCAAATATTTCAGGCTCAAGGTGTGTCCTATTAGATCTATGAAGTTCTTGTGTTACTTGAGGAATTTGAGATTCCACAACACTTTATGATTCTCTTTGTTCCTCTTGTACATCAGTTGGTTCAATGTTTTCTTATTGGTCTTGAACCTCTTTGGGTTCCACTTTTCTCCCACTTATTCCTTTGAAAATAAATTCTTTTTCTAGGAATAAAACATCTCTAGCAACAAACACTTTCCTGTCAGATATGGAATAAAAGTAATATCCTTTAGTATTATTAGGATATCCAACAAAATAACATCTATCAGATTTAGGAGAAAGATTTTCAGAAAACATTTTACTAACATAAGTTTCACATCCCCAAATCCTCATAAAAGACATATTGGGACACTTCCCAGTCCATATCTCATTTGATGTCTTTTGAATAGATTTAGATGGCACTCAATTTAGTATAAACATGGCAGTTTCTGGAGCATACCCCCAGAAGGTAGTCAGAAGCTCAGATAAACTCATCATAGATATCATAATATCTAGTAATGTGACCTTTATCCTATGGTGTTCCAGGTGGAGTCCACTAGGATACAATCCCATGCACTCTAAGAAGGTTCTCAAACTATTCGTTTACGTATTCTACACCTAGATCAGAATGAAGTGCCTTAATACTTTTACCAAGTTGGTTATGTACTTCATTCATAAACTTCTTGTTCATTTCAAGAGTCTCTGACTTATGTTTCATTAAATAAACATATCCATACATACTGAAGTCATCAGTGAAGGTAATGACCTATTGATACCCACCTCTAGTAATTGTTCTAAAAGATCCACACACATTAGTATGTATGAGTCCTAATAAACCACTAGCCCTCTCATTGTTACTGGTGAAAGGGGTCTTAGACATCTTTCCCAACAAACAAGATTCACATGTCTCTAATGATTCAAAATCAAAAGAGTCCAAATAACCATATTTATGGAGTCTATATATGCGATTCTCATTTATGAGCCCTAGACAACAATGCCAAAGGTATGTCTTGTTTTAGTTGTTGAGTTTTAGTCTTTTGGTATATATGTTATAGACATTTGTCTTTGGATCTAACAAATAAAGACCATAATACATTGGGGCACTACCATAAAAGGTCCAATCTTTTGAAATAGAACATTGACCATTTTTAATATGGAATTCAAATGCAGCCTTATCCAAACAAGATACATAAATGGTATTTCTATTTATTGCAGGTACATAGTAGCAGTTCTTTAATGCTATTACAAGATCTATGGGAAGCGATATATTACAGGTTCCAACTGCACTGGCCACAACTCCTGTGCCATTTGCAACTCACAGTTCCACCTCACCGTTTCCCAAAATCCTACTTACTTTCAGATCCTGCATATGAGAACATATGTGAGATCCACATCCAATATCTAGTACCCATGATGATGATGTAGATATATTTATCTTAGTAACATATATACTTGAAGTGAAGATCACCATCCCCATCTCCTACTTTTTGAAAGCCTTCAAGTACAAAGGATATGTTCCTCTTGTACTTTTCTTTCTCCTTATCTTAAGTGTTGAAGATTTGGATTTAGGCTCGACCTCATAAATCTTGTCAATCTTTCTTTGATCCTTGGAATTAGCTCCACTGATCACCATCATGAGCTTGTCCTTCTTCAATTTTTCTTCAGCACGAATCAACATGGCAAGCAAGTCTGAAATTTGTCCATCCATATTATACACATGATAACATCCAATAAAGTGGCTATATCTGAAAGATCTAGAGGGGGGTGAATAGAGCTTTTTGAATCTTAAAAAATAATTTAACACTCAAACAAAAAGGAGGATGAAACAAGAAAGACACTTCGGTTTAGAGTGGTTCCAACCTTTAAATCAAAGGTTGTCAGTCCACTACCCAATTGTCTCCAGTTAGGATTTTGAAAGTCATTAATTTTATTTACCTCTCGAGGATGTTACAAAAAAATATAATCACCTTACTTGAAGTAGCCTCAAGCTCCTTGAAGTAGCCTTCTCCTATAAGTAGCCTCAATATCCTTGAAGCAGCCTTCTTTAAAGTAACTCCAAGCCCTTGGAGCATCTTTCCTCTCCTTGAAGTAGCTCCACCACCTTGATATATCCTTCACCTAGAAGTAGCTCTAACCTCCCTTAAAGCCTCCTTCTTGAAGCAATCTCAAGCACCCCTTGAAGCATCCTTCTTCACCAAGAAGTAGCTTCAACCAAGCTCCCTAAAGTAGCCTCCACAACTTGGAGTAGCTAAGGAGTAGAAGTATCTTTAACCTATAAAGGGGGGTTGGAAGAAAGGAAGTACACCAATTGTGTATAGCGCTTTGATCCTCGATCAAGCATTAGACCTCTTTAACCACTTAAGATGGATGTTTATGTGAGGTGTCTAAGAGGCTATTGCTATAGGACATGAATTTGGAGCTTGTACAATAGATGGCAAGTGTTGCTTAGCTTTGTTGCTCACTAGAACGTATTCTCTAGTGTAGCTTGTGTACTTTAGGTGTCCTAAGGCCTATCCTATTTATAAGAATGGTTTGCAAATACTTAGGGACGTTCTAGTGAGTATCTAGAGTGTTCTTATTGCTTAACTAGTCATTAGATATACATTAGTTGGTTAAAAATGGCTAATTTGTTCGTGCTTTAAAGAAAAATCTAGAACCCTTCTCAGTCAAAAAGTTTGTCGATCGAGTTGTGTCTCGGTTGAGCATTTCTTCGACTGAGGCTAGGTCTAAGGCAAATATGTAGAAACCTCTATTTTCAACTCCCAACTACTAACCACTTGGTCTAATTGTCACACGCTTTAGACTAAGGTTTTCTCAGTCGACAATATTTTCCACGAAAACCCATTTTAGAGAACAAATGTGTATGTTATTAAACGATACTCATATGTTTGACCGAGGTGGTTCTCGATTGACAAAAACTTTGACTGAGTGTGCCTTAGACGACAAGTTTCTCAACCATGGATGTCCCGGTTTTAGTCTTTTGGATCACCTATTAAGTGTATGTTTCAATGAGTGATGGTGACTCTAACTCTAAGGGGAAACCTAGCTAAGGGTTAAAAGTGGTTAGGGAAGATCGAACGCTTAATTTTTATGATGTCTAAGTACTTGAACATTATATTTTTGTACAAGTGTTTACATTTGAGTATAATCATGAACATATATTAAATAAGGCACATTAGATCTTCAATTTGCATTAATGTTCAATATTCCACTTAGTAGAATCTCCTTATTTCCTTGAACCTTGAAATACTCAAATAGCACGTTAGATCCACAAGTATGAAATGTTTTTCATCATCAAAACAAAGGGTATGCTAATGTCCAATTTAGCCAATAATCTCCCACTTTTAAAGATGACAAACATTTTTAAAATATAACCAAAATAATTTAAATGATATGAGTTTCATACATGTGATTTACCTAAGATCAAAATGTTCTCTTGTTTTCATAAAATATGTGCTAATTATTCCTAAATGGATATGGAACATAGTATCCATCTCTTAAGGAAATGTAGCACCAATTAATGTCAAGCCAAGATGTCATGAGACTCATTTATTTTATTTTATTTTATTTATTACCCTTTGTCATTTCAAAAAGATAGCCATATGATCATTTTGAACATACACCCCCTAAATAGAATACTCCCCCTCAATACAATGCACACATTGTAATAACAAACGATGAAAATGTCCAATAAAAGCCACAAGATAAATCTTTATTATCATGAACAAGTGAACACAAACAAGCTCAATTTAATTCATGGTACCATAGGATAACAACATAAGCTTTACTAAAGTGATTACATAAGATTTACTACTCACTATATAGGATAACAACATCACTTCAAAGAGTTCAGGATTACATCAATTTCAGGATCTATTCCAATAAATGGAGCATCACCATAGTACTTGACAAGTGTTTGCCTGTCAAGTGCACCTGTCTTAGTGAGAGCATATGCTTCCAGAAATGTCAGTGCCTGATCAAATACGAAGTGAGAAGCTATGTCCTAGAGTTGCATGAGTGAGTATTGAGTGTGGAAAATATCATTTGACGGTGGTGGTGGAACTTGGGTGTATTGGGTATAAGGATTAAAAGGATGGAGGCTCCCAGGCTAGAGTGCATAAGGGTATGTGTTGGGAACATTGAGAGACAAAGCCTGCATTCTTTGGTTTAGATATGTCATGGCATGGTGGTTGCAGTCTAGTTGTCTCCCAAGGTGATAGGTGGCCCCTTTGAGATAGGAAACCTCATTGGATAAATTTTCTATGGAGTAGCTAGGAGGAGTAGGAGATGAAGGATTTACTTCAGTGGATGTCTCCCCTTAGGTCCTAGCTCTTTTGTTCCCAAAGTCAATTTCCATTTTATCAACAGTGTTTTTGGTAAGTCTTTGAGGATGCCTACCACACATGTAGCCTAAGTCCTCTAGGAGTTTGTCAAGAAAGTATTGGATAATTTGGCAAACAAAATCAGCATAGGGAGGATTTCTAGAAAAGCCAAACTTAGTGGATAGGATGATTCAAATAAAGTTCACATGAATGCTTTCTGGTATAGCATATATGAGGAACATCCTAAATTGTGGAATTTCAATTTTGTTGGCTCTAGGATAGATGTTATGGGAAATAATTTGGTTCACTACCCTAGCTTTAGGGGTTAAGAATGTAACATAATAAGTTACCCTATGCTCATGAGATGATGTGTTTGGAAGGAAAATAACTTTTTTGATGTCACCTAGGCTAATGGTGTTATCTTGGGTGGAGAATTTTGAGAAAGGATTTTTGGTGATTGACGAGCCTTAAACAATGGTCCAAGAATGGAATCATGTCTAGGTTATCAGACTTTAGAAATTTATAATACCTGAATGTTTTAGACACCTGCAATTAGCACAGGGTCGAAGTAGTTCAGGGTCGAACACAGGGATAGGAAGAATGGTGCTTCAGAACTTGAGTTTCACTTGTCTAAGCACATCAAAAGGGGGTGCAAGAAAAGGGGGTGTCGTAACAAGAACTAAACATAAGGAAACAAACAAAGACCCTATCTCCAAAAGGAGTTACAAGAAAGATTTAAGTTTTGGGGATTAGAGATTTTGTAAGTGTTTTAAATAATGGAATCTGAGCAGATAAAACTGTCGTTGAGGTAAAGCACAAAGGAAGAAAACTTAGGCATAACAAGCAACAACGGAAAACATCCCATAAACACTTCTCTCAAAGAGGATACCTCTAACCACACACCATTTCCCTCTCTCAAGGGCAGTGGGCATAGATTAGAGTGGGAAGACAAGTCGGGGCAGCCCTGACCCTGGGTACTCTCGTACACCCAGGATAGACCCAGCTCTAGAGTTACGACTTCCCCCTCTCAATGGAGTCGAACGGGAAACTCGATTCGATAACTAGTCAAAACATGATCCACATAAAAGTCTAGAGCTCAGATGCTATAAAGAAATCATCCAACAAAAAGGAACCAAACACAGAACAACAGGTATTAAACTCCACTGATTCCATACTCATAGATATGTAAAGAGGTTTTAGTTACAATGCATAAGTAATGAAAGTAAACACTGAAAAGGGAAGATAGATATCAACTTCCTTGATTTAGGAAGTCGATAAACAACATCGGGCCCCTAAGGGATAGCTAACCCGGTACCGGGAAGGAGCTCTGCCCGATACACCCATGTCTGGCAGCCAGCCCTCTCGGGCAACATATCGTAACAGTCAGGGCGTATCGAGAGAACTCCCTACCCGATACAGCCATGTTGGGAAGCCAGCCCTCTCAGGTGACATGCTGTGATGGTTAGTCTGTATCGGGTTCGGTATCGTGTCGGGTTAGGAATAACTTAGGTTCTCAGGTTCCTTGTATCGGGTGTAGAGTGGCGAGATGTCTCGAGTTGAGGCCCATCTAGGGACCCAATAGGGAGGCCTTCCTGACGGCATCGTGCTACTGCAGCTACCGAGATAGGTTCTAAGTGAACTCCTGCCACCCCTCTCGGGTTGGGGGTGTGCTCACCTAGTATCGCTCGACACGCCTTGGAACGCGACACACTAGCTCCTGATGTCTTTCTGAAGTTAGCTCTCGTGGGGTTCCGACCCGTCCCATCAGAGTCATGTAGCTACTATTTATAGGTAGCAGCTGGTAGAGGTTTCGGTCCTTGTGGGGCCACGTGTCCTTCATTGACTCTGTTTATGTGGCTTCGGGGATGGTCGACATGCTGTCACCCAGTACGGTAGGCATCGCGTGCCAGGTTGTGAGCGTATTGGGTGATCCTGGCAGACAGCTGGTTCCGATGAGTAACTCACATCGTGCGACACACCCACATCAGGCTAATGAGTCATGGCAGACAAAGCTCCCTGTCGGGTAGATGTCGTATAGCTCGTCAGGGCTCCTCACACGACACGCCCGTATCGGGTTGCTACCATATCGGGCAGCGACCGCGACCAGTAAATGGGCGTGTCGGCTGACCAGTAAAACGGCTGATGCAGGTGCTCGTTGTAGATGGGCCGGGGCGGGTCTTTTTGCGGACTATGGGTGGAAAAACAGGGGAAATCTCTACAAAAGATGGGGAAAGAATCAGGGGCATAGTGCAGGTTATTTCTATTCAGTAACAAGATAAAAAGGAGAAGAAAAATAGTTTAGAAGGCAGTTTGGACAACAAAATAAAGGCCCTAAATAGCCCCAAAATGGGTGTTATCAACTCCCCCAAACTTAGCATTTTGATTGTCCTCAATCAATCGTACTCATCTTAACAATTTATTTGCAATACTTCTTCATACCAGACATAGTCCTCAGTCAAGGGGTTTAAGCGAGTTCTGAGATGTCTTAAGGAAAATTACGTCTATCTTTGAGCAAAGGACTTTACTTTTCCCTGCCTTATTTTAAGCAACAAAAAATCTTCTCTTTAGCATTGGCGAGACTAGGGTGCATGATTCTGAAGTTAGCTTTCATACCAAACAACATGGAAATAGAAGTTGGGTTTTTGGGTAGGCTTAAGGCTTTTTGGGTTCTTCTTGTTTTCCATTAGTCCATCCAGGTACAGGTCCGTTAATGGGCAAGTGGTCCCTGCAGTCCAAGCCAGTTGGCTTTAGAGTACTGATTTCACATCCTACGTACCACTGCCCCAGATCTATCATGCCTAAAGATGGGTACTTTTGGAGAGACAAGTGTGTGTTTGTTTTTTAATTTGGCACAACTCTCATGCTTTTATTCACACTCATAAGGATTTTCTCTCTTTTTGGTATTTTTGATGGATAGGGGGAAAAGGAGAGTTTTGCTATTTTAACAACTTTTTCCTTCGCATGCACATCTCTTAGCTGTTGCGAGATTATTTTTCGAAATTGGCATAGAAAAGTTGTAGCCTTTTTGTCATTTGAAACTGCATTTTTGGAAAGATCATAACATAAATGTGCACCACCTTAGACACATAAAGAACAATATGGAAGAAGTTGTATCTGAAATTTACTATAGAGTGTATTTGTACAATGGTTGAGAGGGAAGCAATTGTATATGTGCTATTTTGTATTAGGCATGTATGTATATGTACACAAGATATGGGAAAGAACAGAAAGACGGGAAGGGAAAGAAATTTTTGGGTACCTCCCTCGCTAATATAGTACCCCCCAAACTTACCCCACACTTTGTCCCAAGAGTTGTGAGATAAGTAGGAAAGGGTAGGCATAGGTCAGCGAGGGTTTTAGCTGGTGCCTGCGCCTTTGTCAGATAGAAGCTCCAACACATACTCTTTGTGTTTTCTATGATAGTCGATGTGGTGGAGCTTGTCGGGTGTTTGTTGTAGTGTCACCGAGCTAGAGATCCATTCTAGCAAATAGATGCCGCAATCGTTTGATTGTGGAGTTTGTTGTGGACTACTTTGGCAGAATTGAAGCTCGTGTCATTTGTTCGTTGTGTTCTCCAGGAACATCTGGATCAACATTGCCACCTTGATGTAGCATCTCCTTGCTAAGTGCTCGAGGGGTGTCAATGGAGTTGATATACACTACACCAGATGATCTTTGTTGCTGTCAGAGTTGTTGTAGAAGATTGATGCTCGCGGGCGAGTGTACACCATCAGGAGCATCCAATGGTTGTAATGCAACATTGGAAGGAAGATGATACACGTCATGCTGTGTTGTATCTCAGCTAGAAATAGTTGTTTCGCTCCCGATTCATCAGCTAGGCAGATATCATTGAACACCATTGGGTGGGCGATGTAGGCGTGTTAAAACTTCTTCTGTAAAATCTAGATGTAGGTTGACGCCACTGACAGCACTAGACATCCTCCTGCCTTTACTAAGTCTCAAAGGTCATCAATGGGGACTATGACGTTTCCAGTCTCGTAGATGACGTCTGCGGGGGGTAGAATCAGCCTAAGGAGAACTTCATTGACCTGCTCTTGCGATAGGGTTGCACATGCAGTGCGATAAAAGTTGTTGATTAATTCTTTAGATACAACAGGCGAAGCAGAGCCTTCCTTGGTGAGTATTTGTCACAGAACGTCCATCCGCTTTCCTGCCCTATAGACGTCTGTGGCCATATCAACTTCTTCTCCTTGGGGGCTGCTGGGTTGGGATGATTCAATTTCTTGGTCACTCTCCAGTAGCTTCTCTGGTACGCCTGCATCTAGGAAATAACGTATATCCTTGATCAGTAGCGACACATATGTGCTTCTCAGCTGATAGAAATTCTGGTCTTGGAGGTGCCTTATATATCCTAAGATGTGGAGAAACTCCATGGCACGTAGGACTATGAAGGTGATGTTTCTACTTCCCACCTCTTCTTGAATGGGGAAGTCTCCGAGGGAGAAAAAGTTCCAAATTCCACTGTGGCATCAGACTCCGTGCTTGATGGCGCGCAGAAGATGCAATGGGAGAAGCCTGAGATGCTTGTCTTCTCGGCATACGAATATGTGTCCTAAGCATGGGACCTCTTCGGTGCAGCAGTTGAGGAGCTGGACGTCGTCGCTGTGAAGGTCTACCATGCAGAGGAACCAATTTCTTCTATGCTTGTAGGGAGCCAACACTAGGTTTGGGTTGTGCTCTTTGATGTATTATAGTATGTTGGCCACCTGGATGGAGTTGTACACCCCTTTCATTAGTCTTCTTTCCAAGGCTGGGGTAGCATTGTAAATTGGCTGCCAGCCTGTCCTGGTGCCTAAATTCTCGATCATAGCACCTTCCAGGACTCAGAAGAGGATCTTCCCTACCATGGCTGGGGAGAGGAACATGCTTTTCATCGCTTCCCGTCATATAGAAAAGTAACTGTCACTCCAGACGACATCCTCTCCATCTGCATGTGACCTCAGGACCACGTTCAAAAGCTTCTGGTCTCTGATCGTTAGGTAGGCAATGGCCCGTCGGTCAAAATTGGCCATCTCGAAGGAGGGGATCTCCGACGGCATAGAAAATGTGTCTGCCATCGAACTCCTTGCTCTAGGGGGGTGCTTGTCATTGGCGGAATATATGTCACCCCCTACTCCCTCAGATTCATCAGAAGAGCCCTCCACTAGGATGATGGATACATCTGCATCTTCAGCTTCATCTAGGGAGGGTGAGGGAGCAACTATGTCAATGCCGTGGGTGATCTCCTATCCTGTTGGAGCCCCGTCAGCGGTCTTGTTCATCATTTCTTCCTTGGGCATTGTGGAAGGCCCACTGGAGGAGGAAGAAGATGATGTTCCTGAAGAGGACGCTGAAGAAGAGGACTGAGAGTCAGGGCCCGGAGGCAATGGGGACCTCCTTGATTGTCTTGAACGGGGGTTGTCGTCCCTCCGGTTTAGCCTCTCTTCAATGGCGTCGAGGCATTGGAGCGCCAGCTACATTGTATTGTTCAATGCTTCTAGTTGGCCAGGAAGGCCAACTAGAGTTAGTAGTTGACGCTCCTACTCGCTTAGCCTCCTCTGGAAAACAATAAACTTGCAGGTTAGGGAATCAAAAGTAGCTGAGTGGTTGCTCCTTACCTCACGCAAGTTGTCAAATACTTGACCGAGGACCTACGCCAGTGATGGAGGGGCTGCAATTGATTGGCCTCTCATCCTCACAACATTTGTCACGTGGGAAGTTCAGTCTAAAGAGTGTGCATCTTCAAGTGGGGCCGAATCCATCTGATTGTCCGTGAGGGCATTGCTTTAGGGCTTGTAGTCAGCTCCTTTGTGGCTGCCTCTACGTCGTCAGCCTGTGGTGGTAGAGAAGGGTGTGGGGAAGGCAATTGTTGGTCCACCATCTGATTATCAGTGACCTTCTCTGTAGCTACCACCAATGACGTTGGTGACGACGTCGGTGTGGGATACACAACCATGAGCTCTGCCTCCAGAAGCTCAGCGAATGCATCATTGCTGGCGTCTAGTTGTACTGCTACCTCTGCCATTGAAGGCACAACTGAAGCATCAGGAGCTGCGACTGTCTCTTCCGCGGTAGCATCCTCGGGGGCTATCATCGTCGTTTCAGCCCCGGTTGTGGTTACGACCTCGACGATCTCCATTACTTCTTATGTAGCCACGACAATTGTTGTTGTGGTGGCCGTGGCTGGTACAGGAGCAACAACGGTGGCTTTAGCGTTAACTACCACTGGTTGCGTGGTGGCGGTAGATGACTCGGCTCTTGTGGCTGCTGCCCCTTGTTGGAAGCTTATGCTGGTAGTGCAAGCAGCCTCTGCCATCTGGTTTGGTAGAGCCTCGATCTCCACTAGTGTGAAGACCAACTTCTCTGCATCGTAGTTGATGAAGAGCAGGAGGGGCAGGAGAGTAGGTGTTCTTGCAAATCTATAGTAGTGGCGGCCCTCCTTTTTTATTATGCTGGCTCATTGCAAGAAATTCATATCTATCATGTCATCACCTTGTGTCCTTGAAAGGATGCACGGTTCCCTTGGGCATCCCAACCCTACTGTGATCAGGTTGATGATGCCTCCCATGTAGTACTCCTTGGTGGCATCCTTTATCGGGTGGAGCCGACTCAGTAGGAAGCGCCCCAGGTTGATCACGTTTGCCTCCGTCACGTACCACATGAGATGGAGTTATTCGGTATAGAGGTTGCTCATTTCGTATTTGCTAAACACGAGGCACGCCACTATCTTGTGGATGATCCTCCAGAAGCAGGAGTGGATGGCCACCACCTTGCTCCCCGGCGTGAATGACTGTACGTCGGTTAGCTTCATCCAGAGGTCAACCGGATTGAAGTTGTCACCTTTGGTGATCCTGGCGTCATTGTTCATTATCTCCTTCTCGGATTTAGTGGAGGAGAAGATCTCATTGAGCAACTTCTCTGAGATATCATGCTCAACATTGTACAGCCTCCCCTGCAGCCTATCCACCCCGCCGAATCTCTCGACTTCTTCGGGTTTGTTTGGCACCCAGTAGAGGGAGGACATGAACTCTTTGGTGAGTTTAGTATACGAGCTGGTGTAGCTGAAGCATATGTTCCTTAGCCCGACAACTCCTGAGACATTGTCGAGCCTGTTGAAGATGCTGAGCTGTTAGAAATAAGGCTGGTGGCAGAACAGGGTCGGTCGGTAGATTTTGGTCGCCAGCTCTGTGTACCACTACTGATGCTTCGCATCACGGGGCACGAACTGGCCTGGATAGTGGACTAGGGGTTCTGCCGCTATTGACGGGGTTGCCGCTGCTTCTTTCCTGGGACGTTTCTCAGCCTCAGATGGCCCCGTTGTATCGGTAGTTGGGCGCTTCTGCCCAACTATAGTCACCTCAGATGTTGCCTCTGGATTGACCCTTTGGTCTTGCTCGTCGACCTGGACCACTGTCTACTTGGTGCGAGCCATGTCTGTAATGTTTGAACAAAAGTGGGGTAAGTAATAAGATTTTTGACTAATTCACCTTACCTGATATCGGGCGGTAAACCAAGAAAGTCATTTTTCTTGGCATGAGATAGGCGACGCTTGAAAAACTGATACGTGTTACATTAGTAAAGCAAGGCTTTCCCGATATGGGTGCCCGATATGGATGCCCGACATGGGCACCGCGCGATACTCATATCGCCTGGCAAAAAGTCGAAGGCCGGTATGATCTCAAAGTAGTTGAGTAAATACAAGCCTATTGCACGATAAACTCAAAATAGGGGCCGCCTGATACAAGTTTCACCTGACACGAGGTGCCGCATTATACAAGGTGCCACTCGATACACTCGTGTCGGGCGATAAAAGCTAGAGCCACGTCATGAAAGAAAATTGGACGATGAGTCCTTCCCGATACACCCGTGTCGGGTGGGAGCGCGCGACAAGCGAGTCGCGTGATGTGGTCAAAGGACCGATGAAAAAGAAAGTCGAAAGGTGAATCCTGGCACAAAGCAAGTTCGTTGCTCGATACTGGCATCATGTAAAAAGGGTGTCGCACAACACACGTCTCTCCTGACATGAGGTGTCGCACGATACAGTCTCCTCGATATGTCACATGACACAATAGATTGATTACTCGATAAGGTGTATCATGTTATACCTGTATCGGGTGAGGTTGCTGACGCATGACACGGGTATTGCGAAGAGACTGGCCGATACAGGAGCTGAAGTAAAGGCAGGATGCACGACATGGGAGTAGGTGCAAAGTAAATGCAGGTGCCCGATACAGTTAAACTCGAGTTACTATTTATAGCCATGGCGAGCAGGGGTAAATTGGGAAAAATAAGGACGCGTGTCATGCGAGGAGGCGAATCATTACCCGAGATGCAGTAAAATCAGTCTAATCCGTCATGTCGTAGGGCAATTTGGCTTCCTAAGCAAGCTTCGCACTGTGCGGCACGCATGCCGCGCGTGATTGGCGTGTCGCACGATGCACTTTTGCTGCCCGATACGGCCAAGAACTTGTCGCGCCATGTGGGGGCACTGGTCGATACAATTTGGGCGATAGAGACGCCCGACTCGACGCAACGCGCGATACTCGCAACCTTCCTGACACATAATTCAAGGGCTGATGATGTCACCCGATAGAGGTGAAGGTAGTCCACTTAGCAATCGTGTGTCACACAAGGCGAGAAGGAAGGGAACAATTTGGAACACGCCTAATAAGATTCTCAAAAGAGTAAAACTAAAAGACAAAACAAGGGTAGAAAACTAACATCACAGAGTGTTGATGGGTAAAACATCATTGGCATGAAAGAAGGCTTTCAGCCTCAGATGGTATTACTCATCAAAGCTTATAAGAACTAAGTCAATGGCCCACAAAATGAGGAAGTTTGTGCACGTGACGCATGAACTGACTTGGGCCTTATTACAATGATAATGTTTGTAATGTTTTCTTCAAGAAGGGAAATAACATCCTATGCTAGAAAAATAAAACTCGGGCTGCCTCCCGATGAGCATTGTAGTTTTCATCGTCTACTCGACAACATCAAACCCTTTTACTCCGCTCTGATGGTTGTTGTTCGAACTTCTTGTAGGGCCATCTCTGATCTTCTCACAAAAGCTTCATCTTCATAAAACCTTTTTACTCTATGCCCGTTCATTGGAAAGACTTTTGTCAAATCGTCCTTATCATAGAGCTCCATCATCCCAGATGGTAAATATTTGCAACGGTGAAAGGTCCAAACCATCTACTCTACAGCTTCCCTGGAAAACGATAGATAGAAGATTTAAATAGCAAAACTTTATCACCTTCATTGACGCCCTTTTTCCTTAGATGTGAATCGTTCCAGATCCTGGTCCTCAACTTGTAGATCCTAGCATTTTCATAGGCGTAGAGTCTCATCTCCTCAAGCTCTTGTAGTTGAAGAAACCTTTTATTTCTAGCTAGCGTCTGGTCCATATTGAGCTGCTTGATTGCCCAGAATGCTTTATGCTCCAATTCAAAAGGAAGATGGTAGGCTTTTCCATATATCAGGTGGTTAGGTGTGGTGCCCAACGACATCTTAAAAGTAGTCCTGTACGCCCAGAGAGCGTCTTCTAACTTAGTCGACCAGTCCTTACGGAATTTGCCAACTGTCTTCTACAAGATCTTCTTGATTTGTCTATTGGACACTTCCACCTGATCAGACGTTGTGGATGCTATGGTGTCGCAACCTTGTGGCAAATGTCGTACTTACGCAGGAGAAATTTAAACTATCTTTTAGCGAAGTGAGACCCACCATCACTGATGATGGTCCTCAGGACTCCAAACCTTAGAAAGATAATCTTGGTGAAGAGTTTGATCACTACCTTAGCATTGCATGTAGAGGCGGGCACTGCTTCAACCCACTTAGAGACATAGTCGACCACGCCAAGAATATATTTGAAACCGTAGGATGCGGGAAATGGTCCCATGTAATCAATACCCCACACATCAAAAATTTTAACTTCTATCCAATCCGATAGTAGCATCTCATTGTGACGGGAAATGTTCCCAGTTCGCTGACATTCATTGCAAGACTTTACAAATGCATGAGCATCTTTGAACAAGTTTGGCCAGTATAAACTAGATTGTAGCACCTTGGTAGTTGTCCTTTCACCTCCCAAATGTCCTCCATATGGAGAGAAGTGACATTCGAACAAAATTTTCGAAACATCCTATTTTGGTATGCATCTTCTATATAACTCGTCAGCACAACACCTAAACAACAAGGTGTCATCCCAATAATAGTTCTTTAAATCAGAGAATAACTTCTTCTTCTGATTATAAGACATATCTGGGGGAAGCTGCTTACATGCCATGTAGTTGTAGAAATCTACATACCACGACCCCTCTTGTTCGACTGACTGGGATGAGTAGATGGATTCGTCAGGGCAGCTTTCATTGATTGGCAGTGGGTGATCATCTTGCATGTGAATCCTGGAGAGATGGTCTGCAACCACATTCTCTGAGCCCTTCTTATCTTTGATCCCATGGTCAAACTCTTGTAACAATAGTGCCCAACGTAGCAGTCTGGGCTTTGCATCCTTCTTCTGCATTAGATATTTAATAACCATGTGGTCTGTGTGAACAACCTCCTTTGAACCCACGAGGTAAGACCTGAACTTGTCGAAGTCATAGATGAAAGCTAGCATTTCTTTCTCTATGGTCGTGTAATTCTGCTGAGCCTCATCTAGGGTCTTGCTCGCATAGAAGATAGCATGATGCTTCTTGTCTCTCTTTTGGCTGAGTACGGACCCAATAGCAAAATCACTTGTGTCGCACATAAGTTCGAACGGAAGACTCCAATCAGGGGACTAGAGAATCAATGCAGATATTAAAGCGCCCTTTAGAGTTGAGAACGCCTTCGTACACTCCTCCATGAAGTCGAACTTTACATCTTTTACCAGAAGGTTAGAGAGAGGCTTGGCTATATTTGAAAAATCCTTTATAAACCATCGGTAGTAACCGACATGACCCAGAAAACTACAAACACCTGTAACTAAAGTAGGCGGTGGGAGCTTAGCTATCACCTCAACCTTGGATGGATCGACCTCAATACCTTTACATGACACCTTGTGTCCAAGAATAATCCCCTCTTGTACCATAAAATGGCATTTTTCCCAGTTGAGGGTGAGGCTATGTTCTTCACATCTTCTCATTATGAGGGACAAACTGTTCAAACAGTCATCAAACGAGCTACCATACATGCTGAAATCATCCATTAACACTTCCATCTTGTCTTTGAGCAAATCTGCAAAAATGGCATTCATACACCTCTGGAAGGTAGCAGGTGCATTACAGAGCCCAAAGGGCATTCTTCTAAAGGCAAAAGTTTCATAGATGCAAGTGAAAGTCATCTTCTCCTGGTCATCAGGGTGGATGGGGATCTTGTAGAAACCCAAGTACCCATCCAACCATCAGAAGTAGGAATGATGGGCCAGGCGTTCCAGCATCTAATTGATGAAAGGAAGAGGGAAATGGTCCTTACGGGTGGTGGCATTAAGTTTCCGATAATCTATACACATCTGCCATCTAGTGACCATCTTGGTGGCCACCTCGACCCTGTCATCTCCCTTGACTAAGGTCATCCCTCCCTTCTTGGGAACTACTTGGATTGGACTCACCCACATGCTATCATAGATACCGTAGATAATTCTGGTATCTCGAAGCTTAACTACTTCTTTTCTAATGACCTACTCAAGCTTTTCATTCATCTTTCTTTACGGTTGGGCATATGGTCTAGAGTCCTCCTCCAGATGGATCTGGTGCATGCACACTGAAGGGCTTATCCCTTTCAGGTCCCTGATTGAGTAGCCCACGTCTTTCCTCTGCAGCCTTAACTCCTTGAGTAGATGGTCTTTCTGGCAATCTGTCAACTCCGAGTTGATGACTACCGGGTGCATCTTCTCTTGATCCAGAAAATGATACTCAAGGCCTTTCAGCAAGACTTTTAGCTCTAGTGGGACTTCCTTTTTCTGTTCTTCAGTAGGGGCTTCTCGGAGAGTGGCATATCTAACTGTCTCAATAGGATCTTCATCCTCAGTCACTTCTTCAATATCCGTATAGGCCAATAATTCCCTGACCTCAGGATCATCGATATCTCATAACTTTCCAGTTAAGACACGCATCAAAGGATCTACCATGGCCTTCTCTTCCTGTACTTTGTTGCATAACTACTGATAGCTCTCAACAAAGTAGGAGGATTCAAAGAACGAGGGGGCCCTCATACAATCAGTGATGTTGAAACTGATGTGATCTCTTCCAACATGGATCATAATCATTCCCGCCTCAACATTAATAAGAGCTCGTCCGATGGCAAGGAAGGGTCGCCCGAAAATGATAGGGCAGCTCAGATCTTCTATGTTGTCGATCAAATCGATATCGCAAGGGATAAAGAAGTGTCCCACTCGGATGGGCACATCTTCAACGACACCAAATGGCCGGGTGAAGGTATGGTCAGCTAGTTATATCCTCATGTTGGTGCTTACCATACCGGGGAGCCCCACTCTCCTGGCAAAGGATAGAGGCATCAGACTAATGATGGCCTCTAGGTCTGCTAGACCTTTCCGAGTTACATTATCTCCAACTTGAAAGGGGATTATGAAGGCCCCTGGATCCTTTTTCTTCAAAGGCGTATTAGTTTTGATGAAAGAACTAGACATCTTGGCGAGCTTCATAGTCTCTATGTCTTCTCCTTTCCTTTTTCTTATTATCAGGTCCTTTAGGAACTTGGCATAAGTGGGCATTTCTTCAATGGCATCTAGGAACGGGATGTCCACATGCAACTTCTTTATAGTAGCCAAAAACTTTTCATACCTCTTCTTCCGCTGGGATTTTACCATCTTGTGTGAGAATGGTACAGGGGGTGCGTACTTGTCTGGACGCTCTTCAAAAGAGACGTCGTTAACCTTGTCTTTGACTACTTTTTTTGACTTCTGCGTAACTTCTTCCTCAACAACCTCTGTGCTAACTCCTTCGACGAGTACTGTTGTTGACATTACTATCTTCTCAATGGATGGTGATACAATCATTCCTAACCTTAGAATGACCATTTTTTCTGTCTCATGTCCTTGTGGGTTGGCTTCAGTATTGGTGGGGAAAAACCCCACCTGATGGTTGATGGATTGGACGAGGCTTGCCAACTGCTGATCAATCTGTTTGTTATGTTGCCGGAGCTCTTCTATCTAGGTAGAAAAACCACCCATCTATTGCTTCATTAGTTTGAGTAGAGTCGTGCTATCCACTGAGATCTAGTGCATTTTTTCATTGATGTCATTCTATCTCTTGGTGAAGGACATAAATTCTATCGTCAAAGACGGTCGTGGCTGCTGGTTTAGTTGGAAGGCCCTTTGTTGTTGGAACCTTGTCTGTCGTTGCTGATTTGATGGTCCTCCTGAAGGTTTCCCACTCACTAGATGGTGAGAGTTCTCAGCAACACTGGTGTTCCCATAAGAGAAACCAGGATGATCGGGCCGTCGGTATTGAACATAACTCACATTCTCTATAAAGTCCCCTTCGAGATCTTCTTGGGGTGTGGTGTGCGGGCAGAAATCTGACATGTGGTCGGGCTCTCCGCATGTGACACAACTCTTCTTGTTTCTATCATTTAACCTAAGAAGATATCTGAAGCCCTTAAAGATGATTATTGGATAATAGCCATGCAAGAAGAATTGAATCAATTCACTAAAAATGATGTATGGGATTTAGTTCCTAAACCACAAGATAAAACCATCATAGGAACTAAATGGGTTTTTAGGAATAAGCTAAATGAGGTAGGAGAAGTAATAAGGAATAAAGCTCGGTTAGTAGCACAAGGATATAATCAACAAGAAGGAATAGATTTTGATGAAACGTATGCACCGGTAGCTAGACTTGAAGCTATTAGAATGTTACTAGCTATTGCTGCACATACAAACATCAAACTCTACCAAATGGATGTAAAAAGTGCATTTCTAAATGGCATCATTCAAGAAGAAGTATATGTTGCCCAACCACCTGGTTTTGAAATACCAGAAAAAGGTGACTATGTTTATAAACTTAAGAAAGCACTTTATGGTTTAAAACAAGCACCTAGGAATTGGTATGAAAGGCTCAAGACATATCTTTTTGATAATAGTTTTTCTATTGGAAATTCAGATTCTACTTTATTTTTCAAAACATATACATCTGATTTCCTAGTTGTGCAAATATATGTTGATGACATTATTTTTGGAGCTTCTAATGATTCATTGTGCACACAATTCAGTGACATTATGCAAAAAGAATTTGAAATGAGCCTCATGGGTGAACTAACTTTCTTTCTTGGTTTTCAAATTAAACAAACACCTGCCGGAATATTCATAAGCCAAGAAAAATATACTAAAGAACTCTTGAAACATTTTGGAATGGATCAGTGCAAACATGCTACTACTCCTATGGCTACTTCTATTAAAATTGGTTTATGGTAACCAAAAGGACAATCTTTGGATTTTAAAGCTTATACTGATGCAGATTATGTTGGTTGTCGACTTGATCGCAAGAGTACTAGTGGTGGCTGTTTCTTGTTAGGGAGAGCTTTAGTATCTTGGTTTAGCAAGAAACAAAATACGGTTGCCCTATCTACAACTGAAGCCGAATATATGGCAGCCGGGTCTTGTTGTGCTCAAGTACTTTATATGCAACAAGTGATAAACGATTATGGTTTTACTCTTTCATCTACGCCTATTTTTTGTGACAACACGAGCGCTATAAACTTAGCACACAATCCTATTTTACACAGCCGAGCTAAACATATTGAAATCCATCATCACTTTTTAAGGGATCATATCTCCAAGAATCATGTTTCCCTTCTTCATGTTGATACGGAAGATCAATTGGCTGATATCTTTACAAAACCGCTTCCACTAGATCAATTTAACAAAATTAGGAAGCAACTGCTTATCACTCCTTTGGAAGATGTTTTCTTTGATATCTGTACTTCTTAACAAAAACTTTTAATGGACATCTTTTTCATTAGATTTGATGGGACATCTAATTAAGGGGGAGTTTTTATTCTTAACGGATATCTTTTTGAAATGACAAAGGGGGAGAAATAAATATAAAACTAAAACTTAGTAATTATGAAAAACTCAAGCAATGAGTTTCATAAATAAACTCTTGGCTTTACATTGAAAGTTGCTATCTTCCCTAGTGAATTGGATTTCATGTTCCATAATTCATGGGGAATAATAAGCACACATTTTATAAACAAGAGGAAAAGCTACAAAAGGTAATCTAAAGGTATGAAACTCATATGTTTTATTAGTGAAATGTTTGCAAAATTCTCTACTATTATTAATGGTTTAAGTGCCCTAGGAAAACCTGTCCTTGAAGAAGATCAGGTATCAAAAATCCTTCGATCACTTCCTCCAAAATATAAGCCAAAGGTGACAGCCATTGAAGAAGAAAACGACCTCACTCGACTGAAAATGGAGCAACTTATTGGCAACCTAGAAGCTCATGAAGCAACCCTAGAAGAGGAAGAAAGAAGAGCACGTGAACTTCAGCAAGGAAAGAAGAAGGATGTGGCTCTAAAAGCTTCAAAGGTCATCACACAAGAAAGTGAGGAGTCAAGTGAAGAAGAAGGAGAAGAAGCCTTGATCGTCAACGGTAAGAAATACAAAAGATTTAAATCTAACAAAATTTCCAGTTCTTCTTCTACTCCTCCTAGGTGCTTTGAATGTGGGAAGAAAGGGCATTTCAAAAATGAATGTCCTAAAGCAAAGAAAGGAAAGAAAAGCTCACACAAGAAGAAGGGAGAAAAAGCCTATAAAGTTGCATGGGATGAGTCAAGTGACAGTGAAAGCGGAGAAGAAAAGGTGGAATGTCTAATGGCAAGAGAAGATGATGAAGACTCTCAAGAGGTAAGCCTACTTGATCTTCCTAAAGAAGAGTTAGTTACTAGTCTACAAGAAATTCATGATAAGTATGTTGATGTCAAGAAGAAACTAAAGAAGGTTATCAAATCAAATGATGAGCTAATTGCTAAATTAGATAATCTTTCTTCTGAAAAGAACAACATTGATCTTGAGAATTTGTCTTTAAAAACATCTTTAGATGATTGCACTAGAAAGCTACTCACTTTAGAAACAAATGTTGATCTTCTTTCTAAAGAAAAGACTGAATTGTTAGCTAAACTAAAAGATTTTCAGACTCAACCTATTTTGTGTAACCATATAGACTATGATAATATTGTAAAAGAAAGAGATTCATTGTTATCTAATTTAGATCAAGCAAGAAAAGATCTACACAAGAAGATGAATGACATTGCTCAGCTGCAAAGAGAACTTTATGAGTTAAGAAAAAAAGATATACTTGATAACATTCTAAGCGTTGGTACTGTTTTCAACGGAAGAAAAGGTTTGGGATATGCTCCAAAGAAAAAGATCAAGCAAGAAAAGATCTACACAAGAAGATGAATGACATTGCTCAGCTGCAAAGAGAACTTTATGAGTTAAGAAAAAAAGATATACTTGATAACATTCTAAGCGTTGGTACTGTTTTCAACGGAAGAAAAGGTTTGGGATATGCTCCAAAGAAAAATCAACCCAAAAGAACTCAAACTATGTTTGTACCCAAGAACACAATGGCTAGAAAGAGAACTGAAGTTGATTCTATTACTTGCCATTTTTGTTTACGTCTTGGACACTATTCCTTTTCATGCCCTTATAAGACTAAGGATTCTGACTTAGTTTGGGTCCCAAAACCCCAAACTTAGTAGAGTCAAATGGAATTTAGTTGAGATATGGCCAAACGATCCATTTTGCTATTTATATTGTCTTATCTCAACTAAACAAAAGATTTCATGCATATTGTTAATTTTCTGCACTATTGTACTGAAACAGAAACTTAGTCAGTCGAAGTATTGTCGACCGAACCCTTAATCGGTCGAAGTATTGTCGACCGACCGGATGTCTATAACAAATCAAAATCTACAGCAATTATTTCGGTCGAAAATTGGTCAACCGAGCTAAAATTCTGTGTTTCTTTGTTTGCAATACAGTTATATTCTCGATCGACAATTAGTCGACCGAGACAGATGTCGGTCGAACAATTGTCGACCGACTGGATTTCTGATTCAGAACTTTTATACAAGTCTGTACTTAAATGATTCTAACCATATCGGACCATCACATGGGTACCAAAATCTACATTTTAAATGCAGGAATGGGTGGTTGACAGTGGATGCTCCAAACATATGACCGGGAACAAGGATGCATTTCAAACCTTTGAAGAAAAGAAAAGTGGAACGGTCACCTTTGGAGACAATGGTAAGGGCAAAATCGTTGGAATAGGTAATGTTGGTACAAACCTCGAAATAAAGAATGTTCTACTCGTTGATGGTTTTCACCATAATTTGATAAGTGTTAGTCAATTATGTGATAGTGGTTATGATGTGTTATTTAACAAAACCTGCTGCAAGTTATTGATAGAAAACAATACAAATGTTGTTTATGAAGGAAATAGAGTTGGAAATCTTTATATCCTTAAACCTAACTCTATGAAATCAGTAGTGGGAAAATGCTTACTTGCAAATGAAAATACCTTACAACTATGGCATAAAAAGCTAGGACATGCTAGTTCACATGTTATTAAAAAGTTAGTGAAATATGATCTTGTTCGTGGATTGCGTACTTTATCTTTTGATCAAGTTGAAAACTGTGAACCATGCACAATGGGAAAGCAAACCAAAACCTCTTTTAAACCAAAACATGTACTTAGCACCAGTAGATCCTTAGAATTAATTCATATGGATTTATTTGGACCCATGAGGACACAATCTATTGGTTGTAAAAGATACTGTTTTGTTATTGTTGATGATTATAGTAGATACACATGGGTACACTTTATTGCAACTAAAGATGATACTATTCATGTTTTTATACAATTTTGTTCCAAGATTGAAAATCTATTACAAAGCAAAATATGTACCATTAGAAGTGATCATGGTGGAGAATTTGAAAATCATACATTTGAGGAATTTTGTACATCTCAAGGGTACACTCATAATTTTTCTGCTCCACGCACCCCACAACAAAATGGTATAGTAGAAAGGAAAAATCGATCACTACACGAAATGGCTAGAACTATGATGCTCGAACACAACACACCCAAAACCTTTTGGGCTGAAGCTGTAAACACTGCATGCTATGTGTTAAATAGAGTAACTGTTCACTCTCACTTGAAGAAAACTCCATATGAAATAATACATTCTAAGAAACCTAGAGTTGACTATTTTCATACCTTTGGCTCCACATGCTATATTTTAAATACCCAAGATGATAGAGACAAGTTTGACTCTAAATCACACAAAGCATTCTTTTTGGGATATTCCACTTCTAGCAAAGCTTTTAGAGTATATAACACTATCTCTAGAAAAGTTGAGGAATCTATTCATGTTTCTTTTCATGAAGAGTCCAAATCTGAAAATCTAGAAATCATAGATCTCATTAATCAATTTGAAAATTTAAACATACCAAATGATAGTGAGAAAGTTACTACAAATAATCACCAAGCTGAACCACAGCCTACACCTAGGCTTATTAAGGATCATCCTCAAGAACTAATTATTGGAGATCCTAATGATAAAGTCAAAACTCGGTCTTCCTTCAAAGATGTTGCAAACATGGCTTTTGTTTCTATCATTGAACCTAAGAAGATATCTGAAGCTCTTAAAGATGATTATTGGATAATAGCCATGCAAGAAGAATTGAATCAATTCACTAAAAATGATGTATGGGATTTAGTTCCTAAACCACAAGATAAAACCATCATAGGAACTAAATGGGTTTTTAGGAATAAGCTATATGAGGCAGGAGAAGTAATAAGGAATAAAGCTCGGTTAGTAGCACAAGGATATAATCAACAAGAAGGAATATATTTTGATGAAACGTATGCACCGGTAGCTAGACTTGAAGCTATTAGAATGTTACTAGCTATTGCTGCACATAAAAACATCAAACTCTACCAAATGGATGTAAAAAGTGCATTTCTAAATGGCATCATTCAAGAAGAAGTATATGTTGCCCAACCACCTGGTTTTGAAATACCAGAAAAAGGTGACTATGTTATAAACTTAAGAAAGCACTTTATGGTTTAAAACAAGCACCTAGGAATTGGTATGAAAGGCTCAAGACATATCTTTTTGATAATAGTTTTTCTATTGGAAATTCAGATTCTACTTTATTTTTCAAAACATATACATCTGATTTCCTAGTTGTGCAAATATATGTTGATGACATTATTTTTGGAGCTTCTAATGATTCATTGTGCACACAATTCAGTGACATTATGCAAAAAGAATTTGAAATGAGCCTCATGGGTGAACTAACTTTCTTTCTTGGTTTTCAAATTAAACAAACACTTGCCGGAATATTCATAAGCCAAGAAAAATATACTAAAGAACTCTTAAAACATTTTGGGATGGATCGGTGCAAACATGCTACTACTCCTATGGCTACTTCTGTTAAAATTGGTTTATGGTATCCAAAAGGAGAATCCTTGGATTTTAAAGCTTATACTGATGCAGATTATGTTGGTTGTCGACTTGATCGCAAGAGTACTAGTGGTGGCTGTTTCTTGTTAGGGAGAGCTTTAGTATCTTGGTTTAGCAAGAAACAAAATAAGGTTGCCCTATCTACAACTGAAGCCGAATATATGGCAGACGGGTCTTGTTGTGCTCAAGTACTTTATATGCAACAAGTGATAAACGATTATGGTTTTACTCTTTCATCTACGCCTATTTTTTGTGACAACACGAGCGCTATAAACTTAGCACACAATCCTATTTTACACAGCCGAGCTAAACATATTGAAATCCATCATCACTTTTTAAGGGATCATATCTCCAAGAATCATGTTTCCCTTCATCATGTTGATACGGAAGATCAATTGGCTGATATTTTTACAAAACTGCTTCCACTAGATCAATTTAAAAAAATTAGGAAGCAACTGCTTATCACTCCTTTGGAAGATGTTTTCTTTGATATCTGTACTTCTTAACAAAAACTTTTAATGGACATCTTTTTCATTAGATTTGATGGGACATCTAATTAAGGGGGAGTTTTTATTCTTAACGGATATCTTTTTGAAATGACAAAGGGGGAGAAATAAATATAAAACTAAAACTTAGTAATTATGAAAAACTCAATCAATGATTTCATAAATAAACTCTTGGCTTTACATTGAAAGTTGCTATCTTCCCTAGTGAATTGGATTTCATGTTCCATAATTCATGGGGAATAATAAGCACACATTTTATAAACAAGAGGAAAAGCTACAAAAGGTAATCTAAAGGTATGAAACTCATATGTTTTATATTTCCTTTATTTATATTTTGGAAATGTTTGTCATCTTCAAAAAGGGGGAGATTGTTGGCTAAATGGAAACCTATAAATCCCTTTGTTTTGATTATGACAAACATTTCATTCTTATTGATCTAACGAGCTACTTGAGTGTGCAGGAACAAGGCAGATGACAAAGTACTAGGGAAATCCATATGCTTCCATATTTATATTTTCATGCAATGTAATCGCCTTGTAAAAAGCTTGTACAAATATATAATGTACAAGTACTTAGAATGCATGTAAATCAAGCGTTAGATCTTCCCTAGATAAACACCACATTTAGATAAGTCATCCCCTTCAAATAGGATCACATTTGCACACTCATACATATAATTAGTGCCTAAATTGAAACATTGAAACAGGATCAATCTCGGTCGACCAACTCCTCGACCGAGACACTCTCGGTCGACAATCTTCTCGACCGAGAAAGATCCAAAGTAGCCGTTAGACACAACTGACAAGGTAGTTGGCAGTTGGAGATAGACGTTGCAAATCACTTGATCCAGAGAGCCTGTCGGTCGACAAAACTTCGACCGAGTAGGTATCTCGGTCGACCATTCCTCGACCGAGATGAACTCTGACAGCAACTGCAGAGTAAATTAATTAGCCGTTGCTAAAGCAACAAACTTGTACCTAACGGCTAGTTAAGCACTTAGAAACCCCTAGAAGTTGTCTAGATCGTCCTTAAGCATCCTTAGACCATTCCTATAAATAGGACAAGCCATAGGACACTCAAACTCACTTGTTACACTTGAGAAATCCTTGAGCATACTTTGAGCAATCTGTTTGTAAGCAATTTAAACATTGTGACAATTGTACACTTCCTTCCTTAGCTCAAAATTCGTGTCCTATAGGCTAGTATCTCCTACCCACTGCAATCACAAGTCCATACACTTGGTTAGGAGATCTATACGCTTGATCTAGGCAAATCAAGCCTTGGGCTACAAAGGATAAGTTGTAATTTCCTTTTTCCTTTCTTGTTCTCTATTACTGTTTGTACTCTCCTTGCTACTCCAAGGTTGGAGGCTGCGGATTGGAGAGGGTGGAGATCTTCTTGGTGAAGAAGGCGACCTTGAGCTACTTCAGAAGGCTGGTGCAACGGGAGGTTACTTCTAGAGAGGAAGGCTACTTCAAGGGGGAGCTTGGAGTTACTTCAAGAAGGATACCTCAAGTTGGTGCACCTACTTCAAATGAAGGCTGTTCAAGGGGTGTAAGGGAAAGTATTGTATTTTGTATAAATCCTTGAGAACGTAATAAAATAAATACTTTCAAAATCCCAGTTGGGTAAGCAACCGGGTAGTGGACTGACAACTTTAGTATTTGCTAAAGTTGGAACCACTCTAAACACCTGTCTCCTTCTTCTAATCTCAATTGTGGTTGTTTGAGTTAAATAATTGTTAAAATTGTTTTAAAAACTCTATTCACCCCCCCTCTAGTGTTTTTCACTGATGAGTAACTTGCATCACGTGACACACGCGCATTGGGTTGATGAGTCATGGAAGGCAAAGCTCCCTGTCAGGTAGATGGCGTACCGCTCGTCGGGGCTCCTCACGCGACACGCATGTATCAGGTTGCTGCCATATCAAGCAGCGACCGCGACTGGTAAATGGGTGTGTCGGGCGACCGGTAAAAGGGCTGATGCAGGTGCTCATTGTAGATGGGTCGGGATGAGCCTTTTTGCAGACTATGGGTGAAAAAATGGGGGAAATCTCTACAAAAGATGGGAAAAGAGTCAGGGGCATAGTGCAGGTTATTTCTATGCAGTAACAAGATAAAACAGAGAGGAAAAACATTTTAGAAGGCAGTTTTGACCACGAAATAAAGGCCCTAAATAGCCCCAAAATAGGTGTTATGAGTGGTTAGATCTAGAAATTCCATACTATTCTGCATCTATATCTAGATTTTTAAGAACATCACTTTCAAAGAAATGGAAGGATAACCTATCAACCATGGAAGTCAAAGAAAATGGGTCATTGGAGTCCCTAGTAAGGTTAGCATAGAATTCATTAACAACTTGGGTGGACCAGAAATAGAAGGATGGAGTAAGGAATTCCATCAATTTTTGCACCTTGAAGATCTTAGAGAGGTCAAGAAGCATGACGAAGTCATTGTGGTCCACCGGGCGTCGAGGAAGAGGAGTCTTCAAGGTGAGCTTCAGGTAGCATTCTCCAGCAGCAACATCATTGAAGGGGATTTCGTTGATGATGATCAAAGCTGGATAAATCATCCTCCCTACCTTGCAGCAACTTGCTTCTTCCCACAACAAACTGAAGAGGAGGCCATCTTGAGCAAAATGAGGTGGAAGAAGATCTAGAGATGATAGGGGATAAATGTTTCTAGAGAATAGCTCTAAGAAACATTAGAGTAGTGATGGAGAAGAGAACACTTGAGGTGTGAAGAAAATGGGTGGATTGGAGTGCTTTTTATAGCAAAATAGAGACCTTCTCAGTCAATGGTGGAAGAAGAGCTAGAGATGATGGGGGATAAATGTTGCTAGAAAATAGTTATAAGAAACACTAGATAAGTGGTGGAGAAAAGAGCACTTGAGGTGTGAAGAAAATGGGCAGATTGGAGTGCTTTTTATAGCAAAATAGAGACCTTCTCAGTCGACATTTTTTTCAAGTGAGGGACTTTTGTGCAAAATGTTCTAGTTCATGAGGTTTCTAGAAGAATCTTAGTTGAGATTCACATAGTCGGTCGAGGGTCTCACCGAGTGAAACTTGATCAAGAAATTTGTGAACCGAGGACTTTCTTGGTCCACAATATTGTTGACCGAACATGATATTGTGAGTAATTTTGTTGAATTGATTTGATCTTGTTTAAGTGCTTGTTCATGATAATAAACTATTGTGGCTAAGCAAAGGAATGGTTCAAAAAATTTATGCACTAAAATTCACATAAATTTCAATTTAGAAAATTATCAAGAATTTTGAGCATATATATCAAAGAAAACATCTTCTACGGGAGTAATGAGTAACCTCTTTCTAATATATTGAAATTGATCAAGAGGAAGAGGTCTGGTAAATGTATCACCAAATTTCTCCTCTATATCAACATGATGAAGATATATAATATTTTTAGAAATATGATCTCTTATGAAATGATGTATAATGTCAAAATACTAGGCACAACTATGTAAAACCGGATTATGGGCTAAGTTTATAGCACTAGTATTATCACAAAAAATCCATGTAGAAGGAAATGCAAATCCATAGTCGTTCAAAACTTGTTGCATATAGAGTACTTAAGCACAACATGAGCCAGTAGCCCCATTTTCGACTTCAATGGTAGATAGGGCAATAGTATTTTGTTTCTTACTAAACCAAGATACTAAGGCTCTTCCTAGTAATGAATAACCACCACACTTGCTCTTGTGATCAAGTCTACAACCAGCATAATCAACATCAATGTAAGCTTTCAAATCCAGCGATTGTCCTTTGGGATACCACAAACCATAGTAAATAGTACATGCAAGATATCTTAAAATTCTTTTGATGGCTTGAAATTGAGAGTCCATTGGCTTTGATTGAAATCTAGCACAAAGTCCAATGAGAAAAATGATATCTGGTCTAGAAGTAGTCAAATATAGCAAGATACCAATCATGGCCCTACATAAGGAATCATCAATGAGTTCACCACCTTCATCCTTGTCAATGTTAGCAGATGTGGCCATGGATGTAGTAGCATGTTTGCAATTTTCCGTATGGAATCATTTTAAGAGTTCCTTGGTGTATTTCTCTTGGCTTTCAAAAATTTCAACGGGCTTTTGTTTTATTTAAAAACCAAGGAAAAATGTTAATTCTCCAATAAGACTCGTCTTAAATTCCTTTTGCATGATATCACTGAATTGATTACATAAGGAATTGTTTGAAGCACCAAAGATGATGTCATCAACATATATTTGAACAACAAGAAAATCTGATTCATATGTTTTGAAAAATAAAGTGGACTCTAATTTTCCAATCGAGAAACCATTATCAAATAGATAGTTTTTAAGTCTTTCATACAAATTTCTTGGTGCTTGTTTTAGACCATAAATAGCTTTCTTATGTTTATAGGCATGGTCAAGCTTGTTAAGAATCTCAAAACTAGGTTGTTGAGAAACATAGACTTCCTCTTCGATGATTCCATTTAAAAAGGAACTTTTTCATCCATTTGAAATAGTTTGATGTATTTATGGGAAGTAAGAGCTAAAAACATTCTAATAGCTTCAAGTCTAGCCATGGGTGCATAGGTTTCATCAAAATCTATCCCTTCTTGTTGGTTATATCCTTGATAAACCAACCTAGCTTTATTTCTAACTACTTCCTCAACTTCATTGAGTTTGTTTTGAAAAACCCACTTAGTTTCAATGGTGGTTTTGTCTTGATGTCTAGGAACTAAGTCGCAAACATTGTTTTTGATAAATTGATTTAGTTCTATTTGCATATCTATTATTCAATATTCATCTTTTAGAGCTTCATTTACCTTTTTAGGTTCAACAGTTGATAAAGGCCATGTTTGCAACATCTCTAAATGATGATCGGGTTTTTATTTTATCAAAAGGATTTCCTATGATTAAGTCTTGCTGATGGTCCTTGATTGATCTAGGAAAACGTTGTTGTGCCTCATTATTATGTTGTGCAATTTCTGAATTTTTATTATATTTTATTGATATGGTTAGGTCCTCAATTTGATGAGTAATATCATTTAAGTTTTCATTTCAGCACTTCGTGTTGTCATTTCATGAAATGCAATATGAATAGATTCTTCAAATTTTTGAGATATCATTTTATAGATTCTAAATGCCTTACTAGAAGTTGAATATCACAAGAACAATCCTTTATGTGATTTAGAGTCAAATTTATCCATATCATCCTTTGTATTTAAGGTGTAACAAGGTGCACCAAAGGTATGAAAATAGCCAACTCTTGGTTTATTGTTGAAGATGAGTTCATAAGGAGATTTCTTCAGATGAGAGTGAGTTGTTATATGATTTAATACATAACATTCTGTATTTAATTCTTCAGCCCAAAATGTTTTAGGTGCACTGTGTTCCAGTGACATTGTTCTATCCATTTCTTATAAAGACCGATTTTTTCTTTCTACTATCCCATTTTGTTGTGTGGTGCATGGAGCTGAAAAATTATGAGTGTACCCTTGGGATGTACAAAATTCTTCAAAGATGTGATTTTCAAATTCCCCACCATGATCACTCCTAATGGTGCATATGTTGTTTTGTAGTTGATTTTCAATTTTAGAACAAAATTGAATGAATATTCTAATTGTATCATCTTTAGTTGAAAGTAACAAAACAATATCTTTTTCTGCCAATAGATTGAGTTCTCATTGGGAAAAAATCCATATGAATGAGTTCTAATGTTCTAGTAGTACTAATCAAGGTTTTGGATTTGGAAGAAGTCTTATTTTGCTTGCCTCAAGTACATGTTTCACAATTTTTAGGCTTATCAAAAGAGAGTTTAGGTAAACCACGAACAAGATCATATTTAATAAACTTTTTAATAACATGTGAGCTTGCATGACCTAATTTTCAATGCTATAATTGTAAAGGTTCATCATTTGCAAGAAGACTTTATCCAATAATAGCTTGCATAGAAGTAGGTCTAAATATATATATATATATATTTCCTATTCTTTTTTCATGATAAAAAAAATCATTAGTGTTTTTATGAGTAGTTTGCAGAAATATTTGTTAAATAGAACATCATATCCACTATGACATAATCGAATAACACTAATCATGTTGTGATGCAATCCATAAACAAGTAGGACATTTTTAATTTGAAGATTTGTACCAATATTACCTATTCCAATAATTTTACCTTTGGCGTTGTCTCCAAATGTTACCGTTCCACTTTTCTTTTCTTCAAATGTTTGGAAAGCCTATTTGCTTCTAGTCATACATTTGGAACAACCACTATCAACCACCCAATCCTACAAAATAGATAGATTTTGGTACCCTTGTGGCGGCCTTTTAGTTAGGAACATTTATCAAAACATTTTATATTTGAGAATAGCTTATTATGAAGAGTATTTGTAGGTTTAGGGAAACAAACTTGAATATAGTCACATGTTTATTGTTTTAATAAAAATTTCTTTCTAGAACTATACTCAGTCAACTATTTCTTCATTCGGAAGTGTTCTCGGTCGAAATCATTGTCGACTAGAAGGATTTGCTAGAAAATTCGAATTTTGATAGAACTCCCCTTGGTCAATTATTCTTCGACCGGAGAGGGTCTCAATCAAAAAAATTTCGACCAAGATGATGTTCATTGTGTTTTCAGTGTTTATCAATTTGAATCAAAACATGTTGTCTTTCCAATCAAATAACACAAAAATATCCAAGTTAAAGCTTAGTTTAGTTGAGAGAAGACAATAACATTTTCAAATTAAGACTTAGGTAAAAACTCAACTAAGTATTCCATGTTTCTATGTTTGTGGTTTTGAAACCCAAACTAAATCTTTATCCTTATTTTTCTTATAAGTGCATGAAAATGAGTAATGTCCAAGACGTAAACAATAATGACAACAGATGAAATCAATTTCATTTCTCTTTTTAACATTGTTCTTATGAGTTTGACTATTTTAGGTACATACATGACTTTAGTCTTATGCACTTGTGTCCTTCTATCTCTAGGTTTTTGATAGTATTTATCTTTGGGTACATAACCTTGGCCTTTCCTCCCAATTTGACCAAAAGAGTTTTCTAGGATTTTATCAAGAATGTCATTATTTTTCAAGCTACTAATACCTTTTTGCAACTTAGCAATTTCATCCATTTTCTTTTTAATGTTTAAGTTTTCTTTATATAAATTAAATAACAAATTATATCTTTCTTTGACAATAGAATCATAATCCAAATGAGCACATAGAATAGGTTGAGTTTGAAGATCATTTATTTTAGCAAGAAATTCAACCTTTTCTTGACAAAGAAAATTATAGTTTGTTTCTATAGTAAGCAACTTGATATTATGCTCATTGATGAAGTATTTTAAAGTATCACTTTCAGATAGAGACTTTAATTTTTAGAAGAAAGTATATATAATTTAGCATCCAAATCATCATTTATTTTTGGAAGCTTCCTCAATTTATTTTTACAATCAACAAATTTTATCATGTATTTCTTAAAAACTAGTAACGAAATCTTCTTTAGATAATTCAAAAAGTATTACCTCACTTGACTCTTTAGTTTCATCTTCCTTAGCCATAAGACATTCCACTTTTCCTCTCCACTTTCACTTCCATCGCTTGATTCATCCCAAGCAAATTTGTAAGCTTTATCTCCCTTATCTTTCTTCTTGAAGGAAGATTTATTCCCTTTCTTATTTTTAGGATATTCATTATTTACATGTCCTTTCTAGCTTCATTCAAAGAACCTAAGGGAAGAAGAGGAAGAAGCACTAGAATTTTTGTTAGATTTATACCTTCTATATTTCTTACCATTTACAATGAGTGCATCTTCTTCACCATCTCCTTCACTTGTTTCATCACTTTCTTGAGTGATGACTTTTGATTGTGCGTTTGTTGTAGCTTTTAGGGCAATGTCATACCTTTTTCCCTTTTGAAGTTCGGCCTCCAATCTTTCTTCTTCTTCAAGGGTGACCTGATGAGTCTCTAGATTTCCAATGAGCTATTCCATCCTTGTTGTGGTGAGATCATTAGCTTCTTCAATGGCCATCACCATTAGCTTGTATTTTGGAGGAAAACATCAAAGGAACTTGGATACCTAATATTCTTCACTTATATACTTACCTAGTGCACTCAAACTGTTAATAATAGAAGAAAATCTTGCATATATCTCAGTAATTGATTCATTAGGATGCATACAAAATTGCTCAAAATTTTATTGAAGCATGTTAATTTTGGTATTTTTAACTTAGGTGGCACCTTAATGTGTTATTGAAAGTTTCTACCATATATTATAAGATGTATCACGTGAAGGTATCCTATTAAACTCACTTACATAAATAGAACAATATAGTATGCTTACCGCTTTTGCATTTATTTGAACTTGTTTTACCATATTGGATCCCATGTTGCATATTCAGTCATGGGAAGTACATAAGGTGTGGATACCATAGTCCATAGCTCTAGGCTGATTCCACAGAAGTAGAATTGCATTCATATTTTCCAATAGGTGTATTTTCTTCCATCAAAGGGAGGTGGTCGAGTCACATGAGTCTCTTCAAGGATGAGTGTATAGGGACGACACATAGGAATCAATTACTAGATGCTATCCATATACCATGTTTCACCAGATGTAGTTTCTCCTCGTATTATGTCCTCAACAACATGATCTTTAACTCAGCATACACGTCCACCTCAAAAGATATTTAACCAATGGGGTGAGACAATGGTCCCAACGAGAGATATAACTCTCCTCCAACTCTATTATTATCACAGATAACTAGGTAAATAGATTAACATACTGATTAGATTGAACATAATTAACTAAATGACATATATCTCATGGATGAAGTAAATAGAGAACTAATATGAACTTGCCACTGAGTAGTAGAACAACTAATAATGCAATCGGGAATATGAAGAACATGTATAATTGTTATACACTAAACAATATAAAAGTAGAACCATGCCTCATCCAATATTCTCGTATTTGATCCTAAACATTCCCTAAGGATTTGATTTGTAACAGCCAAATTCAACCGACCACTTCTAAGTCAAAATCGGTGCCATATAAGGTCTAGTGGAAGAGCCAGAATCCACGTTCTCACCTTCCTCGGTCAGTATGAGTGAACACACAATGACATCACAAGTCAACTGCTTCCAACAACATATAGTCCAATAGTGCAAACTTGGCCTACCTTGGTACATGTCATAGCACTAGTGAAATTGAGCTACGGCCTGCATCCACACTCTTCCAGGGTATGGACCGTAGCCAATCTTGTGAAATCTCATAAACATAATATTACTGAGATATGGCCCAAAGCCGCACTCTTCAAGGATATGGATCACAACCAATCATGTGTCACATATCCTTAGGAATGATCTAAGTCTCACACATGGCCAAATTCACCCTTGATTACTTTATATTAGGGCACCAAGCTGTCCCCACATACTCAACAATATGTGCTATGAGTTTCTGGTAGGAGTTACTCATTTCACCATCCAGCAAATGTTGATAATGAATGGATCTATGGCACATGGAAAACTACATGATTAGATTCCACTTGATTACTTAGACTGATTAAAGTGTCATTTAGCATCAATCAAGTTACAATGTAAAAACCACAAACAAAAACTTCAAAAGAAAGGGCATAGTATTACATCAACAGATATCATTGTTTAAACTATAAACTGATTCTCATCATCTCATAACATTGTATCACTTCTAGCCACAAGGCTATCATCATCAACATATTATCATGGGATATCAATCCCTCATTCCAGTACAGAGGATATCATCTCAACTAGGCACTAAGCCCTTACCAGGTCCTAAGACCCATCACATCACACTTGTGATCCATGGTTATCTCATCAAGTCTCATTGATCATATATGTATTATGCATGCCACATCACATGTACTTTCTATAGAAACCATTAGCCATTATATTCAGAGAGAGAATATGTTAAAACACATTCAACACATTAAACTAAAGCAAGTAATGCATCATAAGATCTCTAATTTTGGATTAGGTTTCATGTTGATTTCTCATAAGGTCCGCAATCATCATTCTAACTCAAATCTCTGACATGCGCTACCTCCTATAAGTTGGAGTTTATAAGGCTAAGAATTAGTCAATGTAACTAAGTATGCACATTCACATATTCATACTTCCTGCAATCCCTTATCAAGGTTCATAGACAAAGCTTAATATTATTTAACCATATTCATAGTACTCACAAGTAATAACATCCAATTAACCCATTAGGTTAACGTCATGTAATTTAAGAGAGAGAGAGAGAGTACACAATCATGCTTTCTATTTACTCACATTCAATAGTATGACTTTCCCTTTGAGTCAGGGTCAATGCCTTTGACATATAACCAATTAGGGTTTTACATCATGGTTACATCACCAAACCCTAACCACACCAATTCCCACCTTCTTGAAACTAATTTAGGTTTGAACAACATTAGTTAGATATGAATAGATTATTCTGTCATCAGCACTAGGTATCACCATAGCATACATTTAGATATGTATTACAACCCTTCATTATGTAATTATGTTAACCATGCACCATTCATAGTGTTTCCACATTATGTGACCCATACAATATTACTCTTTACAAATAATTAACCACATATCATACTAAGGGAGGCCAAACCTTATATTACATAACTAGTGGGTTTTACTTCAAACTCTCCACAAGGCACTTATTAGGTCATTAGACTTGTTTATATGATTTCTACACAAATGTTGTCACCTTTTATTCTCACAAGTCTTATCACCACCATCATATATATATTCACATAATTGTGTTATTAACCTCACATCACAAGTTAAGATCATATGAAAGGAAATATAGTAACCACTTGTCATGGATTATGATCTTTCATTAAGATGAGCACAAGGGTCATATTCTTCCATGATTAAGGTTATCATATGGATGCTCCACCATTGTAACCTACATCCATCACTTCCAACATTGTTGAAGGGTTTAGGACTAAACACTTTAGTTAAGGATGGATCACTCATAGTAACATCATCCTATGATGTACTAGGTTAAGGAGAAGAAATTAAGATTGATCATATTTTATCTAAAACAACACTATTTAATATTATGCATTGCTCATATGTGTACATCATTAGGTATCCGTGCATATATATCCTTTAACCCTCATCATGTGATATTGGTTTCACCTCATCCACGTGTCAGCTTGACCACATCATGATGTGTCAGTTTAGCTCATCCAAGGTATTTGTTTAGACTACCTTGTGGTGTATCGGTCTAAATCATTTTGTCCAAGCATGTCACATTCACTATGCATAAGGTGTGATTGTTTAGCTACACTTAAGGTGTCATATTAACCACATAAGGGGTGTATCGGTTTAACACTCAAGGGGTGTATCAGTTTAGCTCCGTTTGAAAGTGTGATGGGCAACACAAGGTATGACGCGCAACACAAGGTATGATGGGTTGTTAGGGTTAGGGTTAGTTCATGTTGGCCTCTTGCACAATCAAGGGCGTATTGGTTTAGCTCTCAAAACAGACCAGTTCAAACAAGATGTTCTCATGGTCATGACGGGCAAGCAAGTCATATTGGTCTAATCCCATCTTGGGCATGTCGAGTAGCACCATCAAAGAATATCAGTTTAGGCACCTCCTAGGACGTAATAGGTTAACTTCATCAAGGCATTTCATCCTAGTCAACATATCGATTTAGGCATCTCTAGGGCATAATGGTTTAGCACCCATCCAAACCTATCGGCCTAAGCACTGCCAAGTGATGATGACTTTTACATGTTGTTCTAGTTTAGTCACCATGAGTCACGACTACCATTCACCACTTATGTGTCGACTTTTTCATCTCCAACCTTAGGAAACTTGGCCACTAGTCCACCTACTATCATTGCAAGAAGGTTCAAGGTATGGATAGCAAACCAAATGAATTTACTTCATTAAAATAGTTCTCAAACCATCACCAACTACTAAAATATATGAGATTAAATGATCTAGAAGTGAAGAACAACATAAGCATATGAAAGAGTGAAATAACAAAGAAGGCTAAGAGTAATATAACCCACGTCAAGAAGGACTCCATCTAGGGTTCAAGCTCCATGATCAAAGCTACAAAGCACACGTTCTTCAATTTGAAGATAGCCCATTAAGAGTCCCAACTCGATCTCATCATCACCTCAAGAAAGAAGAAGACGCCATGGCTATGATAGCTCAAGAAGAAAGGAAAGAAGGAGAGCCACATACTAATGAACCTTCATCCAAGGTACAATCCATGGCCTAGAGAGGAAGAAGAAGATGAAGAAGGTAGTTCAAAGAAATGTCCATCAAAGAAACATAACTCACCAAGATGGAAGTTAAGCCAAGAATCAACATGAGCAAGGAACTTGACCTCCCAATCTCCATGGAGGCATTCTCTAGCTCCTTAAGCTCTGAAGCTTGTCCAACAAGAGGAGGGGAAGTATAATGGATGAAAGGGTTTACTTGTGTGAAGAAGGAGGGGGTTGTATTCTTGAGTGAAGAAAAAGAGATCAAAGAAGAGGTTTCATCACCTTAGGAGCTTAAGTGACACTTGTCCACAAAAAAGGGGGCCACATGAAACAACATGCAAGACCTGGTGATAAGATCTAGACTAGATCTCAGACTCTTGGTCTTCTACCAAGGTCATGGCCAATATGACAAAACTCTACATACCCACAAACCGATACGGCAAAACCCAACATACTCAAACTAATATGGCACAACCCTACACACTCACAAACTGATAGGCCTCAACCATACACACTCCTAAACCAATAGGCATAACCCGACACACAAAAACGGATACGTCATATCCCTACACACTCACAAACCAATTGAGCAACTTCTCCAAGGTCCTCTAACCTGAGATATCACATCTAAGAGCAAAACACATTTCTCACATGTGTTCTAAACATCACCAAGTATGCTACCACACAATCAAGACCAAAACAAGGAACACATATGTCTCTCTCTCCTACAAATGATGCCAAGAGAAGCAAGGAACATTGTAGAGATTGTAAATTGCATATTAAACCTTTACATGCAACACAAGGTATGATGGGTTGTTAGGGTTAGGGTTAGGTCATGCTGGACCCTTACACAATCAAGTGCATCATGGTTTAGCTCTAAAAATAGACCAGTTCACACAAGATGTCCCCATGGTCATGACTAGTGAGCAAGTCATATCGGTCTAACCCCATCTAGGGCATATTGAGTAGCACCATCAAAGCATATCGGTTAAGGCACCTCCAAGGACATAATAGGTTAACTTCATCAAGGCATGTAATCCTAGACAACATATAAGTTTAGGCATCTCTAGGTCATAATGGTTTAGCCCCCATCCAAACTTATCAGCCTAAGCAATCCAGAGTCATGATGACTTGTTATAATTTGTGTCAGTTTAGGCACCATGAGTCATGACAACCATTCACCACTTATGTATCGTCTTTGTCATCTCCAACCTTAGGAAACTTGTCCATTAGTCCACCTACTATCATTGCAACAAGGTGCATGGTATGGACAGCAAACCAAATGAATTTCCTTCATCAAAATAGTTCTCAAACCATCACCAACTACTAACATATATGAGATTAAACGATCTAGAGGTGAAGAACAACATACACATATGAAAGAGTGAAATAACAAAGAAGGCTAAGAGTTATATAACCCACCTCAAGAAGATCTCCATCAAGGGTTAAAGCTCCATGACAAATCTCCTTAGCACACATTCTTCAACTTAAAGATAGCCCATCAAGAGTCCCAACTCGATCTCAACATCACCTCAAGAAAGAAGAAGATGCCATGGTTGTGATAGATCAAGAAGAAAGGAAAGAAGGAGAGACATGTCCCAATCAACCTTCATCCATGGTATGATCCATGGACGAGAGAGGAAGAAGAAGATGAAGAAGAGAGATCAAAGAAATGACCATCTAAGAAACATAACTCACTAAGACGGAAGTTAAGCCAAGAATCACCATGAGCAAGGAACTCGACCTCCCAAGCTCCATGGAGGCCTTTTCTAGCTCCTTAAGCTAACAAGATCGTCCAACAAGAGGAGGGGAACAAGAATGGATGAAAGGTTTTACTTTTGTGAAGAAGGAGGGGGTTATATACTTGAGGGAAGGAAGAGAGATCAAAGAAGAGGTGTCATCACCTTAGGAGCTTAGGTGACACTTGTCCACGAAAAGGGAGCCACATGCAACAAAATGAAAGACATGGTGATAAGATCTAGTCTAGATCTTGCCCTCTTGGTCTTCTACCAAGGTGATGGCTGATATGCCAAAACTCTACATACCCACAAAACGATATGGAAAAACCAAACATACTCACAAACTGATAGGGAACAACCATACACACTCACAAACCAATAGGCCACAAGCCTACACACTCACAAACTGATAGGGTGTAACCCTACACACTCACAAACGGATTGGGAAGCCTCTCCAAGATCCTCTAACCTGAGAAATCACATCAAAGAGCAAAACACATCTCTCTCATGTGTTCTAAACATCACTGAGGATGCTACCACATGATCAAGACCAAAACAAGGTGCCCATATCTCTCTACACCCCCTCTAGATGGATTACAAGAGATGGAAGCAACACTCTAGAGATGGTAAATTTCATATTAACCCTTTACTTTTGGTAAATTGCAATTTACATCAAAACTAGCACATAAAACACAAGCATTATTCACACATGCTTAACTTGGAACTTAGGCTTTCTACAAGGAGCCCCACAACATCATTCTCTCTCTCAAGATGATAAAGCACTAAGGGAACATTCATCATGTGTCAAATTGCAAGATAACCCCTCATCTTGGGTTAACTGCACTTTGGTCCAAAACAAGCAAACAGTACTCAAACAACATTCAAACAGGACCAAACTTGAAACATAAACGTGTCACATGATAACAAAGAACCTCAAAGAATTAGATTAAGTTTCTAATCAACTTACTTAAGAAAAACATACAGGGTTAGCCCAAAACCCAGGTCAGGGTCCTTACAAGTTATAAACCCCTAACAAGGTTTTTCCCCTAAAATCCCAGGTGAAAGGATACAAATGTTACTCATGCATCACTCCTTGGAACTTCCACATAGCCACTTAATGTTAGGGTGATGTCATAAGACTTGACCAACATATTGTTCTTGCATTCAAGGTCAACACGAGATATGTTTCACAAGTCACGTACTCAACTTATCTTTTCCATTACCGATTGCAGAGTCAACCCTATGGCAGTTGATACTTTCTTAGCCATAGAAGCACTATACATACTTATCCAACTTAGGTGTCTACTGTTTCTTATTATCACCTTCTCAACTTATAACATCGTGTGGTAAGATTCGTGATTCTGGAAGTTTTCCATACCTTCCTCAACCTCAACATGTCTCTTCCAAAGAAAGACTAGGGATGCTTTCTGTCATCCACTTGGAACTACAAAACATATCATTCTTTCACTGTACTACTCTGATCTGCTGACTCAACACTAGTCTTAGTTTTCCAACTATACTCACTCTCATCTTCACATTTTCATTTCATAATAAGAGTCCACTTATCCAAGAAAATCTATCTCATAGGTAACTCAAGATATTATATGTCGCCTCAACTGACCTAGATAGGGATTGGAAATCCTGCTCATCAATGTACACCCCTTTTTGGAACCCTTCTTACTTACAAACCTGATAGGTGTACTCCAAGGGGTTGTACTCAATCTGATGAACCTTTCCCAAGAAGATCTTTCAACGGTCTCCTCAACATATGAATCCTTGTCGATGTTATGTTTATGCTGATCATAAACCCCTAACATGTGATATCTTTTTTTTTAATGCCCATTCTATTCATCCTGTGGCCTGGGGTCAAACTTTGAACCTCTCACTGACAAACTGAGTTTCTAACCATCTGGGTGTCCTCTCTTGGACCTAACATGTGATATCCATACCATAGGTTGAGCATCTGTAACCAGATTGATCTAAATTCCATCCTTTTAGGTAGTCAAACACCTAATCATCCTATCAAGCAACATGTTCTCACTCTCCCATTCAACTAGAACTACTTGGATACTAGGATTGATTTCCTTGGTATCAATCACATGTATTAGAAACACATCATACCCCTATCATGTCCATCCTCTATTGGTTTTACCAAATTCAAACATGCTAAAAGGATCTTACTTTCATCTCGAGACATCTCCCATCACATATATCTCTATCTTGGAACTAAAACCCAATACCAACTTATACTTATTAGAGTGTCCACCGTAAGATCACTTCTAAACCATGCACATAAAGTGACATAAGACCCACTTGACTGCCACATCCTTGAAAGGATAGAACACAAGGGAACTTATTCCTCTTATCACTACATCATTATCGAGAGTTTGCTTATCAAGGTGAAGGGATTATCACTTTCCTTGATTATTTTACGAGTTTGCAACTATTCATATGTCATTTTAACTTGTTCTCACCTAGGTTTCCTTGCCATTAGCATAGGAATTGTAAAGATGATTACATGTCATTACTCTTTATTTGATTCTTACTCTGCATGTTCAAGAATATTTCCTTGCTTTACCACATTTTTCATCTTTACATCATGAAAGGATCTTTATTCTTTACATATTTCTTATTGAGCAAGGATCATCTTTCTTGTTCTCTTTCACATATCATGAGAATTGCACTTTACATCTTTTCATAATCACGGTTTGGTCTGAGATAACCTCAGGTTCCATCTTATTTACTCATTATTCATTCTCATATGTTTCCTCACTTCATTCTTGTTTCAGAAATTTTCTTCATCATAGGTGGATTTTACACTGATGCATGGGTTTTGAGTCATTTTTATAGGCTTATTTTATATCTGTTTTATGCATGTATTTGTCATTTTCTTGATTATATTTGCATAATTCACTATAGTTGGCCTTGAAACTCTTTTTGCATCAAATTATACTTCTTTTATCATATTTATATGATTTTATATAATCCCCGGACTTATACACATGTTTTGGCACTTTTTCAAGCACTTTTGCATTGTCCAGAGTCGATACTATCGGCCCTGGTGTCGATAGTATCAACATTTCATCAGAAAGCAACCCCAAAACATGATTTTGGAAGGAAATACCTATATCATGGTCGATACCATCGACCTGGGTTTCGATGGTATCGACAGCGTCGGGATCTGGCGATTTTCTGCACTAAAACGGGGCGTTTTAATCCGACGGTTGAGCTTTTTCGGTGTTGTAAATTGGTCCTATGACCTAAGACGAGCACGGCCGGCCCTAGGGGGGATCTCATATTGTGTTGCACAACATCCAAGAAGGAGAGAGAGAGAAGAGATGAGAGACGAAGGTCGCCAACCGAGTGATCTGGGCACCTCCGACGGGCAATTTTGCTGTCGGAAGACTGCAAAATGCACGTTTCTCGAGGAGGATCTCCAGGAACACCTTTGTATGAGGTGTTACACAAGTTTGCTCCATGTTTTCTTCTCTACTCATATGTATTTTCCATTGTCAACCATGCGGGGCTAATCCCCGTTGTCTTTAGGATCGGGAGTAGCCCGGGTAATCGCTGTATGATACTTTTTACATAGTTTATCATAATTTGTCTCTCAATTTCGTGGTATGATTTCGTTTTCCATTCCATCATTAAGATTCATCACCTTAATGATAATCTAACACCTTTAATTACTTTGAAAGAAGAATTAACGGTTGAAAAGAGACGAATATCACATTAACTAATAAATTCCTTGAACAAGGCGATGTACGGTTAATGGTGGAAACCCAGAGTTTGTTTCTCATGCACCTAATTTAGGGTATAGGTTACTACTACCGTGGAACCGACCTAGATTTAGGTAGTGAATTGTATCACGAAAGTGAGCAATTCTGACTATAGGTCACTATCCGGAATAGGAGACGAATTAGGATAATTGTGTATAAATTAGTACAGCGAGAACCTGCGGTGAAACCGCAATCCTAAAGATTCCCATCTAAATTGATTAAACTTAACATTTAATTGATTGCTTTGCTTTCTTTTATTTTCTTTTTCTTTTTAATCAACTCTCAAAACCTTTTTAACCGGTCTAGCTGATTGCGAACAGTTAGTAGTAGTCTACCGATAGTTCAGTGTCCCTGAGTTCGACTCGGGCCTCACAAAGGCCTATATGAACTTGACACGCGTAAACCATGCGTATAACACAAGTGCATGCATCAATGTAATATAGGCCTTTGAGAGGCCCAAGTCGAACTCAGGGATACTGAACTATCGGTAGACTACTACTAATTGTTCACAATCAGCTAGACCAGTTAAAAAGGTTTTGAGAGTAGATTAAAAAGAAAAAGAAAATAAAAGATAGCAAAGCAATCGATTAAATGTTAAGTTTAATCAATTTAGATGGGAATCTTTAGGATTGCGGTTTCACTGCGGGTTCTCGTTGTACTAATTTCTACACAATTATCCTAATTCGTCTCCTATTCTGGATAGTGTCTTGTAGTCATAATTGCTCACTTTCACGATACAATTCACTACCTAAATCTAGTTCGGTTCCATGGTAGTAGTAACCTATACCCTAAATTAGGTGCATGAGAAACAAACTTTGGGTTTCCACCATTAACCGTACATCGCCTTGTTCAAGGAATTTATTAGTTAATGTGATATTCGTCTCTTTTCAACCGTTAATTCTTCTTTCAATGTAATTAAAGGCATTAGATTATCATTAAGGTGTTCAATCATAATGATGGAATGGAGAAAACGAAATCATACCACGAAATTGAGAGACAAATTACGATAAACTATGTAAAAACTATCATATAGCGATTACCCGGGCTACTCCCAGTCCTAAAGAAAAAGGGGATTTCCCCCCACATGGTTGACAATGAAAAATACATAGGAGTAGAGAAGAAAAACATGGAGCAAAATCATATAACCCCTGATACAAAGGTATTCCTGGAGATCCTCCTCGAGAAACGTGCGTTTTGCAGTCTTCCGGTAGCAAAATCACCCGTCGGAGGTGCCCGGATTGCTCGGTTGAGGGCTTTTGTCTCTCGTCTCCTCTCTCTATCTCTCCTTCTTGGATGTTGTGCAACACAATATGAGATCCCCCCTAGGGCCGTCCGTGCTCGTCATAGGTCATAGGACCACTTTACGACACCGAAAAAGCTCAACCGTCGGATTAAAACACCTCATTTTAGTGCAGAAAATCTCCAGATCCCGACGCTGTCGATACCATCAACACCCAGGTCGATGGTATCGACCATGATATAGGTATTTCCTTACAAAATCACATTTTGGGGTTGCTTTCTGATGAAATGTCGATACTATCGACACCAGGGTCGATAGTATCGACTCTGAACAATGCAAAAGTGCCTGAAAAAGTGTTGAAACATGTGTATAAGTCCGAGGATTATATAAAATCATATAAATATGATAAAATAAGTATAATTTGATGTAAAAAGAGTTTAAAGGACAACTATAGTGAATTATTCAAATATAATTAAGAAAATGACAAATACATGCATAAAACAGATATAAAATAAGCCTATAAAATGACTCAAAACCCATGCATCAAACTCCCCTAAGCTTAAACCTTGCTCGTCCTAGAGCAACAAAACTTTGGATCTGGTTGAGGTAAGTCAGCAACAGGACATAAATATATGAAATGAATCTACATCATCCCCACTTTCTTTCCACAAACTGGCCCTCATTGACCATTGAACACTAACTGCCATCCAGGCGACCAAAGACCTATGTAAAATATGTATGTCCCCCAATCAGTGAAACACTATCATATAAAAAGAAGTTAATATCACAAACTCATTTGGTCCATACTTGATGCATCTTGTGATCTGCTATCTACGTTGCTCATTTCCTAACTACCATCTAAATGGAAGTAGATCTCCTGATATTAATGAATGAGGAGAATATCATGGGTGGCCTAGCGATTAAAGCAACGGGTGGATGGGATAGGTGGCTGTGGAAGAGATGGAAGCACATAATAGTCAATCATGCAATACAAAAATTAATGACCTATCATGATGCAAAATGCAAGTGAAAATGTCCTAATGCTATATTTTTGGTGGAATGATGCATGCACTTTCATTCCATATCAAGGTGAGATGGAATATCTAAAAAAACTACACCATGTGCTTATTCTTCTTAGTATGTAAGTGAGAATAGGTTCCTTTCTCCCTCTCATTCCTACTTACTTCTCAATTCTTTTTTTTTCTTCTCTTTTTTTTTCAAATTTTTTCAATTTTTTTTCAAGCCCTTATTTTCATAGATGACAATGAATTATTTGTCGGGCTCACTTCTTGTTACATAACTTATACATTTGAAGCATTCTATTTGGAGGGTATGGATCACGCTCACCACCTTTAATGTTTCAGAAGACATAAGATGCATGATGTAGTATATGCTCAAAAAATTGTGAATGCAGCTACAAAATGACAGTTATGCAATTAAATGACACGCACCTAAGGATAATGTGCATGTATAACTACTCTATCCTTTTTTTTCATTTTCATGCAAAAAGTATGTGAAAATAGATAATAAGCAAGACCTATCTACATGAGATGCAATCAAAAAGTGAAAGACAGTAATGTGCTCCCATTTCTTATGGTGGAGTGTGAATGAAATTGTAGTGGATCATATCACAAGACTAATTGATAGAACATTTCAAAAATATCATATGTCCCTCTCTAAAGAACTGTGTACAGGCTAACTGAAGGATTTCTCTCTTAAACTTTAGTCTAATGTCACGTTAGCATTTGGTCAGTTTGGGCTCAAACATCCTTGTCAATCACTTTTCCTTGGACAATAAAGATGGTCATTCATGTCCCCATGTCCTCAAGCTGACTCACCCGAGCACTTCCTTAGTTATACAACTCTATTACTAACAAGAATAAGCTCAAAAAGTTCTCAATATGCTCATTTTTTATGTGCACACAACCCAAGAGTAAAACTTGCAATTGAAACCATGCATTTATTGCTCCACAGATTACACTAGATAGATGTGGATCCTACAAAAGCGGTAAACCTAGAAATAAAAACAATTAATATTTCAAAAATAAAAGCAATATGAATAAGTAAGTAAAAACTAAGATAGAGGGTTGTTCCAACACCCCCCTAAGCTTGAATATGACTATGGCCTCATAGTCAACATTCTCACTTAAGAGGTGGAGCAGCGGTACCGTTCGCTTGGAAGTGTGATGAAGAAGGATGGTTAGATGCTCAAGTGGACCAAGTGATGCTTGCTATCTCCTTCCTTTTTGTGGCCCCCTTTTGTGTCTTAGTGGTTCTAAGATGTGACTTGCTTCATCCTTCTTCGCTCTGCAAAAAACAGTGCGAAAAAATCTCATTTCGATATCTTTTTGGCCTGTTTTATGTAGCTGTCTTGCATGTGTCGATACCATCGACACCAGGGTCGATGGTATCGACCCAGACTTAGCAATTTTGTTGAATCGACGCATCTAAAATTTGAGAACTCAAAAGTTTCGATACTATTGACCCTAGGGTCGATGGTATCAACTTTACTGTCACCAATTTTTCTGAAAATCTTCAGGAATCTCGATACTATCGACCCTAGGGATGATAGTATCGAGTCTTGCTCAGAGTTTACTACTCCAAACTCGATACTATCAACATGGGTGTCGATAGTATCAACCTTAAAGTTCTGCACACTTCAAAACACGATTTAGGGTACCATTTTTACAAAAATTATCAAAACCTAAGCAAAAACTAAGTACATAAACATAAAAGAACATAACCAAACATAAAAATGAACCTAAAGTTGGGTTGCCTCCCAACAAGTGCCCTTGTTTAATGTCCTAGGCTTGACATAAGGATACCTTTAACCTAGGTTGTCAAGGGATGTCTCTAATGATTCATTTGGCAATTTGAATTTAACTCTATCATCACCAATCCCAAGTGTCAAGTAACCTCACCCAATGGCAGCGATTACATCATCCGTAGCTTGGAACGACCTTCCAAATAGCATCTCACCTCCTTCCAACTCATGCATTTCCATGACCACAAAGTCAACAGGGAAGATGAATTTGTCGACCTTGACTAGCACATCCTTGTATATACCTTGCGGCTTCACAATGGATCCATCTGCCAACTCAATTGTCATAGAAGTTTGTGTTGGCTTCTTCAATCCCAGCTTTTGAAAAGTGGCAAGTGGCATAAGATTAATGCTTGCCCCTAAGTCACACTGTTCTTGTGGAAAATGTTGGCCACCTATGGAACATGGGATGTAAAAACATCCTGGATCTTTCCTCTTCCTTGGTAGCCGTCCTTGGATTATAGAACTCACTTTTTCATCAACACACACAACATCTGTATCTTTGATCCGTCATTTCTTGTAGATGATGTCTTTCATGAATCTTCCATATGAAGGAATTTTCTCTATCGCCTGCACTAGTGGAATGTTAATGTGGAGCTTCTGAAACATCTCCAAGAACTTCTTGTAGTGCCTATGCTCTTTCTTCGGCCTCAGACTATCCGAGAAAGGCACGTTTGGGTCCTTCGCTCGCTTGTGTGGTGGCACACATGGAACTTTAGGGGTCTCCTCCCCTAAGCTTGCTTCAACGCCACCTTCTAGAATAGGATTTGACACATCATCCGTGGATGGCATGACTTGTGGTTGCTTCTCCTTATTGATAGTGGCTGCTCCACTATGAAGTAAAGCTTTCACCTTCTCTTCTGACATAGGAGTCTTTTCAAAAATTTGAGATGTGGGTACGACCATGATGAGTTCTTGGTGGGATTTTATGAATGGGAAATATCTGCCAGGTAGTCCATATAAGCTGTAGGGATATGGTACACGGGGTTTAGCCTCCGTGTCAAAAATCATTTTGCCTTTTTCGTGGACCTCCACCACCGGGGGCTCTGCCTCCTTAATCACAGATATATACTTCACTTAATGATGTGTTTGAACAGACTCTGCATTACCAGCTGGTCTTTGTTGATTTTCTTGCTTCATGGACACCACTTCATTGGTGATTTTTGTCACTGTTGTCTCTAGTGCTCTCATTTGTACTCCATGATTTTGCAGTGTCTGCCCAAATTTATTCAACATCTCGCCATGCGACTGTAACTGCTTGGCGAACATACTCATCATCTCTTGATTTTGTTGCACCACTTGACTAAGCAACTCGATGCTTTTATCCTCTGCCTTTGATTGTGGCTTTGCATATGGATCTTGTAGGAAGTTGTTTGGATCCTTCCATGAGAATTTTCTATCCTTTCTCTAGGCATACTCGTTGTTCCTATAGTATTGTTGTTGCATAAATTTGACTTGGGCTTCCTCATCAGATTCTTCCTCTTTCTCCACAAGCTTCTTGGATATGAGATCTAATTTGTCATTCAGCTCCTTGATGGCCTTGGACTCACCTACAACTTTAACTTGTTCTGGTGCATCTCTATCACCCCAGGACTGCTTTTTGGCCATATTCTTCAAAATCTCCGAACACCTAGTACCAGTGTTGTTCATGAAGAATCCCGCACCTATTGAATCCAGGTTGCTTCTATCATGCTCAGAAAGAGCAAAATATAAAATCTTGACCTATTTCTCCTTGTCCAGCCCATGATGTGGGAACCTCCTCAGCATTATTTGAAAGCACTCCCAAGTCTCATAATATATTTCACCTGCTTTCTGACTGAAATTGTGGATCTTTCGTACAAGATCATTATTCTTCTCAGGCGGAAATAATCTCTCCAAGAACACTTCGACCATATGATCCCACGATTCCACATACTCCTCGTCCTAGTTATGCAGCCATTCTTGAGCATTTACCGCTACAGAGCTTGGAAATAATTTCAAATAGAGCATCTCTTGCGGGAACCTGTCTATCTTGATCATATCACAGTTCTCCACGAACTGGCATATGTGAGTCACCAGATCTTCATTTTTGAGCCCGTGAAATGTATTGGATTTGACTAAATTGATTAGGCCAGGGTCAATTTTATAATTGGGAATGTTGATAGCCTGCCTCTTGATTGGCCCTTTTGATGTAGAAGTAGAAGACGCCTTAATCTTCTCCCAGATTGTCTATTCCTCAGCCATAGCTTCTGGTTCAGAGTCCGAATCTATATCCTCAGGTTGATCTTGAATGTTGTTCTCCTCATCGTCTGATCCCAACAATGGAACCTCTGGTGATGGTAGTGTGTAGTCTGTACTACACGCCATCACCATGCACTAGTACCTGCAAGGTAATAAATCTGATTCAATACAGTGCTAGACGATTGCTAAATATGAAAAATAAGCGATGAATTTTAAAATTAATAATAAAATAAAAAGTGGCCTAGAGTGGCCACTTGTAGCACTCGTAGTGCCGACAGTTGCCATGTCCCCGACAACGACACCAAAAACTTGACACGCGTAAACTGTGCGTATAACGCAAGTGCACAGTTCAATGTAATATAGGCATTTGTGAGGCTCGAGTCGAACTCAGGGACACTACACTATCGGTAGACTACTACTAACTATTCGCAATCAGCTAGACCGGTTAAAAAGGTTTTGAGAGTTGATTAAAAAGAAAAAGAAAATAAAAGAATGCACAGCAATCAATTAAATGTTAAGTTTAATCAATTTAGATGGGGATATTTAGGATTACAGTTTCACCGCGGGTTCTCACTATACTAATTTCTACACAATTATCCTAATTCGTCTCCTATTCCGGATAGTGGCCTGTAGTCAGAATTGCTCGCTTTTGCGATACAATTCACTACCTAAATCTAGGTCGGTTCCATGGTAGTAGTAACCTATACCCTAAATTAGGTGCATGCGAAACAAACTCTAGGTTTCCACCATTAACCGTACATCATCTTGTTCAAAGAATTTATTAGTTAATGTGATATTCGTCTCTTTTCAACCATTAATTCTTGTTTCAAAGTAATTAAAGGCATTAGATTATCATTAAGGTGATCAATAATAATGATGGAATGGAGAAAATGAAATCATATCACGAAGTTGAGAGACAAATTATGATAAACTATGTAAAAAGTATCATACATCGATTACCCGGGCTACTCCCAGCTCTAAAGACAAAGGGGATTAGCCCCGCATGGTTGACAATGGAAAATACAAAGGATTAGAGAAGAAAAACATGGATCAAACTTGTGTAACCCTTGATACAAAGGTGTTCCTGGAGATCCTCCTCGAGAAACGAACGTTTTGTAGTCTTCCGGCAGCAAAATTGCCCGTCGGAGGTGCTCGGATCGCTCGGTTGACGGCCTTCATCTCTCATCTCCTCTCTCTCTCTCTGTCCTTCTTGGATGTTGTGAAACACAATATGAGATCCCCCTAGGGCCGGACGTGCTCGTATTAGGTCATAGGACCACTTTACGGCACCAAAAAAGCTCAACCGTCGGATTAAAACGCCCCATTTTAGTGCAAAAAATCGCCAGATCCTGACGCTGTCGATACCATCGACACCCAGGTCGATGGTATCGACCATGATACAGGTATTTCCTTCCAAAATCATATTTTGGGGTTTCTTTCTGATGAAATGTCGAAACTATCGACACCAGGGTCGATAGTATTGACTCTGGACAATGCAAAAGTGCCTGAAAAAGTGCTGAAACATGTGTATAAGTCTGGGGATTATATAAAATCATATAAATATGATAAAAGAAGTATAATTTGATGCAAAAAGAGTTTAAAGTCCAACTATTGTGAATTATGAAAATATAATCCAGAAAATGACAAATACATGCATAAAACAGATATAAAATAAGCCTATAAAAATGACTCAAAACCCATGCATCATACACCTTGACTTACTTTATTGGCAGATATTCATCTATCTTTTCTTTCATACATTTCTTGAAATTACAACTTCAACAATATTTCTTATCATATTTGCACTTAGATTTAGGTTTCATGGAGCTATTTCTTTTTCTTTTTATCACCAAACATTCAAGTTTTAGTGAATTACGGTGCAGTTCTTAACTCTTTTTATAATATGATGGAGGAATCAACATCATGATTCCTATTTGTTATGATCTTTAGATTGTTTGAAAATGAGTACTTGATCAGAGTAATCAAAGAGAAATCAATCTAGGAGTTCCATACTCACCATTTCTTCAATGTTTGAATACCTAGCCAGGGCACTCAAGTACTGAGATTAGGTAGTATGCACCATATTTTATATCATGTTCTTATCTTAGCAACCATCCTAATCCTAGTCCTAGTGTCTTCGTAGACTCAGCGAACTAAGATCTCTAATACCACCAAATGTGACACCCTTTTCCACACAAAGTGAGATTACTCAAAACTTAAACCAAGATCAACCATTAACAACAAATTATTGAAAATCACAGTAAATTAAAACTAATTTGCAACAAGCACCATGAGCTGAGATTTCTTACCCAAGAATCAATACTTGCATTTCATAACATATATTCAAAGTGCTACATCATTGTTTTCCAATCATCTGATTACATAGGATAATAGTTCCACATGCATATTCATATCACCAAATGCACACAATCTAGAAACCACATATCGATGATCATGTCTACAAAACACATCGAGAACACCCCCAAGGACCTGAGTGTACATGGATGACAAATAGGACTCTATTACTAGACATTATCCATATTCCATGTTTCACCAGTTATAGTTTCTCCTTGTATTATGTCCTCAGCCACATGATCTTTAACTCAACATGTACATCCACATAAAATTATATTTAACCAGTGGGGTGAGACAACCATCCCAACCAGAGATATAACTCTCCACTAACTCTATTATTATCATAGATAACTTGGTAAATAGATTAACATACTGAATAGATAGAACAAAATTAACTAAATGACATATATCTCATGGTTGAAGTAAATAGAGCAATAATATGCACTTGCCACTGAGTATTAGAACAACTAATAATTGAATTAGGAATATGAAGAACATGTATAACTATTATAAACTAAAGAGTATAAAAGTAGAGAAAGGCCTCATTGAATGTTCTCATATTTGATCCTATACATGTATACTACATGACTAATAATGCATTTCATTATTCCCAGAGTATTTTAGTTATACAACCCAAATCCAACCGACCACTGTGAAGTCGAAATTGGTGACATACAAGGTCTAGTGGAAGAATTGTGACCTCACCTTCTTCAGACAGTACGAGTGAACATGCAGTGACATCACAAGTCAACTGCTTCCAGCGACATATAGTCCAATTGTGAAAACCTAGTTCATCTTGGTATAGGTCACGGTCCTAGTGAAACTGAGCTACGACCTACAACCACACTTGTCAGGGAACTGTCCGTACCCCGATCCCAATCCCACTGCCTAGAAAGTAGTAAAAGGATTGAAGTTCCCATCCCTAAGTGGCTCGATAGGATCTCACAAACTTGCATATACAATAAGAAACAGTAACTAAAAAAATTAGATATTTAAAGAACAAACTAATCCAATACAGAAGATATAGCCGATTTATCCTTGTCATCATGGTATATGGAGTGCAGAAGCGATCAAGTCAATGTTCCATTTATTTTACCTAAAATCAAGAAAATTGAGACACAATCATACAATTGCATGGTACACTATCAAAATGAAGCAAAATGTTTTATAGAAAAAGAGTATACTTGGCAGGAATTATATTCAAAAGTATAACAAGAAAATTCCAAAACCAAAAGTTATTTGACAAGTTGTGTATTTTAAACAATTCAATTTTTATTATGAGTTCCCATTATGTTGTAAATGAGAACCATGCTTATATACTTTTGTGTGACTCTATCACCCCAACGCGATGGGCAGGGGGGTCACCTAGATCCTTCTCTCCATATGAGGTAGGAGGCCAATGTACAAGTCCCACATCCAAATGAGGAGGTAGCTTGCACTCAATATCAACATTATCGACATTATCAACATCATCATCATTGTCAATATACTGGCAGTCATAATGGGCAATATCATTTATGTTCTCATGTTTTTCTCAAAATATAGTATAGGAAAAAAGGAAGACTAATCATAGGGAATAATAGCTCAATCAGGTTATATAGCCAAGTATACAGTCAAGAGATACATAAAAAGTTTCTTTAATACAACCAAATAGGAGATATAATAGTGTACCTTTCATCGAAGATTTTAGAGTACAAATCTCAACAAGTATTAGGTCAACCCTTCGAGTCAGATCCTAAATCACAACATTTGGATCAAGTGTCAAAATCATGATATTTGAAGATCATGTTTCAACATTTGAGATTAGGGTTAAAGTTTCCTATGTTAACCTTAGGGTTATGTCGTCCACTTATAAACAACAATTCCAATATGTTCAAGACTTATTCAAGTGTCAACTATATTTTTGAGTATGAATGACTTACCTAAGTTTTCTAGGATCATATGTGTTAACCCTAATTTTATTATAATTATCCAAGTCATCATAAAATTTCTAGATCATCATCATGATACTTAGAATGATTGGAATTCAATATCATATTGATGGGTTAAAAGTATGCAAGGGTTTTGAAACATTAAGATCAATATCAAGATTACTCATTATTCATAAAGATTATATTCAGGATTGAATCAAGTGAAAATATCTAGATCACTAATGATTCATTTACAAGAGTGGATGAGTCAACTATATTAGATCTAGGTTACAATTTCAAGCTAATCATCAGAGTCAAGTATTAGGGTTTGAAAAATCTAATCATGCTTATGGAGTCAGTTAGAAAAATTAAATAAGCAAGAGATCAATATTTAGGTATATAAGTGAGCATCTTTTAGAATCAGGCTTCAAAAGTATTTTTAATAAATTCCTTGGGTTTTTTTGATCAAGATTGACTATTTATTTGTACATTTAGGAGTTAGGAATCAGGATATACGATTTTTGCAAGTTTTGACCAATTATTGGATTTTTTAGCAGAGAGGTGAAAAAATACCTTAAATGGAAAAAGAGGACCGTTGGATTACACTATTGGATGGATGGGATCGTGCCAATTAGGATATGTGGCTTGCTGGTCCAGGTCTGGTTCAATCTCTTGGTTTGGCCGGTTCGCTCCTCTAATCACTAGTTCAATCAGTGGTTCAACCGGGTTCTTCGAACCGGCTCTAAAGTCTTCTGGACCGAAGGTTCGGGGAACCTTTCTCTCCTCATTTGGTACTCCTTGCATGGCCATAAGATAGATGGAGGAAGCTTGTCAGTGTGGAGGGGCGTCAAGAGTAGGAGGGATCGAGCGAGGCTACGAGCAAGCCGTCTGAGCTTGCCACAACCTTGCAGATTGGATGACGGTGGTGGATTGAGGAAAGGTGTTGAGGGAGAGGAACACCCAAAGTGGGCTACATGGTGGTGATACACTAGTAGAAAGTGGTTGAGGAGAAAATCAGGGCACTCGAGGCCGAGGGAGTGAGCAAGGAAGGGTCTCGTAGCTTGGTGTGGTGTATGTGATCCTTGGGGGGGTTATATAGCATTAGGGGGTAGATTTAGGGTAAACTGAATTCTTGCTCTTAGCCATGGACACCAGAGTGAGTATGCTAGGCAAAGGGATTGTTTTTGTTGAAAAACCTATCCTTAATGGCGGTCAAAATTGGGCTCGTTGAGTTTGAATTTGTGAGAGGAGAAATTCTATCCGCTATATTTTCAAACTGGAGTCGTGAGCAGCAGATTTCAAATCTTGCTCTCATTTACTCCTCCCCGCTGATTGCGGGAGGTAGGAGATGATGAAATGGTTTTTGGATCTATCCCTTATCATGGGAAGGAGATCCAGGGGCTGAAACTCATCCTTGATCCCTTGCCACAGATCGCTGACTTGGACAAGTAAAAAAAAGCATATAAAAAGCAATAAAAAGGGATTTTGAGCACAACACTTACAAAATTCATAAAAAATTGTAGGAATGTCCAAATCAGATTTTTTTGGGATCATAGCTTCAAAATAATGTGTAGAATATTTAAAAAAGTTTGGGAAGCAAAATATGAAGTTTGATGGACGAATTAGCTTCTTTGGACAAAGTGAGGATTGAATCCAATTCGAGGTATTATAATGTGTATAAAGTTCACATTGATCACCATATTTTGAATTTGAGTGTCAACAATGATTGAGAAGCCAAGAAAAATAAATTGGGGCCATGAGTGATTATAATGAGGGAAAAATAGTAATTAATTCATAATTATTCTAAAATTCACTTTGTCACAACACTCTTACAGGGTATGTCCTGCAGCAAATCCTGTGAAATCTCATAAACATAATATTACTAAGCTACGACCAAAAGCCACACTCTTCTAGGATATGGCCCACAGCCAATCATGTGTCACACATCTTGAGGCATGATATGAGGCTCATGCATGGCCAAAGTCACCCTCTATTACTTGATATTAGGGTACCAAGTTGTCCCCATATACTCAACAACATGCGCTCTGAGTTTCACATAGGAGTTACTCATTTCACCATCCAGCAAATACTGACACTGAATGGATCTATGGCACAGGGCAAGCTAAATGATTATATTACACTTGATTACTTAGACCAATTAAAGTGTCTTTTAGCATCAATCAAGTTACAATGTATAAACGATAAAGAAATCCTTCAAAAGAAAGGGCATAGTATTACATTAGTAGATATCATTGTTTAAACAATAAACTAATTCTCATCATCTCATAACACTGAATAACTACCACCCATGAGGCTATCATCCTAAACATATTATCATGGGATATCAATCCCTCATTCCAGTACTAGAGGATATCACCTTAACTAGGCACTAAGCCCTTACTAGGTCCTAATACCCATCACATCACACTTGTGATTGATGGTTATCTCATCATGTCTCATTGAGCATATATGTATTACTCATTCCACATCACATGTACTTGTGATATCAACCATTATCCATTATAGTCAGAGAGATAATATGTTAAAACACATTAAACACGTTTAACTAAAGAAATAAATGCATCATAAGATCTCTAATTTTGGATTAGGCTTCAAGCTAATTTCTCATAAAGTCCCCAAGCATCATTCTACCTCAAATCTATGACATCCACTACCTCCCATAAGTTGGAGTGTATAAGGCTAAGAATTAGTCAATGTAACTAGGTATGCACATTCACATATTCATACTTCTCATGTTCCCTTATATTGATTCATAGCCAAAGCTTAATATTATTTAACCATCTTCATAGTACTCACAAGTTATAACACCCAATTAACCCATTAGGTTAAAGTCATGCAATTTAATAGAGAGAGAGAGAGAGTAAAATATCATGATTTATATTTACACACATTCAATAGCATGACTTACCCTTAGAGTTAGGTTCAATTCCTTTCACATATAACCGATTAGGGTTTTACATCATGGTTACATCACCTAACCCTAACAACACCAATTCTCACCTTCTTGAAACTGATTTAGGTTTGAAAAGTATTAGTTAGATATTCATAGATTATTGTGTCATTAGCATAAGGTATCACCATAGCATTCATGTAGATATGCATTACAACCCTTCATTATGTAAACATGTTAACCATGCACCATTCATAGTGTTTCCTCATTATGTGACACATACATTATTACTCTTTACAAATCTGTAACCACATATCTTACTAAGGGAAGTCAAACCTTAGATTACATAACTAGAGGTTTTTACTTCAAAATCTCCACAAGTCACTTATTAGGTCATTAGACTTGTTTGTATGATTTCTACACAAATATTGTCACCTTTTATTCTCACAAGGCTTATCACCACCATCATATATATATTCACATAATTGTGTCATTAACCTCACTTCACAAGTTAAGATCATATGAAAGGAAATATAATAAGAGCTTGTATGGATTATGATCTTCCATTAATATGACCACAATGGTCATATTCTTCCATGATTAAGGTTATCATATGGATTCTCAATTGTTGAACCCTACATCCATCACTTCCCACATTGTTGAACGATTTAGGGATAAACACTTTAGTTAAGGATGGATCACTCATAGTAACATCATCCTATGATGTACTAGGTTTAGGAGAAGCAATTAAGATTGATCATACATTATAAAAAAAAACACTCTTCTATATGATGCGTTCCTTATATGTGTATCATTGGGTATCTATGCATATCCTTCAACCCTGATCATGTGATATTTGTTTCACCTCATCCACATGTGCCGGCTTAACCACATCATGGTTTGTCAGGTTAGCTCATCCATGGTTTCGATTTAGGCGACCTTGTGGTGTATTAGCCTATATTATGTTGTACAAGCATGTCAGGTTCACTTCGCATAAGGTGTGATGGTTTATATACACTTGAGGTGTCAGATTAACCACACAAGGGGTGTATCGATTTACCACTAAAGGGGTGTATCGATTTAGCTCCTTTTGAAAGTGTGATGGGAAACACAAGTTATGACAGGCTACACAAGGTGTGATGGGTTTTTAGGGTTAGGGTTAGGTCATTCTGGCCTCTTGCACAATTAAGGGTGCCACAGTTTAGCACTCAAAATAGACCTAAAACACATGATGTCCTCATGGACATGATGGGATAGCAAGTGGTATCGGTCTAACCCCATCTAGGGCATGCTAATTAGCACCATCAAAGCATATCTTAGGCACCTCCTAGGGAATAATAGGTTAACCTAATCAAGGAATGTCGGCCTAGCCAAAATATAAGTTTGGTCATCTCTAGGGATAATGGTTTAGCACCCATCCAAACCAATCTGCCTAAGCACTCCCAAGTCATGACGACTTTTTACATGTTGTTCCAGTTTAGGCACCATGAGTCATGACAACTATCACCACTTATATGTCAACTTTTTCATCTCCAGCCTTAGGGAAATTGGCCACTAGTCCACCTACTATCATTGCAAGAAGGTGCAAGGTATGGATAGCAAATTAAATGAATTTCCTTCATCAAAATAGTTCTCAAACCATCACCAACTACTAAAATATATGAGATTAAACGATCTAGAGGTGAAGAACAACATAAGCATATGAAAGAGTGAAATAACAAAGAATCCTAAGAGTTATATAACCCATCTCAAGAAGGTCTCCATCTAGGGTACAAGCTCCATGATCAAAGCTCCAAAGCACATGCTCTTCAATTTGAAGATACCCCATCTAGAGTCCTAACTCGATCTCATCATCACCTCAAGAAAGAAGAAGGCGCCATGATTATGATAGATCAAGAAGAAAGGAAATAAGGAGAGACACGTACTAATCAACCTTCATCCAAGGTATGATCCATGGCCTAGAGAGGAAGAAGAAGATGAAGAAGGGAGTTCAAAGAAATAGCCATCAAAGAAGCATAACTCACCAAGATGGAAGTTAAGCCAAGAATCACCATGAGCAAGGAATTCGACCTCCCAATCTCCATGGAGACTTTCTGTAGATCCTTAAGCTCCCAAGCTCGTCCAACTAGAGGAGGGGAAGTAGAATGGATGAAAGGGTTTACTTTTGTGAAGAACGAGGGGGTTGTATTCTTGAGGGAAGGAAAAGAGATCAAAGAAGAGGTGTCATCACCTTAGGAGATTAAGTGATACTTGTCCACAAAAAAGTGGGCCACATGCAACAACATTCAAGAATTGGTGATAAGATCTAGGCTAGATCTCACCCTCTTGGTTTTCTACCAAGGTCATGGCCAATATGCCAAAACTCTACATACCCACAAACTAATACGAAAAAACCCAACACATTCAAACCAATAGGGCACAACCCTACATACTCACAAACTGATAGGCCTCGACCTTACACACTCACAAACCAATAGGGAATAACCCTAAACACTAACAAACTGATATGTCGTAACCCTACACTCTCACAAACTGATAGGGAAGCCTCTCCAAGGTCCTCTAACCCGAGATATCACATCTAAGAGCAAATTACACCTCTCACATGTTTTCTAAACATCACCACAAATGCTACCACACAATCAAGACCAAAACAAGGCACACATATGTTTCTCTCTCCTATATATGATGCTAATATAGGTAAGGAACATTCAAGATATTATAAATTGCATATTAATGCTTTACTTCAGGTAAATTGCAATTTACACCAAAACTAGCACACAAAACACAAGCATTATTCACACATGCTTAACTTGGAACTTAGGCTTTCCAAAAGGCACCCCATAGAATCATTCTCTCTATCATGATCCTAAAGCACTAAGATCACACTCATAATGTGATATATAGTAAGATAACCCCTCATCTTTGGTCCAAAACAAGCAAACATTGCTCAAACAACATTCAAACGGGACCAAACTTGAAACATAAACGTATCAAATGATAACCAAACACCTCAGATAATTACATTAAGGTTCTAAGAAACTTACTTAAAAAAAACAAATAGAGTTAGTCCAAAACCCAGGTCAGGGTCCTTACATTAACACAGTAATATAAATAGATATCTAATATGAAACTATTGCTATATTATTCATTTCTTCGTGATGAGAACTCACAATAAGTTTAATAAGACATGTATAATTACAACATCAAGATATGATCTCAGCATAAAAGACTTATGGTAGAGAAGAGACTCTAGGTCTTGTTAATCTAGCTTCACATCTTGCAATAATGAACACCATAATTTAGCTAAAAAGTTATATTAATTGGATGCATAAACTAATTTCCTTCTCTAAATGTGAGTACTCAGGATGAGTGTCAAATAACTTTAAATTAAAACATCAAAGGTTCCAACAAGGCAAACTCACTTATTAGTAGTTAAATTATTATAAATTAGATACTACAAGAATCTCTTATTAATGTAGGGTTGTAATCGTAAAAAGGTATATTTTCATGACTAATGTTAATTATTCATCACCATATAAGATTCACACACATCATCATGGAGACTTTCTGTCAGTATGCAAGTTTATTTCTTCATGGGTTATACCTCCATGGTGGATTCAATGGTGACCATGGCCTATGAAGTTTAATTGATTCTTTAACTTCATGAATAAATCTTCTAGTGTATATTTCTTAGTTAGATATATATGTAATACATTTAGTCTCATTTCTTAACTTACAATAGTTTCCACACTACTTTTAATTATCAGGTGTACTATCAACAATGAACTAAAGGAAATAAGTTGAATACTTGAAATGTCCATGATTTATTAAAAAAGTTATTTAGTATTAAAAAAAATTAATCAAATATTTTGGAATTTATTTTTTTAGCTTAAAACTTACAAAGATCCTGAGTATGCTAGTTCCTATAGATTTTATTGTTTGTGATAATACTGAAGTTTACCTAAACTCATCTTGAAATTAAATTATTACGTGTAGTGGAAATATTGAACTGATGCACATAATTGGAATACTTGAACTTTTTGTGTATCCTTAACTAAAAGTGATTTAGAATTAAATAATCATTATTCATAGTTTTTGGCATTTATTATGACACTATAAAATGTAGGGAAATTTCGAGTATACTAGTAAATCCATATTTAAATGTGTCTGGTCTGCAAAAAGTTCAATTATAATCATCTTGAAATTAAGCTCAACAAAAATATTTTTCCATTCAACCAATCCCATCACTAATTAATCTAGAAAAAAGATTCTAAACTTACCATACCCGTAAAATTGATCTAATAGGATAGTACATATGTTTTTCACCCTTTACTTAGATTTTAAGAAATCTTGGTAAATTGGTGGTTTTCCAGTCTCGTGTTGTTGGATTCTTGGTACAATGCTCAAATCTAAGATAACTCAACTTCAGTGTGTAAGAAAAGCTTCAATTTCACTTTGTCTAATCCACTTGATAACTCCGAGACACCAAGCAAATTCAATAGGATTGTTGTAACTCACATTATATAGACAAAGAAAAATATGAAGGTAAACCACAATGAGAAGGATACTTGCATAAGTTTCATCTAAAGAAGTACGTAGAAAGAACAATATATTTAGAATAATAACCCACCATTAATGCTTCACATAAGTTAGGGAGAGAAGATTAAAAAATCATAAAACATTTATTTACTTCTTTTAATTTTATCCATGTTTTCCTTTTCTGCATATGATCTTCCTGTTTCTTCTTTTTTGCACCAAAAATATCATCTTCAATCACCATATTTTTTAGTTTTGCTAAGTTTGGGTGCAAATAAAAATATACATTTATCAAAACAAGCTAAGTAAATGTTATGTTACCTCATTAAAATTATTTGTGTACATGTGAAGTCTTCACAAGTGGTTGTAGCACCAATCAAAGTGTTGGTCTTACTATGAAAAAACACACAAATTTGGATTTCATCGATGCAACAAGTTGAGGAGTGTTGATAGAAGTCAAAGAGGCTTATAAAAATTAACTAGAAGGAGTCAAAGGGGACTCATATTGCCCACTTGAAGCTATCTTCAATAAAATAGGGTGGTAGAAGAAGTCTAGATTTGATCTAAGTTGTCGTTTTCTAGTATAAGTGACCCACTATTGATCATTCGTATTAACTCAATCCAATCGTTGATTTATTTCATAATCACATCAATCTTTATTATATTTTTTTAAATTTTCAAAAAATCAAGAAGGCACATGGAAACCTTTTCTATGTACTTTTATACCTTATTTTAATATTAACTTTAATATGCATGCAACACATAATTTTGACTTCCCTGATCAATTATTAATTAGGAATATAGCATAAAAATAACTCGAAACTAGAAAGAGAGAATTATGATTTTTGTCACCTTAGCTTTACCAAATAAGGTGAAATTGGTTTGTAACAAAACTATGTTAAATACCTTTTAGTGTGGCCCAAAATAAATATGATATTAAATAACAACAATTTCCATAAAAGGATGCATCTATTGGAGATGGGATGGATTCCCTCAACCGACATGCCTCTTCGTGGTGGATAAAAAGGCTTTATGATATATTATATAAAGGATGATCCTCTCTCCATGGGATGTTATCTGTAACTGACTCCATCTATCGAAGAACCCACCAGGAGGGAGAAATTGAACACCCATTCCAAAAACATGTATGCTCGTCTCTCTCAAGGTCTCTCACCTTTCTGTTCACCACATTGTTGTCCATTGATGCCTGGAGACGCTGACACAATCTCATCATTGCACTAGTCAGATGGATGCTATACAAAATCATGGTACATTTACCTTCTACCAATGGTATCAGAGCGATGGTTAGTTTCCCTGAGAATTAACTGGATCATTCTCGTACCTTACTTTCTGTATGATGATCTCGCAATGATATTCTACTTTCCGACGATGGTGTCTCGATGAATCTTCAATATTCATACTTGTTCCACATGGACATTCAAAAAAGTAATTGAGATGACTAAGGATAGATTTTTGGAGGATCAAAGGGATAAGTGAGAACGTTCTAATATACTCTTACACATGTTCTTGCATATGCAACAAACTAAGCCTATTAGAACGTTTCCACTTATCATAATTGGCTTTTTCAGTAGTGCTACTTTCCTTTGTCATTGGTTGTCATTTTTCCACTCAAAATGCTAAGTCTAAGTCCATACACCCTAATGTAAACATGACCTTTTCTTTCCATTCATTAAAATTTGAACCATTGAGATTTAGAATGTTATTATCACCACACACTGATGAGGAGATAACTGCAACAATAAAGATTTTATATTAAAATAAAAAAAACCACAACTTTGAATATAAAAGTAAATATGAGGTCTATTTTAATTTACTTTTATCTACTAATTCCAATAGTTATCACATCATTAATTTTGGATAAATATGTCACACAAAGTGGAATTAGAAAAATGTGGGTCACATCCACACATAAAAAAAATTGACACATGCATTAAAATAACAAAATACTTTATCTTTGGAAAAAATATTTTATGTGTCTAAACACATGTTTGTTGTCACATCATGCTTAATGTAAAAAAATAATGATAAACGTTTGGTTATTATTCATTTTTTTAAAATTAAACATATTCTTTGACATCTTAAAAAGAGTATTTTAATTGCACATGTGTTCTCAAACAAGTAAATAAAATGGAGCCAAAGTGGAAAACCATCCAGAGCCAAAGTCAGAGAACAATGTGTTTCTTCTAGTAAGTCTAGGGCTAGCACCTTAATGTCTAAGATGTGCTCTATGAAGTACAACGATTCCTGTAGGATCCATGAAGACATCATGGAGATGAGAGATATTGTCACACAACTCAATGAGATGGAGTTATCCATCTCTGATGCATTTCTTACTCATTTCATTTTAACTTCCTTGCCTTGTCAGTATGGATCATTCAAGGTCTCTTATAACACAAAAAAGGAAAAATGATCAATAAATGATTTATTGACAATGTGTGTTCAAGGGGAAGAGAGACTTAAGAATGATGGGGTCCCTACTGTGCTTCTAAGAACCCATGAAAAATGTGTCTGCAAGGGTAAAGGAAAAATAGGGGAACTGCTCCTATATCAGGTGGAGTGTCCAAGCCAGATGGCAAGGCCAAGGGAAGCAGGACTAACGTGAAATGCTTCTTCTACCATAACAAAGGACATGCTAAAATAGAGTGCTTCTAGTACACGAAATAGTTAGAAAAGAAAGGTATAATGTCTCTTGTTTAATATGAATGCCATCTTTCAAATGTTTCTTTACATAGTTTATGTCTTGACTTTGGTGCAACTGTGCATATTTCCAATGCATTGTAGGGATTTCTGAACCAAAGGAAACCAACAGAGCGTGAAAAGGTCCTTTATTCTGGAAATAAATTGGGCTCTCACGTAAAGGTCGTTGGCACATGCAGCTTGATCCTTGACAATGGAAAGTTGCTGGAATTAGAAAATACCTTTTATGTACCACACTATAGTAGAAATTTCGTCTTTGTTTCAAGACTAGACAAATTAAACTATGGTTTCTTTCTTCAAAGTGGACAATTGTCATTGCATAAAAACTCCTATTTAATTGGTACTTATGTTTTAATAAATGATCTTTCAAGTTCAACTAAGCCTTCATTTTGAGCAATCTTTTACAGTCCAACATAATGTTATTGGTAATAAATGCACATTATTAGATGAGAAATCATCACTTCTTTGGCACCGAAGGTTGGGACATATTTCCAAAGAAACAATCAAAATATTGGTAAAGGAGGGAATTTTAGGGCTCTTAGACTTTACTAATTTTGGAACATGTGTTGAATGCATAAATGCTAAGCAAACCAACACTTCTAAAAAGGGTGTCAAGAGGAGTAATGGAACGTTAAAAATAATTCACACGGATAATGGTGGACCTATTCCAACTTATTTTATAGGGAAAAAGTACTTTCCACCCTTATCGATGACAATTCATGATATATGTTCGTCTACTTATTCAATGACAAAAGTGAGTTTTTTTAAAGCCTTTAAGGACTTTAAGGTTGAAGTGGAGAAACAATTAGGTAAATTGATTAAGATAGTCATATCAGATAGGGGAGGTGAATATTATGGAAGGTTCACTGAGATGGGACAAAGAGAGGGACCATTTGCACATTTCCTTCAAGAAGAGGGTATTGTACCTAAATATACAATGCCAGGCACACCAAGTGAAAATGGTGTAGCTGAAAGAAGGAATCAAACTTTAAAGGAAATGGTTCATTCAATGCTTTGTAATTTATCCCTTCCTTCTACAATGTGGAGTGATAATTTAAAGATGATAGTGCATGTATTAAACAAGGTTCCTAGCAAGTCTATCCAGAAAACCCCATGTGAATTACGGATAAGAAGGAAACCATCCTTGAACTATATGCATACATGGGGACGTTGTGCAGAAGCTAGAATCTACAATCCACATGAGAAGACATTTGACCCAAGAACCACTAGTGGTATCTTTATTGGGTATCCAGAAAGATCAAAGGGATAGTTGAGATGAGTAAGGATAGATTTTTGGAGGATCATCATCTCATTGGGAATGACCTACTTTAGAATATATTATTTAATGAAATGTAGGATAGTTCTATTGTACCTTCATTCAGTCAAATACGTATAGGCTATCAAATTATTGTTCCCATGAACAATTGTCAAGTGGATGAGCCAATAGAAGTAGATCATGCTCCTAGTCAGGTTGTAAGTGAACAGGTTGATCATACTCATGATGAAGAACAACCTGAAGAGCCTACATAAATTGTAGAACCCAATCTTGAATTAAGAAGATCCATAAGATCAAGAAGGCCTTCCATCCCATCTGACTATGTTGTATACCTTCAAGAGCCAAATATAGACTTTGAAGATATTGATCCCTTATCTTTTTTACAAGCAATGGATTGTGAAAATTCCTCTAAGTGGCTTGATGCCATGAAGGAGGAACTAGCATACATGAATAAGAATCAAGTATGGGACCTTGTACCTCTACCAAAAGGTATTAAACATGTTTGTTGTAAATGGGTCTTTAAGACAAAAAGGAACTCAAATGGTGAAATTGAGAGGTATAAGGCTCGATTAGTTGTGAAGGGTTTCACACAAAAAGAAGGCATTGATTAAAAAGAGACTTTTGCTCCAGTCTCATCAAAGAACTCCTTTAGAGTAATCATGGCCTTAGTGGCTCATTTTGATCTTGAGCTACACCAAATGGATTTGAAAATGACATTTTTTAATGGGGATTTATCTGAAGAAGTCTATATGGAACAACCAGAAGGTTTCATTGATAATAATAGAAGTCACATGGTTTGCAAATTAAAGAAATCAATTTATGGACTTAAACAAGCATCTCGACAATGGTATATTAAATTGAATACCATCATTCAACTTGTGGGTTTAAACTTAAAATTTTTGATCGGTGTACATGCCTCAAGGTCAGTGGGAATAAGTTTGTAATATTGATTGTTTATGTAGATGACATTCTACTAGTAAGTAATAACTTGAGCATATTACATGAAACCAAAAAGTTTCTTTCTTCTAATATTGAGATGAAAGCCATGGGTGAAGCCGCGCATGTACTCCGTATGGATATTCATAGAGATCGGGCTAAAGAAATACTTGAAATATCCCAGAAGGCTTATATATCTCATGTTTTAGAGAAATATAGAACGAAAATTTGTTCACCTGGAAATGCATCTATAGTTAATGGAGATAAATTTAACTCCAAGAAGTGTCCTAGTAACAATACTGAAAGGAATGAGATAAGGAAAATGTTGTACGCATATGCAATTGGGAGCTTACAGTATCTTCAAATATGCACACGACCTGACATCACTTTTCTACTGGAATGCTTGGTCGTTACCAAAGTAACCCAGGCATTGACCGTTGGAGAGCTATGAAGAAGGTGATGTGCTACCTACAAGGGACAGATGACTACATGCTTACATATAGATGGACAAACCACCTTTAGGTTATGGGATATTGATATGTAGATTTTGTTGGCTTTCTAGATAGTAGGAAGTCTACAATGAGCTATCTCTTCCTACTAGTTGGTGGTGTAGTATCATGGAGGAGTATCAAGAAAAAGACTACAACTTCATCTACCATGGAAGTTGAGCTTATAGCTTGCCATGAAACATCATAACATGCAATTTGACTTTAAAACATGATACAAGATCTTAAAGTTGTTGATTCAATTCAGAAGCCAATACAGATATATTGTGATAATGAAGTTGCATTCACTTTTGATAATAATGATACAAGCACCACTACATGCAGTCACCTAGACATAAAGCTCTATATCATCAATGAGAAAGTTGGCAACAAGATGATAATGATTGATCACATTGGTACACAATATATGATATTAGATCCTTTTACAAAAGGGCTAGATCTAGGATTGTATACATCTAGAACATGGGTCTGAGTAAGTTATTTGATATGTAATGGTTAATGTGATATGACAATGTTATTCATTATGTGATCACATATTTGACTCGGTATTTCTATTTCAATACTAGTTATAATAGAATGTCGATTTTGACATAATGTTGAACCAAAGAAATAGGTTTGAGGTTGGCCTATTCATAAAGTTTATTTCACTATATATAAGATCATTGAATATTGTGTTGCATAGAAGGAAGTACTCGTTTATTGAGTATCGACCACTATGACTCATATTTAATTCTTTTATATGGAAGTATTTATAGTGAGCATCAATGGAAAATTGTTAAATTTTATTGCCATGGAATTTTGGGCCTATCGGAAAATGTTAAATACCTTTTAGTGTGGCCCAAAATAAATATAACATTAAATGACAACAATTTTCATAAAATGATGCATCTGTTGGAGATGGGATGGATTCCCACAATCGAAATGCCTCTTCATGGTGGATAAAGAGGCTTTATGATATATTATATAAAGGATGATCTTCTCTCCATGGGATGCTATGAGTAACTAACTCCATCCATCAGAGAACCCACTAGGAGAGAGAAACTAAACACCCGCTCTAAAAAGACATCTACTCGTCTCTCTTAAGGTCTCTCACTTCCACTTGATGTTCACCACATTGTTTTCCATCGTTTCCAAGAGACGCTAACATAGTCTCATCATTACACCAGTCAGATGGATGCTACACAGAATATCAGTACGTTTACCTTCTAGCAAACTAGTCCCAAGAGTCAAGAATGCAAAATATGTTCCTATGGAGTAATAAGCTTGTCATCAATATTTATTATAATGATATAATTAGAGAAATAGTTCATTCATCATGTGTTTTCTCTTGTGAAAATATCATGTTTTGAAAATTTTCTTTGTTTATTATGGATTATTTGGTAAAATCTTAAACGACATAAATATGATTAGAAATTGGTTAAGGTGAGTGTTTTTTGTGAGTTGGCATGTAGTTATAATGTAGTGAAATTTCTTGTCAAAATTATTGATTATATTTGTAGATCAAATATGTATGTTTCTTTTATTCTTAGTGATTTTAAATCTACTTTTAAGATGATTACCTCATCAGAATTGAAGTTTTATGATCATTGGGCCTTTGTACCTATTTTGTAGTGGGATTTATATTGTGTTAGATACACTATCATCCAATGGACATGTCATAATTAATAATATAGAGATAGTTGTACCTTATATTAGATCTGTCCATATTTTTATCACTTTTCATGAATGGGGTTGTATAGAAAGGTGGTGTCTTTTATAGTATTATGTATTCTGAATTACATGTAGTTAATAAGATCTGAATACTTTTTACATATTTATATGTGATGGTTTAGTTGAGTTGAATTTTTATATTGGTTGATGAATAATGATGCAATATATAATGTAGTGAGATGATTTTCTCTAAGGTTTAATGGAAAAACAAATAGTTACATATTCTTCAAGTCCTCCATTTTGATTGTTATTGGAACAACCATTTGTTAATTTCATAACTATGATTTAGATTTAGGGATTACACATATTGGATAGAATTCATGGTCAAACATAAGGGATTTATCAACAATTCCCCATTTTTATTAAGATCGGAAAATAGACTAGTACATATAATGAATATTCTACTACATGATAATTTGTTACCTTTTTTTAAAACTTTTTTACATATCTAAATTCAAATATTTACTCTATTCTTTAGTATTAGGTTTCATGCATCTAAAGCTCATTTTTTCATCCTTATGATTTGTCTTCCTTTGAATCCAACATTCATTATTCTCTATGTATTCTCATTGTTTCAAGGTGTATATCTTATTATACATAATTTTTATACTAATAACCTATCTTTATATATATATATATATATTCTAGATCAGGGCAATTACGACAGGTACATTAATCACATCCATAAAATTTAACCCTACGCAAATATGTTTACAAGGTACTTCAATTTTGAGCTCATTTAGTATGAATTTTTATTTTTATTATGTTCAAAATATGATTGATCTTTCCACTTGAATTCCTATTGCCCCTATAAACTCATCAGTTATAGTTTCGAACTATGTATACCACTCTAAGAACTAAATTAGGGTACCTTATGCTTAAATAAAACCTTTTTTTGTTTCTATTCAATTTGGATGAAACACAACTTAATGTAAACCAATTAACAAAAAAATAGAAAAAATAAGTAACACTACAACCAAGAAAAATGGATAGAATATATATATTTTCTCAAAACATGAAAAGAAAACATCAAAATTAGTAAGATACTATATCTAATTACATTACTCGACATTGATGTTCTACAAGAACATGTGTGGCACCCATCCAATTTAACCATAAACTAATCCTATAGTCCTAAAGATTGATCCATGAAAGATAAGTAACTTATATTTCGTAAGGAAAAATAATTTCAAATTCAACAAAATAAAATCATTCTTATCAATATTCAATTACATCTACTCTCAAAAGTAAAGAAACTATAAAATCCAAATAACGTCCTTATTAATAAGTGAGAGACAACTATGATTTATTTTACATTACATTTTTCTTGCTCTATCTTTGTCTAGTCAATATTAATTGTACAATAATTAGACTTCAAAATTGTAAGAAGCAAAATGTGGGTTGAAGCCTTAGTATGAGTGGGTAAAATATAACTCAATCTAGATACCATATTATTACGGTGATTGTAAATTATACTAGAATAATTTGAAGATTTAGCGATATATCAACTAAGGCGTCCATTTTAACCAAAATATTAGTCATAATTGCTAAATTAAATCCAAAATATCTCATTCAAATTATCAAAACTAAAACCAAGAATAAGTCAAAATGATGCTTACATAGAAGACTTGCATAAATATTTTCAAAGTAAGCTAGACAACAACATAAACAACATGTATTTCTACTTGCAAAAAGTTACTTTATTCATGCTCTAATGTATAACTCTTGTAGAACCCATCAAAGACACGTCTTGGTAGATATAGTACATATAGGGTACTATGTATGTCATCACGTTAGAAATACCACAGTAATATATCTTTGGGCCTATATGAGAGAAAACTATTAGGGCACAATAAGCAGTAGTATACTAAAAACTATTCTATTTCCTTGGTACTTGGGATGGGTATCACTGAGAAATTGGAAACACATGGGCTACTAGTTTTAAGATTAATACATACCTTATCCAACAAACTCAAACAAATATCACTTTCCATTACATTGCAAACTCGCAACTCAATATGCAAATTGAAATTGATTCTATAGGTCACCCAACTATATTAGATCCCACACTCAATTTTTTAAGTTAGTAATTTTGGGTGTTGTCCATGTTTTGAATGAGAATGCACAACTTTGACACACATTATTGAATATAAGACTCTATGAGCCTTCTCATTGTTAATTGGTCTACAACTAGAGAAAAAATTTCATGTTTAAGTAATGCATACAAAAAAAGATCTATGATGATCATGACATCATATACCAACATATTTTAGAGTTTCACTTGAAGAGTATTTTCTAGTACATAACTTTTGGAGTCACATTCACTTGGAATATGTTAAATCTAAATATATTTAATCTTTATTGATTTTCAAAAAGTATGTATTACAAATTTTATGTATGAATATGAGAAAGGTAAATCACCACCTCCATAGTTCGACAAAAAATTACAATTTATTAGCATGATAACATTGTAAGGAATTACATCCAACCTCATTCATATTCAGAACGTACCATCTGAAATATTAAAATCTGGTCACTTTTCCTATAACAAAACAAATAGGACTTATCATGAAATCATTTATATAAGTTCATCATGGATCGAGTTAATTACTTTTTTGTTATAACCAAAGAGTTTCACACATGTAACAAGCATGTATGATAAAATTGTTGATAACAATACACTTAGCATCAAACATGTCTCATACGCTAGAGTATTTTTCTTAGAATTGATTCAATATTCTATAATTTTGTGTATGAATTTTTTATTATATACAAATAGACCTTCAAAAATTCTGAAAAAATAAATAAGAAACATCACATTTTACTATGTTTAAATATTCCAATGTTAGTTAATTTTGAAGTAAACTTGTACAATTCATTGCTAAAGTCTATTTCAGTCTAATTGAACATAAATTGTATTTGTTTTCATGAAAAAAATATTTCATACTACTATTATAAAATCTCATGCTACGCTAATATTTGTTTAGAAATTTCAAGTTATTGATTTGGTTATGATATGACTTATTTTGAATGTTTGAACACATGAATATCTATTACTAGGGCTGTCAAAAGTTGTATGAACCAATGAGCCTGATTATGTCCAATTTGAAAGGAACTGGGTTTGGGTTTTAGTTTTGATGATCTGTGTTAGTTTCAAACTTAAGGTTACATATCTGAATCTAAATTGGTTGTTGTCTAGATTTAAAAAAGGTACACAATTGGGCTCTAAATACTTATTAACAAGCATAAAATTATGTCATGTAGGCTATGTTTTGAAGTGATATATATATTTTTGTATTGTATATGTGATGTTACGGCATATTTAGTTATTTTATGTGATATATGTGTTCATTGTGAACGATATTATGGTATTCATGTTGTTTTAGAATTTTGTTATGTATTAGGTAACAATACTGATGTCTTTTGTTTTATAGATATTTTTTTGATCTAGCATAAATGTTATATTGGTGTTAGATATGTTCACAAATTTTAATATTTGTAAACTCTAACACTATCCCGCAAGTATACGGGTGCATGTAGTATTATCGAGGTCGTCCAAGGAGCAAACTATTATTATGTACAAGAGCAATGAAGTTTAACAATCTAGATCTTTTTAGTAAGAGAGGTTTTGTTATGTTAACTAGGAAATTAAAATGAAATGAATTCAAACATAAAACACTTGTATTGAGGATAAATTTGTATTAGAGATTCTTGAGGATAGGGTTTCACATCCACATCATAATATGAAGAACAACAAAGATCGAGAATACTAGTAATAACACAAGAGAGGCATGTATCCTACATCCACCTCCGATAGTGTAGAACAGTCCTAACTTCGTATACCACTCCCGTGGATATACTTATATTCAGACTATAAGCATTTGTTCCCCAACACATCCCAGTCACCCATGTGGTCAAGGTAGTGCAGATAAGGTACACATCCTTACTCATATGCACATCTTTCCAGATTATACAATGAGTAGAAATGATACATACAAAGTGGCTAGCAAAGCATCTAAGAAGAATTAAACACTGATGAACTTTAGAACATTGAAATAATTAGAATTATATATTAAATTCATGTTGTTATGACATGGGAGTTACTCCCCCATGCCCAAGAACAAGAGATCTACTCATTCATGGTTGTAGACAATAGATACAAGTAGTAGAAAATAGATCTAGACATCATAATAGAAGGAAATAAACTTAGATGTTTGTAGAAGAAGTAAGATAGAATTGGATCTTTCCTTGCTACTGGAAACTCTCTAGAAATCTTCACACCAGAGTGGAGAGAAGAGAATGACAGAGATCTCTACTGCAATTGTTGGAGAATAAGGAAGAAGAAGAAGTTTCTCTCCCGAGAAACCAACTTTTCCCTTTGGAATGCCTCCAACTCCCCCTTTCTTTCCCTTGCTCTAGTCCCTCTCCAAAAGGTCTAAAATATATCATAGTAACTGTCCCAAGATGGCTTGGGGTCGTATATATAAGCGCGAGGTAGTTAAATTTGCATTTGAGGGAAATCAACAGGTCACACGACGTGTCTTTTATAACACACGGCATGTCTTATGCGATAACTGAAGTCTGAATCGAGTTTTGGAAAGTTACACATGTGTCTTTAATGAGGCATGTCTTGTATTTAATATGACATGGTGTGTTGTTGCAAATCTGGGAGTGTTGAGTTCAATTTCTGCACTTGGACACATGGTGTTTTTAATAAGACACGACATGTCTTTATTAAGACACATGGTGTCTTAATTAAGACACAGGGTGTCTGTATCAGTTTCAGCAACATTGATTTTCTGAATGTCTAGATGATTGGGGACTGTATTGATGGATGTTATGATGACGTTTTTCCCCATTTTGATGCCAAATTATTATACCTACAAACCAAACCATACTGCAAGTAAAGATAACAATAAATTGAAAAATATAGCATGATTAAGAGTAATTATTGGGTAAAAATGATTTGGAAATGCAACCAAAAGTGGTCCAAAAGATGATATAAAATACACAAATCAAATCCCCCTAAGCATAAACCATTGCTTGTCCTCAAGCAAAAACAGCATAGAAACACAAATGAAGGAATTGTCAAGTTCATGCATAGATCAAATGAACTGAAAGGTGTGTATAAGGCCAAACCAACCATGATCAACATGTTTTTACTCATAGCCATCAATTCAAATTAAACACCCAAGAAAGTGATTTTTAGTTTATTAGGGGTGGTCAAAATTAAATAATCAATCAAATAAACAACAATAAGTAGAATTTGGATGACCAAGCCAAACAATTAGGGCATGTGCAACTCAAACTCTCAACTATTAAGGATATAAATGATGAAATCTTAGTTAAAATTAACAAATTTAATTGTACTCTCATTCTTTCCCAAAAATGAAATGACAATGGATTACGGGTTTCAGCACTCAAATGCTAATGTAGGCTTATGCACAAGTGGAGTGTCAATTGGGGTATTTTACCCTCTTTTAAGTCATACCACCTAACCATCATGGCCAGATCGAACTTACACTAGGCTAGCATGATATGTGGGTAGTTTAGCCATATTTTATGGGGTATGAGGGTGAAATAAGCAAAAAGAAATTTAAAATTTTTACACAACATAGGAGAGTCAACAAATTGCAACATTAGCTAGATTTGATTCATTTGTTTTGAAAAAAATTCACTGAAAGAGTGGTTGAAAATGCACTTAGAGCTTGGCAAGGGCATCTAGTATTCTAAAAAATGTTGTAAAGTTGATTTACTCACAAAATTGAACCACTACATATTTTAAGAAATCAAGGATGTGAATGATGAATGTTTAAGCTAGAAGCATAAACCAGAGTTAAGCACATGTTGATGGCCAAAAGGTTTCATTTTATTGATGCTTGCCTCTTACAATTTCTCCAGATAATATTTCTCAATAAAAGAGGACAATCAGTCAAGCATAGGAGTTAATCTACATATAAAAGATAAGTCTCATATCACATTGGATTTTCCATAAGAAGGGCATAACTGAAAACAACAACTAATAAAATGATGATAAAGATGAAATAAAACTACACTACACAACTGGATGGTTGCTCTCCCCCAATCTTAAAATATGTTATGTCCTCACTACATATAACAAATTTAAGAGCATTGCAATCAGATACCTGTTCATCATTAATGATGCAAGGTGTGATTTAATTGAATGTTATGTTGGTCTCAATGCTTTGAATTCTGAATCCAAAAGCTGCATAAGTCTAGCCCCTCTTCTACACTTCTTCGATCATCTTATCACCCCACCTTTCTCCAAAATAAATAAAAAGAAAAAAATAGTTCCAAACCCTTATTGGATCTAAGGGCTCTAGAGGGGGATGATTAGAGCTACACAAATTCTCACAAAATAGATTAGACCTTCAAATTATATCAAATTGGAGAAATAACTTAATGGAAATTTGAAGTCCTGTCTAAACAAGCATAGCAAGGATGAGAGAGATTGATAGCAAGAAATTGACAAAGGTATGTAGAGTGGTTCCACACTTCAAACTAGAAGTGAGTCAGTCTAGAGGTCCATTTCTTTGATTTGAGGTTAGAAATTGTTGGGTTAAGCATCTACACCTCTTTAACAATATATCTTTTATTTGGCACAAAGATCGAAACTTGTGACTTGCAATAGTAATAGTCTTTTGGATTTCAATGTTATATGTCCCTTCATTCTCTTGTTCAAAATAATCAACATCTGATTCAAAGAGAATTTTTTCATGACCAATCATTATATCAAAGATGTGTTGTGAGGGGGCACTTGTCTTGTTTGAAAAATCATCCTTAGGAGCATATGCATATTTCTTGGTTTGAGCTTCAGCTTCATTGCCTATATTAGAGTCAACAACTTCATATGATATCGTATGTGATGGTGAAGAAGGTTCTTCTATAGTAACTCCAGTCCTCAAGGTAACTCATTTTAATGTCTCCCTTGAATCTATGTGTGGTTGATTAGGCAAGGAACCAGAGGGTTCTTTTTGAGTGGAAAGAGCTTGTTGAGCAATTTGATTCTCCAAAAACCTAGTATGAGTGGCAATTCCATCTACCTTAGTAGAAAGTTGTGAAATAGCATCCTTTAGCAACTCCCTTTGTTAACAAAACTCATCATTTTTCTACATTTGATTCGAGACAAAGGTCTCAAGGATGGACTCCAAACTCAGCTTGGGTTGTAAATTTTGTTGGTGTTGGATGAAACTGCAACTGACATTGTTGTTGAGCTCTGATATCTCTCCAAATTATGATTGTAGTGACCGATAAATAATTCGTTACTGATTAAGCGGAATTAAACATTAGCAGTGGATTAACAAAAATCACTAAAAATTTAAACCTTTTCCAAAGAGATCCATCCTCATGAAAACTCTTTAAACAAGAACCAAAGTATTTCATATACATCCTGGTTCATAAAATACAAGACATGTATCATCTCTTCTCGAGGATTATATACAACAATTACCCTGAATTATCTATACATAGGACAACATAAAACCTCGAGGCATCAAACCAAAATCTCAGATCGATTCATTAAAAATACTAACTATTAACTCTAAGGAACTGAGAGTACAGAGACGACACATAGGACTCTATGTACACAAAACTTGACAACCAGTGTCTCCACCTAGGATATCACTGTTGTCCCTATTGCTCTCCCTTTACTATGGGGTTTCTGCCTCTACCTCGTCCGCGTCCACTGAAAAAAATGTTGGATCCCACAGGGTGAGACAATTGTAAATTATCCCAGTGAGAGATATAAATCTCCGCCGAAATCATTATTATTGCAGTTTAATAAAATAAAACTGAGCAGGAGTTCTTATATATTAATAGCAGTATTAAACATTTTATGAACATAATAAGATAATTTCTTTTCTTAAGGAGGACATTGCATCTACCCATGGTAGATTTTAAATCATCTATCTGCTTTGCAAAGAATGTAAGGAAACATAAGTATATCATCTATCAACTAAAGATGCAGAAAAGAAATGTAACACCAGACAATGATTTTTGTATTTAATCCTTAAGCAAACATACTATATGGTTGATTACATTTTTCAATCATACTTATGCCCTGAGGAGATGAGGTATACCGCTCATACTCCAATCGACCATTGCGAAGTTGAAATCGGTACCATACAAGGTCAATGGAAGAGCCGACTTCCATGACCTCCCACATCTTGGTCAGTGCGAGATCCTATGCAGGACATCTTGTGTCTCTTCTATATAGCTTTCCAGGGTATACTGGAAACTTTGCTATAGAGCTACAATGGCGGCTACACTCTCTTCACAATCGACAAATTTATATTTATCTTCATCGATCTGATATTAATATTATTGGGATATTTATGATACATCCATCCCAAGTTTGGGAGATTCGTGATACATCCATCCTGACACATATAATGAAGGATTGAGAGGTTTAATGTTTACCTTCCATCAACCCTACATTAGGACGTAAGGATATATTTGCCCATTACCCCCACATACTCAAAAGTATGAACTCCGGGTTATGCCGCGAAGCAACCCGTTTCACCATAACCAATTACTGACGATGATGGATCTATGGTCAGGGCTCTACATGGTATGATTTCACTTAAATAATTTAGTACATTATCATATTCTTTTGACAACATTCAAGTTCCCAATCAGTAATTACTATGACAATTGCTAGAAGGAGACATATAAATCTCTTATCAATTACCTTACCAAAACTTATAATACATTGGGATCATAATCCCTTATCTCATCACTTGTAAGTTCTCATCTCTCAACAACATCATTATTATGCTTATCAAATCTGGGTATTCAAACCCTTAGCTCATCACTGAGCATTGTTACCACTTATTAGGTAGCCGTCACCTTCAGGTAATTTGACCAAGGTAAACATGACACTTGCTACACAAGCATCTCTTATGTCACTTGAGGCTCGTTAACTCTCTTGTTACCTTTTTCTAAGCAACAAGGTATATTATGGCACACAAGGCCCAAAAAAAAAACAATTTTAATAAATAAAGCATCACAGCTCATACATGGTTATGTTCATCATTTCATGATACCGGCATGGTTAGCACATATGATAACAGATATATCAATCATATTTCAGTTCCATGATATTCAAGGGTAACACCACTATTCCCTCACCAGGGTTAGGGTTTCCCATTTCATGTCAATTGGGGATACTCATCCCACTACCTAGATCAGGGTTATGGTTTATCACCATATTGCCCAAGATTAGGGTTTCATGCATTATAATCCGAAATTAGGGTTTCACATGATATCACTGCATTAGAGATTATCATGGCATCACCCTAGATTAGGATTTACATTTAATTACCCACAATTAGTGTTTACTATTCATTCCAATTAGGGTTTTCCATTATGTTACCCTAAATTAGGGTTTCTCATATCATCTCCCTTAATTAGGGTTACACCTCTACCCTAGATTAGGGTTAGGGTTACTTATTCACATTAATTAGGGTTTCATATTCAATTATCAATCCAACCCTAATTTATTGTCCCACCCCTCTAGGAGCATCCAATCATATCACAAGTATTCACTCTTGCTTATTGTTCTCATCATATATCATTTAAAGATTATTAAATCAAGGTATGAGTTTCTCTCTCATCCTTACCAGGGTATGATTGCATCACACTTATTAGATTGGCTTAACCCAATTTTCTAGGTATGTTAGCCTATGTGTATCAAATTCATTACATTTCATCTTAAAAATTTACATAACACACTTCATGTGTTTCTGTATCCAAGTATATTGGATTTGAGGTGTATCAAGGTATATCAACTCTGAAGTGCTAGATGTGATATCTATCATATTTTGATGTATCACTTTACTCTTCACTTATAACTTACCTGAGTACACCAACTTATTTTGTATTATGGCATTCCCCTCTTAATACTTTTGACTACTAACCTATCACCTGTATCATGTGGTGCATAGGTCACACATTAGAATTGTCCAACTATCTTTAATGATATGGACCTATCTAATGGTTAAGGCATTGCTTACTATAAAGTTGCCTATAATCAACCACTTTAGGTATTTTCCTTATTAGGATATTAGCCATTATTCCATTATTAGGATTTGAATTTCACATACCATCACCCTTCATCAGGGTTAGAGCAAATTGTTCTTATTAAAAAAGGAGTTACTCAATTCATTTCCCACAATTAGGGTTTCACTCATAATTTCCCTAAATTAGGATTAGGGCTCATTAGTTGACTCCATTAGGGTTACATGATCTCTTTACTAAGGATCATACCCTAACTACTACATGATTAGTACTCATGTATAAGCTCTTCTCTCTCATCCTTTCAACTTGATTAGGTTACATCAACCTTTCCATCAAGTACATACAACTATGATTGACATAGTGTACTGAATTATTGATTCCATAAACTTTTAGGGTTAACCATTCTATAGGTACCAATCATCTAGGTACTTTAGGGTTTCATAGACTTTATCTATCTTTGATAATCATTATTATCAACCATTGGATCAATGGATCAATCATCACCTTAAATATCCAAACGATTTGATCGCTTTTGACCTTCATTCGGTTTTGACCTTTCCACACCAAACGGTTTTGAAATCGTTTGATTCCTAATGGTGTTGAGACCGTTTGATCCAAATCAGTTTGAAACTGAAAGGGTTCAGTTGATGATTCCTTCAATCAATTAAATTAGATTTTGCATCATCGATTTCTTCATCAATTGAGTTATTGTAGTCCATCACTATATGATCCTTGGACCCTCAACCCTCAATCACAACCATTTATCATTCAAATGGTTTTGGTTGACTTGGTCCAAATGGATTGAAACCATTTAAGGCTCCAAACGGTTTTGACCTAGAAGTCCAAACGGTTTGAAACCTTTTAAGGCTCCAAACGGTTTTGAACTTATTTGTCCAAACGATCAACCCAAATCCAAACGGTCAACTCAAGTATGTTCAAACGGTTTGAAACTGTTTAAGGCTCCAAACGGTTAACTATCCCATTCGGTCAACATGCCCAAACGGTTTGGGGTTCAACCTCCAAACGGTTTGCAAACTGTTTGATCACCAAACAGTTTGGTGAAAACCGATTTGATCATTTTGTTGAAACTGATTGCAGCTAGAACTTATTGAGATGTGTGCTTAAGATGATTGCATCATCATCAAGCTTCAACCCCTCGAATTATACTACCATTTCCATGGTAGTTTCATCAATTAATAAAAAAAAATTCAAGAACAACAATTGAACCAAATGAATTGAAGAATTGTATTCAATAACAATGATTAAGGGTTCAAGTTATATAACCCGCCTTCAAGAAGCTTCAAATCTCCAAGCTCACGTCAACAATGGTGGAAGAAACTCCTCCAACTATCCCAAGGCTCGTTCTCAAGTCTTTGAGTGAAATGAATGGCCAAAGTTGAAGATTGAATGAAGAAAAGGAGAAATCAAGCATTGATTTTCGATTTCCACCATGAAATCAAGGTGAAAAGAGATCACGACGCTTACCTACAGGTTGGGGGTCTTCATCATGTTGCTCCTAAGATTCCTTGGTCGTTTTTCAAGCATGAAGAGAAAGAAGGATAAAAAAAGCCTTTGAATTGAGTTCGAAGTGGTGTTTTATAAGGAAAATCAATGAGAGAGAAAGTAGTAATTAATTCCTTTAATTTCTCAAATTGATGCCACATCTCCCCCTCAACTCCTTTCCCACTAAGATATCCTCTTTCCCTTTGCAAACCTCTTCATTATCTATGAATTTAAAGGAAAATAAATTAAGCACCTTAACCCTTATAATAATAATATCCAAAAATTAGTGGATATTACTTTTTCTTTGTTTAATGTGAGTGGGTTATCCACTTGCTTGAGATATTTCGTGGCCTTTGCAGGAACAAGGAAGTCCACATACATGGATTTCAACCATTATAATTTTGGTTGAAGGGCACTTCAATTAATATATTTATTTTTGCATTAAATTGAATTAGGGTTTCAATTATGCTTAAATCTTGATTATTTTAATATCAAGATTCTCACTCCTTCAAAGTGATACAAATGAGACACCCCTCTAATTTTCTTTGCTCTAAATGATGCCAAGAAACATTAGGGACTCTCTGGAAGAGGTAATTTGCATATTGAACCCTAAGTTTTGGGTAAATTGCACATTACACCAAAACTAGGTTTTAATGCACAAGCATTGCTTTATCAGCCCTTTCTTGGTACTCGGGCTTATGAAAGGCATAACCCTACATAATCTTCATTCTCATGATGTTTCAACACTTGAGAAACATTTATCAAGTAACATTTGCAAGTTAACCCCTCATATTGGGTAAATTGCACTTTAGTCCAAAATAAGCAAACATTGCTTCAACATTATTCAAACAGGACCAAAATTGAAACATAAGTCCCTATTGAGCCTTAATTACTTTTCACAAAGTAAGATTAAGGATCTAATTAACTTTCTTAAGTAAAAACTTCCAAGATAATGGCATAACCCAGGTCAGGGATATTACAATGATGGTGTGGCAAAACATGAAGAAGGAGTGTTCATGCTACTCCGTATGCATCACAAATTACTCCTACGAATTACTTTTAAAAAATAGAGCTTGAAGAAGAAGGTTGGATGCTCCACTCAGGACTCCACTAACAATGATTAATTGACATTTCTTCAATAATGGTATAGGCCTCCCTATATGATTTGTTCATTAAAGCACCATTTACAGTAGCATCAATAGACATCATTGTATTGTAGAATAAGCCATTACAGAAAGTTTGCAATAGAAGACAATTTCTTAAACCATGGTGTCGAAAAAGATTTTTAAGTTCTTTGAAACTTCCCTTGTGTCATATAAGGCCTCTCCATGCCTTTGAGATAAATTGATGAGATGACTCCTGAATTGTGTGGTCTTGCTTGGTGGAAAGTATTTGGCTAAGAAAACTTTGAGGAGATCATCCCAATTGTTGATGGAGTTTCCTGGAAGAAAATAGAGCCACTCCTTGGCTCTGTCTCTCAAAGAGGAAGGAAAAAGAAGAAGACAAACTACATCAGTTGGAACACCATCTATCTTAAAAGTGCCAAGATACTACATAAATTCAGCAATGTGGAGGTTTGAATCCTCCATTGGCATCCCGTCAAACTAGTTCTGCTATATCATCTGTATAATTATGGGGCTGATAGAAAAGTCATTTTCCTCAATTTGTGGGATAGTAATAGCCCCATTGATTTTCGTAGCTTCTAGAACAATGAAGTCATTTAGGGGACGATCACCGTCCATGATTTGTTCTTCTAGTTGGGATGGTGAGGATTGTGGCGAAGACATTGGTGATGATGGTTGTGAGTCCTCCAAATCTGATTGAGGTTCACTCCTCCTTACTTTTTGAAGGCCTCTCATAGTATGCTCAATTTTGGTGTCTAGAAATGTGGAATGTTCAAGACCCCATTTGGATCACCTCATGTTGTCTAACAAATAAAGAAGGCGAGTGAAGTACAAAAATGAGAATGGAAGATAAAAAATGTGATAATGATGATGATCATGATGAAAGGTAAACAAAATGATGATGGATATGACACGTGGTGGTGTGATCTAGTCTCTCTTGAAATTCAACACTTCTTACTCTAACAAAAATACCGATTCTCTCCAAAAACAGTGCCAAAAACTTGTTAGATATGTATGGAATTTTTAATATTTATAAACTCAAATGCTACCCTGCAAGTATACAGACGCATGTAGTATTATCAAGGTCATCTAAGGAGAAAGGCATTGTTAGGTGCAAGCATAATGAAATTCAACAATCTAGATCTTTCTAGTAAGAGAGGTTTTGTTATGTTAACTAAGAAATTAAAAGGAAATGAATTAAAACAGAAAACACTTGTATCAAGGATCAATTTGGATTAGGGATTCTTGAGGATAGGGTTTCACATCCCCATCATAACATGAAGAACAACAATGATCGAGAACACTAGCAATAACACAAGGGAGACATGTATCCTACACCCACCTCCCGATAGTGTAGAACATTCCTAACTTTAAATACCACTCTCGTGGATATAATTAGATTCAAACTACAAACCTTTCTTCCCCAACACATCCCAGCCACTCCTGTCACTACTACAGAAATGGCTTATAAAGTCACTTTTCAAGGTGTCGGTTGTATACATAAACCGACACCTAAACTCTACAATGTCGGTTTATAACATAAACTGACATCCAATCTGTGAAGGTCGACCAGACACAGGTACCGCTTTTATTAAGTGTCGGTTAATTAATAAAAAACCGATAACTAAAATCAACCGCCAAAACAAAAATTCCAGCCAAAACGATTGCCTCCAAAATTTGACATACAACATCGGTTCATAAATAAATAACTGACGACTAAAGGTTATTCGCGAGCCAGAAATAGGTGTTGGTTGTCTTTTAGTTAAAAACTGACGACTATAATATAGTATAGGTGTCGGTTTTTGGAAAAGAACCGACACTGTTGGTTTTGTTGTCGGTTTTTTTGAATAACCGATGCTTATGGTCAACTTAATAGCACCAGCACGAGTGACTCTTCCCCTTTCTCTGTTTCATTCCCGATTTCAGTTACGTCCGGCGATTATTGCTCGTCGCCGCTCGGTGCTGCCGCCGCGTTGCTGCTGTCCTCTCGTCGCCGCTCGTCGCCTCCGTCGGTCGTTAACTGTCCTCTCGTCGCCGCCGCCGGTTGAAGCAGCTACAGTGCTCTCCTCGTCACCGCCGCCCCCGCCGGTAGAAGCAACATTTCTCCTCCTCCAGCTTCCTGCAAGGTAACCCACAAAAGCTTCACCCGCTTTTCTCCTCTGCCTTGCTTTTCTCTACCGCCGCCGACCTGGAACTCACCCAGGCGGCGCCTAAGCAGGTGCCAGGGCACGCCTAGGGTCCCAAGCCCAGGTGCCCTGCCTAGCTAGGCCTCTGGGCGGATGCTTGGGCGGCGCCAGGGCACATTTAGGCTGCTGCTGGGGTTTGGATTCATCTACTGGATGCCCAAAACATGCACTGATTTCACCAAGTCACCCCAAAAGCCATGAAAAATATTCTGATTGTGTTTATTTATGTACTGATTTCACCAAGCTAGTGGATTTTTTTTTAAAGTTATTTACTGATTGTGTTTATTTAATTATGTACTGATACATATGTGCTATACCAATCTGATAGTCCATGATAGAACAAAGCATAATGATGTTGACTGCAACTTTGTGCGTCATGCTATTCTGAATTAATTAAGTGTATATTTACTTCATAATTGAATGTTTAAGTAAGTTGTAGATTTCTTGATGATGAACTATAATGCACACATGTGACATGCTTGGAATGTAAATGATGAACTGTAATGCACACATGTTTAACTTGTTTCATTGTTGAGTATATTGAGAATCCTCATCACCCTTCTTGCTTAATGATGAATTGTAATGCACACATGTGACATGCTTGGAATGTAAATGATGAACTTTTCCCTAAATTGCCTAGATCTTAGGGTATCTCTAGATCTTAGGGTATCTCTACCATCCTAACTATGAAATTGGTAACTTGTTTCCTTTTTGAGTATATTGACAATGTTAATCACCTAACTTGAAGAACTAGGATATGAATGATGAAACTAGGATTGTAGGTATAAGAATGACAACACACGTATTTGTTGGCCTAGAAACCCATCCAAGATTTACTCATTAGGAGTAAATCTTGGATAGTCCCCGGTTTGGGACTGTTCTTGAACACATAATCTCACTTAGGATGTAAGTGTATAATGTGTATTGGGTTTTTGAGAAAATTTCGGTAGCATTTCCCCGTTTGTTCTCTAAGTACATATGTACTTAGAGAACAGCAAGGAAATGCTGCCGAAATTTTCTCGAAAACCCAATACACATTATACACTTACTAGTGAGATTAGGTGGTTAAGAATGGGATAGGTGGTACATGTACATTTAATATATATAAGAATGAAGTCACATGTATTTGTTAACCCTAGACCGTAATCTTGTTGTAATATATACTTGTTTTCTCTTTGATCATAGAGCTTTACAATTTTGTTGTGATATATACTTTGTTGTAATAATGTGAACTTTACAATGTGAGCTTTACACTTTGAATTACTACTTTACAATGCGAACTTTACAATTTGAATGTGAATTTGTAGATGGCTGACCATTCTCCAGATGACCATGCTGATGACTACCGTGAGGGTGAGGACATCAATGCGCCGCCTCACAATGTAAGTTTTAAAAATATATCATATATTTATATCTATATGTCCATTTATAGTTATATCTTGTAAATGTGAATTATTTTGTCAAATTTTAGGTTGATGATGCACAGGTACCATCTGAAGCACTTGAGGCACTTGATCAACAACACAAAAAAGTTGACAAGAGAAGGGGCATCACTATGATGAAGAAGTTAATTGCGCAAAAGGGCAATGGACCCAAACTTGTTGTGGATTTCGATAATGCAGGAAATGCATGTGGTGTGAATCGCAATTCATTTATTTCATATCTTGGGTTTGTTACTCGTAGCCATTGCGGTTGTCTCTTACATTCATGGCATAAAGTTTCTAAGGAGAAGAAAATTTTAATATGGAGGGATTTATGTGTGAGTTATTATTAATTTGCAATTCTATTTTGTAGATTACTAAATTTTTGGATACTAGTTAATAGCAATTCTATTTTGCAGAGTATATTTGAATTGGATGAAAAGCTGTATTGTAAATGCGTGATGCAACGCTGTGGGAGAGTCCTAAGGAACTATAGGACAAATCTCACCAGAGAATACATAAAAGAAGTCGACAAGAGGAAGAAGACAGCCACTGAACAGTGGAACTTCCTGGACAAAGAAGAATGGGACGCATTTGTCGCTTCAAGACAAACTGATAAATTCAAGGTATTAGGCATCAGTCTCAATCTCATTAATTAATATATGTCGTATTCACTTATTCAAGATTAACATTAAGTGTTACTAACCAAATCATTAATTTGCATACTAACTAGGCCCTCAGTGAGGCACAAAGATCAAGGCGTGCACTGAATGTGCATGACCACAGAATGGGTCCAAAGGGGTATGCAGGCGTTCACCAAAGACTACAGGCTGAGGCTACTGTTGCTCAGTCTGCTGCTACTCAGGAGTCCTCTACCATAGGTAGCACACCTCTGCCTCGCCATGATGTCTGTATAGCTGGGAGGCAAAATAAGAAGGGAGAAATAACTAAGGCCGCAACTGTTGAGGCGGCTGCAAAAATGGTAAAATACAACTCTTACAGCAATCATTCGAATATTGATTATTTGTGTTGTTTACTTAAGTACAAATTTTTGTTTTGGCAATTAGCGGGAGCTGCACGAGCTGAGGAAACAAGGAATGTTCATCCCTGAGGGAACAAAGGATGAATTGACAGTTGCTCTGGGTAACCCAGAGCATCCTGGACGTGTTAGGGCTGCAGGCGCTGGTGTGGGCATCAAATCTTTTTTTGGGTCATCCCAGCGCAAACATGTCCCAAAAGCGGGACTTTCACAAGAAGAGGTAACATATTCTTTCTTTATAATGTTACTGTAAAAGAGAATTCAAAAATTAGAATTTGACGTTTCTTTTATCCATGTATAGGTGGATAAGCTATTTGACAGGAAACTCGAAGAAGCAATGAAAAAGTGGCAGACATCTCAGACTGCCACTTACCAGACAATACCTACTACAGACTCTACTCCTACTCCTACTGTGGAGGTTGGGAGTAATCATGTAGAACCACCACCTAGCACATCCACTGTAAGTATTTTTATGACATAGTAACTCGTTTTTTATTTCAAGATGATACATATATATGAAATTGTAGTCGTTTCAAAAAAAAGATGATATGTATATATGTATATAACATTCTTTACACAAAAATTTGTAGGGGTTGAAGCCATGCCGTCTAAAAAGTAAAGAATATGTCGTGGCAGAGGCATCGGTTTACCCATCCCTACCAGGGGAAACGTGTCACGGGTCTCCAGTACCAGCTGGTTGGATTCGGGTGAGCCCGATACATATATTCCCCCAATTTCTAGAACTTCTACTGCCATATGCCCAACCAGATTGTGAAACGCTTGGTGAGGCACTAGGCGGAGTGATATTGTGGCTAAAAGCGGATGTCTTATATAGTACGTTCAATTGTTAGTGTGTGAATATGCTGGCAGTTGATCTGAAATTATATATATATACAGGTTAAAAAGAAGACACCCACAGCATCTAGGCCTCCACTTCCACCTCCTGCATTACCTAGTTGGGTTCCATAGGACCTACCTATCCCGTTAGGTCCTAACTGTAGGGGTATGGCAGTATGGTTAGGGGAACATGATATAAACTCCCCTATAACTGTTTCTTCTGATTCAGATTCTACAGGTCAGTCATACGAAACAAAACTATTTATACAAGATATATTGGAGTTGTTTCGATATGATTAGCTAAATACATCTGTGATAGAGCTATGGATAAGGTGAGATATTCTTTATACATCCATATACCTTGTGTATGATTTGGTGATCTGGTTTCTTATTTATTAATGCATGCGTAATTAATACATATTTTGCAGCTACTTAGACAACATATGTGCAGATTTTGGATTCGAACATGTAGGATTTTTGATTCCATCCTTGATTAGTCTAGTAGCTAAAGACCCTACATCAGTTCAACAATACTGCTGTGAGTCTTTTTCAAATTTTGCTGTAAAAAAGAAGACGATGATAATGGCTCCATTCAATGTAGAGTAAGTTTACTTTGCTTATTATAATTTGGACTTAAGAAAATTACATTTTATTGTGGATTTTGAGTTATTAATTTTTAACTTTTTTTCCTCTAGCGGTAGGCATTGGGAGTTATTGGTTATTGCCCCTGAGACGTTCACTGTGTATTATCTAGATCCTAAGGGGGGTAAATTGAATACAAGATTTGGACACATAATGAAAATGGCAATATTTCAGTGAGAAATATTTTATTTTTCATATCCGTTAACATATGTTATTACATTACTATTTAATTGCAATGTTCTGTGTTACATTAACATGTAGGGGTTTTGAGGAGTACAAAAAGGCTGCAGGAAAGGTCCCCACGAAAAAGAACCAGCCAATAATTTGGAAGAACGTGCAAGTAAGTTCCCGACTGCAATATATGTATATATTATTTATGTGAACAATGCTTAATTAGTTGTATTTTTTAATATTTTGTATGTTTGAATTTATAGTGTGCTACACAAGACAACGGATGGGCATGTGGATACTATGTCATGCGATATATGCACATGCTTGTCAAATATGCCGCAATGGACATCGATTGTATTGCTCAGGTATTATATAGTCTCATTAGATAATATGATCGAAATATATCAATCTTATTTATAGTTCATTAATTATATATATACATCATTCTCTTTACAGGTGTTTAAAGCTGACCCCATTACAGGAAAGGACTTACCAAATGTTAATGCTCCCTATACAATGGGAGAATTAAATGAAGTAAGAGAAGAATGGGCAACAACCATACAATTAGTGGGGGCTTTAAAATATAATTGGGATCCTGATAGCGAATAATGACTAAACAATGATACTTTGTAAATGAATTTCTGAATTATAATATATGTGTGAATGTTTCTACATGTCTGGATGTTTCTACATGTGTCTGAGTGAAAATGAATGAAAGTGTTGGTTGCTATATGAATGTTTCTACATGTGTGAATGTGAATGAATGGAACTACAAATTGCTAGCATGTGTGAATGTTTATAAATGTGTGAAAATAAAATGGAACTGCAGGTTGAATTGCTAAATGCATGTGTTACTTTTTTATTGTTAATTTTGTAGGTTTGCGGCCTGTTGTCGGCTGATATCAATGGATGTCGTAAAACCTGCAGTTCATAACTGAACTGAACAGGTTTCTCATCCTGCGACCAGCCACAGCAGGTCTGCAGACTGACAGAAAAAAAAACAATAGGCGTCGGTTATTTGTAAATAACCGACACATAATGATATAGTGTCAGTTTTTTACAAATAACCGGCGTCTATTTCGTGTGGCGCGAAGATATATGGCGTCAGTTATTTGTAAATAACTGACACTGATAGTGCCCAAGATGGCACCCTTTCTATGGCGCGAAGGGTTTGGGCGTCGGTTTCTTACCTAATAACCGACGCCTATAGTCCCATGATGACGCATTTTCGGTGGCGCGCGAAGAGTTTGGGCGTCGGTTTTGGAACCGACGCCTAATGGGTGGACTTTTAGTGTCGCCCACATAGGTGTCGCTTATAAACCGATACTAAAGGCTTTAAATAACCGACACTAAAGGTAGGTTCTGTAGTAGTGTGTGGTCAAGGTAGTACAGCTAAGCTACATATCCTTACTCCTATGCACATCTTCCTGGATTATACAAAGAGTAGAAATCATACATACAAAGTGGCCAACAAATCATGTAAGAAGAATTAAACATCGATAAACCTTAGAACAATGAAACAACTAGCATTATATATATTTATATATATATATATATATATATATATATATATATAAAATTCTTGTTCAATAATGTTATAAGATGGGAGTTACTCCCCCATGCCCAAGAATAAGAGATCTACTTGTCCATGGTTGTAGAAAGTAGATACAAGTAGTAGAAAACAAAGCTAGACATCATAATAGAAGGAAATAAACTTGAATGTCCATAGAAGAAGTGAGATAGAGTTGAAACTCTGGTCAAGGAGTCACAAGTCCATCCTTACTACTGGAAACTCTCTAGAAACCTTCACACCTAAGTGGAGAGAGGAGAACAATGGAGTTCCCTACAGCAATTGTTGGAGAAGAAGGAAGAAGAAGAAGTTCTCTCTTGAGAAACCACCTTTTCTCCCTTTGGAACGACTCCAACTCCCCCTTACTTTCCCTTGCTTCAGTCCCTCTCCAAAAGGTTTGAAATATGTCGTGATAACTTTCCTAAAACATCTTGGGGTCGTATATATTAGCGTGAGGTAGTTAAATTTGCATTTGAGTGAAATCTATAGGTCACACAACGTGTCTTTTATGAGACATGTTGTGTCATATGTGATAACTGAAGTCTGGATTGAGTTCTAAAATGTTACACAATCTGTCTTTAATAAGACATGACGTGTCTTTAATAAGACATGACGTGTCATTAATAAGACATGTCATGTCTTTAATAATCTATAAATATGAGTAATATGAGTTCAATTTTTGGACTGAGACATGGGGTGTCTTTAATAAGACACGACATGTTTTTATTAAGACATGGGGTGTCTTAATTAAGACATGAGGTGTCTGTATCAATTTTTGCAACATTGATTTTCTAAATGTCTAGATGATTGGGGAATGTGTTGATGAATGTTATGATGACATTTTCTCCCCATTTTGATGCCAAATTGTTGTACCAACAAACCAACCCATAGAGAAAGTAAAGATAACAATAAAGTGGAAAACATAGCATGATTAAGAGTAATTATTGGGTGAAAATGATTTGGAAATGCAACCAAAAGTGATCCAAAAGATGATATAAAATATACACATCAATTGGTATGGTATAGTCATCCCAATTGGTTTGATAAGCCATAATTTAATGTGCTATATGTGTTTTTCTATCATGATATAGGTGACATTGCAACATATTTTGATGTAATATATGATATGTTCCAAATGATATATGTGATGTTGCAGCTATTTTGGGATTTCTTTGAGTTTAGATATTGTTTATATTTTGAGGTTGGTTATGTTTCTACAATAAAAGCAAAAAAGGAGTAATATTACAACTCTATAGTGTTACATAATAATTAAATTTTTTGGAGTTTGATTTTATAATGAAATTATTTTTAGTTGTACAGACAATTCTATCAGTGAATTGATTTTCTTTTCTAAATCTAGTTTTGGATTTGGTTTTGGGTTTAGGTTCTCACTCTAGGTCAGTTCTGGGTTGAGAGGTCTAAAAAAATCCACATCTAGATTCGGGTTTAGGTTTGATAGTCAAACAATCCATGTTAGATTTGTTAACCTAAAATCGACCCAGATCTAAATTTTTCTCACCCGTAACAATAACCACCCTATGATGACCCTAATCAAAAACTTCTAATTTCACATAAGCATACTTATATTAAATGATTGTTTAGTATAATAGAAATTACATGCATTAATTTTTGGTTAGGTGTATTATTAATTATCATAAAAAGATTAATGATATTAATTAAATTTGAGTTATTAGTTTATTTTATTTGATGATTCTATTCATGATGTCATTGTTGTTTGATCCGGTGACCACTTCGTAATAAATTAAGGGTCTAACCATCTAGGTGTACCCTCTTGTAATACTAAGTAAATGTTGAGTCTTAGCTTCCTGCACTATTGTTCTTTGCATATTCACCAGTAATCACTCAATATCTACTTATTTCTTTCATCTAAAATACACTATTTTATTGAGATCCTCACATCTAATTATTTTAATATATTGTGTTAATTTACTCATAATATCCTATCAGTTATATTCCCTTCAAAAATTTCAAACCCATTAAATGTTGATATTACAATATATAATATCTATTTTAATTATTTATAAGGATAATTTTTATTATTTTTCATTTTGAACTTAATACATTCACAATGAATTTCCTTTTCCAATGATAAATGACAGACCATTTATCATTTGTAGGATCATCGATATAGAATAATTTCTTCGTCTGTGATACTATGTTGAATGGTTCATCCTTCTCACCATTTTAAATCCAAGAAAAATTATGCGCTTCCATGGTATTGGAAAACAAGTGTTGAAACTATGGTATTATAGGTAGATATCAGATCACCTTGGCAAGAGAGCTAGTTTAGTCCTTACTCAAAGTCATCATGTTGTACAATGGGGGCCCACATTTTGGACAATCTTTCAAATTTATATAGTTATGTTAAAATAATACACAGTCATTCGAGCATGCATATATCATCTTAGCCCCATTCCCATTAGGAACAACATTTTGTTTGTTTTTTATGTTGATATTCCAAGCTTGTTGCCTTCAGCAAGAGTTTTATTCATCAAAAACAATAAAGATGTGATTTTTTTATCACCATCTATTATTAACCCTCAGAGTATACAATCACGAAGTAGCATTTAGAGTCATAAAATTAGTACAATCTAAGTATAACGGTGTCTGATCATCATGAAAAATGTTACTAAGGGAAGTGGACCCATACGATTTACCGAGAACTATCTATTATCACATCAACTTTGTCTATCAAAATCGATTCATCTACATCAACATCATCAACAATTTCTTCTTCAACAAAAATACAACTATCAACATCTACTTATCCATAGTAAGAATCTTGTTAGGTGTGTACCATTCTGTGTAGCCATGTGCAATCATGTTGTACATCACATGACTTTTGATTTTGTCAATAATGTTGACTTTTAAATTGTTACTGGAATTCTTACATGGACAATAGAACGTATCTCCATGTCATTTCCTATCTTCATACACAAATATTATAAACTAATCAATACCATTAATAAACTTTGGTGTAGCGATTTGGAATGGATATCCATGATCGATCTATTATATGATCATAGGAAAAAATGATTATTGAATCAAGTGTTAGCTATGTCTATTTAAAAGTAATATATTTTTAAATTGAATCAGGGTTTAGCAATTGTGGATTAGCATTTAGGGTTTATGGTAAGGGTTTATATATTATATCTTAGGGTTTAAATATTAGGGTTATGGTTTAGTAATGAATATGTTCCACCTATATCATTCTTGAAAATCTAATCTCAACAGCAAGTGTATAATATGTATTTGTTTCTTAAGAATATTTTGGTAATATTGCCCACAATTATCCAAGTACCCCGATGTAGATGGGAAAATACCACCTACGTATGTACTTAGAGAAAAATTTGGAAGGAATGGAGAAACGTCTTGAAAACCAAATACACATTATACACTTACATCATAAATGAGATTAAGTGTTCGAAACAGTCCCAAACTGGATATTATGTAAGATTTACTCTTAACGAGTAAAATGTGTATGGGTTTCTAGGCCAATAAAATGAGTGTACGATGTTATGTCTATACCTAAGATCCTAGTGTCATCATTCATATCTTAGGTCCAAACTAAATATACAATAAGATAGGAATATTCCATTTACACGACGTAGAAAATATATATAACTAAAATTGTATAGTTCATTTCAATGACTTAGAATTTTTTTATTTAGATAGACACGCCATATATTAATTAAGAATGAAAGTTAAATTAACATTGTTAATTATACTAAATATCCATATGATACCAAATGTAATATTCAACATTTATATGAAGAATTCTAAACAAATCAAACAAGCAACCATGCATACATTTTTTAGCATAATTTTTAACTCTAATTATATGGACTATTGAAATTTAGTGGCCTGACACCAAGCTCCATAATCTAATATCTTAACTCCAAACTCCAAGAAGAAGCAAAGGCGGCGGCGGAGGCAAGCATAGGTGAAGGCATCACAAACCAGATACGGTGACAAGCAAGATCAGAGGAGGCGACATTGTATCTGAGTAGGAGAAGAGGCATCACCCTGCTCAAAGGTGGGTGACAAGTGGAGGAAAGTAGCTACTAGTAGTACAAGAAGGAGCGAGAAGTGAAAGTGGCAGTGATGATGAGTGTAATGGAGGCAGAGGTGATGGCTGAAAGCGACAGAGTGAGCTAGCACCTAGTTCATCATCATCATCATCATCAAATAGAGCTAGCAGCTAGGTATCACGATGAAACATATTATTGGAGAAATAGATTTATGTAGGTGCTATTAAGTAGATCTTAGTCATTGACTGTTCAACAAAAAAGCGACACAGGTTCAACTATACCGTCAGTTGCACATCACTAACTAACGACATATGACCTTATACCTAATAAGAAAACACCAACATCCTTAAGACCTACAGTGTCGGATTCAAGATCAAAGCCAATTTGAGGGGAACAAATTTTTCACGGGACATGTGGCAGGAACCCAGTATCGTCAGTTCTAGTAGGAGAACTGACACCACATACTTTTTGTAGGTAAAAAATTCCATGGGGTATGTAACCTATGATATCAGATTTGTTCGACAACAATCAATGACAAAGGCCTTTTAGAGGTAAAATTAATTTTACGGGAAGGTCAACATCACCGACTCCTTGTAAATTGACATGACACATACTTTATCAAAAGTTTTCTGAAAAATTGAATTTCATGAGTTATCTGTGCGTCAATTCTTCTCCAAAAAAATGATGTCAAAATGAAAGAGATACCCATATTTTTCCTAAATGGAATGACATGACCAATTATGACTTTCATTCTTTACTAATTGACTTTGTAACTTTGTAGTGTCAATTTCCCTTGAAAACCGATGTTAACAAAAGTGACACCAAAAGTCAAAAATGTACTAGTGCTACTTGGAACAACTAATGATCCCTAAGAGAAACTCATCATAATTAGAACACATAGTTGTGGTTTCTATGTCTTCAATAGATATTATGTGTCACCAAAAATTAAAATATATTATTTACTTTATATAGAAAAATATACACAAATATTTTCACCATAACTAATGATTCATATTAAATATCATGTCAAGATCTAAAAATGGTGATCACATATAATTTACATTACCAACATGACATACAAGTAAGTTCCACTATAATAAAAAGTATGACCCACTAGCCAACACTCATGATTAAGTTATAGGAATGTGTGCTCACAAACATAAAATAGATCATGAAAATGCACCTAAATCATTCTGTCTAATCATCTATTTTGTTAGAAATATATTGTATGTATCATTGCAGACATCATTAGAAAATTAGATAATTGGATTCAAACTTTGTATCTAGTATTTTAAGCGCATGCAAAATTACTCAACTTAAACATACAACCATAATACGTAATTTCATCCACAACATTAAAACTTGAATTGTCTAGATTGTAAACATCAATAGACCAACTCAAGATATTTTAATGTATCTGGACTTCATCTTAGAAAATTGAGTCAACATTTAACAATCATTTTGAATCTAAATAAGTTAATTTAGCACATCATAAGGAATTAAAACATAATATGAAGCAAAATACAAAAAAGGGCATGAATCAAATTAATATTCTGTATCTTTTAAACTTATCTTGTGTCAATCCACTCTAAAGGTGTGAGGAAATTTTTCTTCTTCTAGGAATTGCATGATACTCACATTAGTTATTAGCAACCCGTTAATGACACTACTTGAAGTTGAATTTCTTGACTTACCAAACTTTTCAATATTAGTCTTAATTAAAGTCAATATTTCTTGCTTGTTAAGATTAGTAGAATTGTTATTTAGTCTAAAAAGGTTGTGATTTAGGTCCACTTGTATCGTTAAAACCAAAGGTTGGGATTTAGGTCCAACCCAACACACCCAATCAGCAATAGCACATCAGCCTTATGAAACTCCAAATGTTGCAATCAATTTTTTTGGGTTCCATGACTAAGATCCCTTAATTAGTTTTTTTAACCATTTAGTTCATCGTGGATCATATTAAATGGGCTATTATAGAACTTGTCAAAATGATTAAGTTAGTCTCAATTAATACATTCCTATTATTTTTTTAGTAATATCGGGGCACTGGTTACACCATTACATTGAACAGTACATAGTGCTGAAAGTAGAGTGATCAGAAATGTAAATACCTTGACCTAATGAAGAGCAAGAACTCCAGTTGGCCTTGAGGTCAGGCTGTTTTAGACATGATTTGGCTAGCAGGTTAGTAAGTTTGTTTCGATCTCTCTTTATGTGCATCGTGTCTTCTATGTTGGCTTGCTAGAAGGATTCCCGAATCTTTTGAACGAGCGTGAGGAATTTGCCCGGCGGTTCGCTGATACCTTTCACCCACTAGATTGAGTTTCATGAGACAGAGACGATGATACCCTTGGTTAGGTTGAAATGGATTGGTAGTTTTGCCCCATGAAGAAGAGCTTTGAGCTCCCCTTCCATTGCATCAGTCCCTGGGATGAGTGTAGTCGACCCCTTGACCCAATCTCCTGAGTAGTTCATGGCTATAACTGTGATGACCGTCTCGTGAAAACAAGATTAACTAATGCAGAAGCAAATTATTAGCAACGAAGTTATTGAAAATCACTAAAAATTAAAACTTTTTGCACTGAGATCCACAAACTGTAAAACTCTTTCATAAAAAACCAAAGTAAGTTATTTACAATCTGATACATCAGTTCATCTCTGTATCATCTCATCTCGAGAGTCTAAAACATTGACTGCCCTGTTAAACTGTATAAAGCAGTATACAAAAATCTTGAGGCATCAAACCAAAAATCTCAGATCTATATCAAGCCATCTACTGACTCCTAGGACCTGAGAGTACAGAGACGACACATAGGACTCTCTATATACAAAACCTAACAGACAATGTCTCCACCTGAAGATCACTGTTGTCCTTGTTGTTGTTGTTTCTACTGTGGTTGTTGTTGTTGTTCACCCACTACATGGTTTCTTCTTCCTCGGCGTCTACCTAAAAAGTTGAATCCCACGGGGGTGAAACAATTGAAAATTGTCCCAGCGAGAGTTATAACTCTCCACCAGAAATATTGTTATTGCAGATAAAAGAATAACATTGAGCAGTAGAAATGTAAATATTTACAACAGATAAATTATTGAACAATATATGCAGAGCATTATTCTCTATGCAATCATTTCAATTATAACTTGACTAAGCAGCAAGTCATTCATTTAATAAGGAATATGAAGAACATGTATATTATTTATCCAACTAGGACATATAAACAATGTATCATCAAACATTGATTCTCATAGTTCAACCATAAGCAAATATGTTACACGGCTGATTGCATTTTACAAACAAACTTATGCCCTGAGGAGATGAGGTATACCACTCATACTCCAACCAATCATTGTGAAATCGAAAATCGGTACCATACATAGGTCATCAGAAGAGCCAGATTTCTATGACCTCATCTTCGTCAATTAGTGTGAGGAACAACATGCAGGACACCTTGTGTCTCTGCTATATATATAGCTTTCCAGGGTATACTGGCAACTTCTCTATTAGAGTTACAGTGGAATGTTGTATTCTCTTCGCAATCGAGGGATTTCTTATTTATCTCACATCGATTCGGCATTAACATCATCATCAGGAGATTAGTGATATATCATCCTGACATATACATATAATGAAGGATTGAGATATATAATGTTTATCTCACATCAATTCCTCCATTAGGGCGTAAGGATATTCATGCCCATTACCCCCACATACTCAAAAGTATGCTCTCTAGGAGTTCCCTTAGGAAAACATATTTCACCATCACCCAACTACTGACGATGATGGATCTATGGTCAGGGCTCTACATGATATCATTTCACTTGATTATTTAAGTACATTACAGAATTCTTTTAGCAATAGGCATGTTTTCAAACATAAACCTTTATAACCATTACTATAAGGAATGAGTACCATTTCTATCAAATTCATTTCATAACTTAAATAGCATTGGGAACTCAATCCCTTATCATCTCATCATCATGATTCAAGAATATGGGTATCCAAACCCTTAGATCCTTAATATACTTGTTACCACTCTAACAGGTAACATAATGCCATCAAGTCATTTGATAGTATAAACATAATAATTGCAATGTAGGTATTTCAAATGGCTCTTAAAAGCTTATTAGTCCTTTTTGTTACCTTTCACTAGGCAACATAGCATATCATTACTTACAAGGCTCATAAAACACTTTTAATAAACATAGCATCATAGCTCATACCTGGCTATGTTCATTATCTCATAAAACCTGCATAATTAGTACATATGATAATAGATACATCAATTTCATATCAGCATAATGCAAAACAATGATAACATCACTATTCAAGGGTTGCACCACTATACCCTTACTTGGGTTAGGGTTTCCCTTTTCATCTCAATTAGGGTTAATCATCCCCTTAGTTCAATTATGACTAATGACTTATCATTTCATTATCCAACCATAGAGCTTCATGTTGTAAAGTATAACTCAGAATTAGGGTTTCACATATAGTTTCAACTTATTTTGAATTAGGGTTTACTATTCACATCACATCATCCTAGATTAGGTTTTATATTCAACATCCAACAATTAGGGTTTATTATTCACATTACATCACCCTAGATTAGGGTTCATGTTCAACAACCAACAATTAGGGTTTACTATTAACCCCAAGTAGGAGTGATCATCAAAGTACCTTGAATTAAGGTGTCTCATGTCATTACAATGAATTAAGTTCATACCATCATCATGCATTAGGATTTCACCTATTAATGTCCTCAATTAGGGTTACTTCCATTAATACCCTCAATTAGGGTTACTTCCATTAATACCCTCAATTAGGGTTATGATTCATTAATCTTCATAATTAGGGTTTCATGATCTCACTATCATGGATCATACCCCAACTAGACATACATTCATAAAGAAAGTCCACTACATGATTATCATTCATGTAGGAGGTCTTTTCTCTCTCATCTTCCATAAGATGGTGCTTTCATCAGCTTTGATTAAGCTAAGTCAGCTCAACATGAAAGAGAATTGACATTTGGGTTATGTCATAATCATCAAGGCTTAATCATTCAAGGATAGTAATCACCTTATCTCATTAAGATACAATTGCTATAATCATCTTTGATTACATCATGTATTAATCCATTAACCAATTTGTCCTTTAACTACTTTAAGTACCCATGCGGTTTTAGTTAGTTATCCACCAAACGGTCTTGGTCACATAGACCCCAAACAATCTTGACCAAAACAGACCTCAAACGGTCTTGCACTCAAAACCTCCAAAGGGTCTAAGATCGTATAGACCTCCAAACGGTCTTGCACAAACCATAGAAACCGTTTGGTAAAGTGCAACTTCAAGATCGTTTACTAAAGTAACTTTTTTGAAACCGCATGATCTCAAACGGTTTGGGATCATTTGGTCCCAAACGGTCTTGAGACCGTTTGGTCCAAACCTCCTCAAAACTGCAAGGACCAAAGTCAGTCTCAACTAGTCAAATCAATTTAGGGTTTCCATTGTTGATTCCTTCAATTATTGAATCTATGGAACTACTCATCAATTGGACCTATCACCACACATTAATTGAGTTAATTAGGTCAACCTTCAACTGATTTGACCCTCAATTGACCCTAAATTGATCACCAATTAGGGTTTGAATCAATTGGATTAGGGTTTGGAATCGATGATCCTTCAACATTAATCAATGTGAAATTAATTACTTTGAAACTATTGGACCATCATCCAAGATGATCATGACCTGACCTCAAATGGTCTTGAGGTTGTTTGGATGACTTCCAAACAGTCTTGAGACCGTTTTCCCAAGTCAACATAAAAATCCAAGTCAACCAATTAGGGTTTGGCTCATTCGATTGATCATCAAATCAGCATTTGATTGCTCGTCAACTTAGTACCTTTAGATCTTCAAACACCTAGCCATAGTCAACCCTAGACCTCCAAACGGTCTTGGGTGACCCCCAAACGGTCTTGGGATCATTTGGGTGATTCCCAAAATGGTCTTGAGACCGTTTTCCCATCACATCATCATCAACCATGTCATTCATTTAGGGTTTGGATCCTAGGATTAGTCACCAAATCAGCAATTGATTATACTTCAACTTGATACCTTTAGATCTTCATTTGCTCAACCATACCTAACCCTAGACCTCCAAACAGTCTTGTGTGATCACCAAATGGTCAATGCTTGGTCAACACCACCAAACGGTCTTGGACCGTTTGCTTCTATGCGGTTTTGTGAAACTATTTCATTCCAAATGGTTTGAAACTGTTTGCTCCCAAACGGTTTGGGACACCGTTTGAGCAACTAAGAGACCGTTTGATAAAGTAGATTTTTGGATAATCATCTATGATGATGGAAGCATCTTCCTCCTTAGAACAACCAAGAACAATTGCTGTTCTTCGTGGGAGTTTTAGCAAGAACTCAAAAGAGTATCAAAATAAGAAAAGTAACCAATGATTATTAAAGGAAAAGATGCTATAGCAATGCTTAAGGGTTAGAGTTATAAAACCCACCTCTAGAACTGATCTCAAGCTCCAAGATCCAAGGATCTAATGGTGGATGGAGTTCTAATAGTCATCCATATTCTATCCTTCAACTTTTGGATGAACAACTTGGCTAGAAATGGAAATCGGGTGAACAAACACTACTACAGAACCTACCTTTAGTGTCGGTTATTTATGGCCTTTAGTGTCGGTTTCCGAGCGACGCCTATGTGGGCGACACTAAAAGGTCACCCATTATGCGTCGGTTCCAGAACCGACACCCAAACTCTTCGCGCGCGACTGAAAACGCGCCATCAGGGGACTATAGGCGTCGGTTCTTAGATAAGAAACCGACGCCCAAACCCTTCGCGCCACAGAAAGGGCGCCATCTTGGGCACTATCAGTGTCGGTTATAAGCCAACAACCGACGAAATATGTCTTCGCGCCAAAAGAATATGTGTCAGTTACATTTAAATAACCGACACTGTAAAGTTATGTGTCGGTTGTTTACAATTACCGACGCCTGTTATTGGCGCCATCTTGGGCACTATCAGTGTCGGTTTGTATTAAGAAACTGACACCATATATGTTCACGCCACAGGAAATAGGCGCCGGTTATATCTAAATAACCGACGCCTATTGGTTTTTTTTTTACAGACCTGCAGACCTGCTGTGGCTGGTCGCAGGATGAGAAACCTGCAGTTCAGTTAACTGAACTGCAGGTTTTACGACATCCATTGATATCAGCCAACAACAGGCCACAAACCTGCAAATTTAACAACAAAAATATTCACACATGCATTTAGCAATACAACCTACAGTTCCATTTTATTTTCACACATTTTGAGACATTCATGTAGCTAGCAATCTGTAATTTCATTCATTCACATTCACACATGTAGAAACATTCATATAGTAACCAACACTTTCATTCATTTTCACTCAGACACATTTAGAAACATCTAGACATGTAGAAACATTCACACATATTATAATTCAGAAATTCATTTACAAAATCCCCACTATTTGTATGGTTGTTGCCCATTCTTCTCTTACTTCATTTAATTCTCCCATCGTATAGGGAGCATGTACATCTGGTAAGTCTGTTCCTGTAGTGGGGTCAGCTTTAAACACCTGTAAAGAGAATGATGTATATATATAATTAATGAGCTATAAATAAGATTGATATATTTCATATTATCTAATGAGACTATATAATACCTGAGCAATACAATCGATGTCCGTACAACATGACAGACTAACACATATATAGTACATAATAAGAGCAGTGTCAAATTTACATACAACACTAGCTTAGTACATATATAGTGGGACTTATAAGGTGACGATCCCACCTGGTAAAACAGGTTACCGACAACTACATGTTACGACTGGGAGGTCGTGATTCAGCAACAGTATGCATTAGTAGGAGGACAAACAGATCACCATATGTTTGTCCTCATATGGTGATCTCTTGTCCTCCTGCTAATGCATACATTGCTGAATCATGACCTCCCAGTCGTAACATGTAGTCGGTAACCTATTTTAGCAGGTGGTATCGTCACCTTAGTCCACTATATATGTACTAAGTTAGTGTTGTATGTAAATTCGGAGCTGCTGTTGTTATGCACTATATATGTGTTAGTCTGTCATGTTGTTATATGAATATGAATCTGAACCACTTATGTGTGCTGCACTTTATGTATTGTATCTGTATCCTGCTTCTCTTCATTGGGGCTTCTTCCTGCATATCCTGCATAGCTATGTCATGTCCGTCCTGCATAGCCTTCTTCCTATATTTATTTTTCAAAGAGAATACAAACAAAAATTATTAGTGTAGAGTTAGTGAAATACTAATCAATGTCTAGAATTGGAATAGATCAAGAACCTACTCTCAGCTGATATGCGACGTCGTGCGCTCATACCGCAGAAGATGATCGGGGGTCTCGCAGTTGCTGTTGGTTATCCAAACTTTGATGGAATTATCGCCAACTGGACGGAGAAAAAGCCTGTTCCAACGGACCACATGCAGCTCTCCAATCCAATCACGCCAACCGGATTTTGATACAAGATTTCCCGCCAAATCATACTCAACCTCGATAACATGTGAATAATTACCAAAAGTTAGGGTCACTTTACCAGGCATGTAGTGTCTTCCTTTTAGAAAATGCCAATGTTTGGGTATGACCAATTGGTTTAAGGAACAATCATCTAGGATGATGTCCAATTGTTCTTCAATAGGGAACGTTAACATTGACATAGAGGCCCAGTTCATAGTGACTGTTATGGGTGGACAGAGACTGCACAATATTAGTATTAACAAAGTGTAAGTACATATAACGATGTTATATATTTTCAGAAAAAGTTGTATAACATCAGTTAACCTTTTATTGTTTGTCATAACCAACTTTATTATGGTAGACATGATAGCTTGAAAAGAAGTCTACAAATGTACTTAGAGAACAAACGAGGAAATGCTCCTAATAAGTAAATCTTGGACGGGTTTCTAGGTGCTTACTAAAATAGAACCATTATATGGAACTAATCCTACATTATACACATACTTTTCCTGAGTAAGATAATGTGCACTTCATGGAATTATTAAGATCTGAATATATATAAGTTGTTTCTACCTACTTTGATGGGATTTTATAACATTCGAGTCTTCTATTTAAGGCATTAGATGCATATATTGCAGTCCATTGTGTTGAGATAAGAATCCCATGTGATACACATGATTGAGAATCTTTCATGATACTAGGAAAATACACAACTAGATATTCATTTAGGTGTTAGACATTCATTTAGGTGTTCCTGATAACTCGCAGGTATGCACAACTATAAAACAATAGACTTGTCACACATAAAACACCCTATACAACTATAAAACAAAAAAGTATTAAGATATGCATGATACAATAACTATTTTGTATCACATTACAGCAGACTTATCATTGATACCTTACTAACTTATTTCCACATTTACATATCATCACTTGATCAAAATTACATGTATTGTATAGACAATAGAGGATTCAACTCAGTAGAAGCATAAAATCAGTACCTAAACCCTAAACACAAATAAGTAAATAACTTAAAAAAAAAAAAAACGCCCAACAGCTGCTTGGGCGTGCCTTGGCACTGCCCAAGCAGCCGCCGGAGCAGAGGAAGAAGGAAGAAGGCAGGGCGGGCAAACATACCTTGAGGGAAGACGAGAGCAGCGGCTGGAGCACAGCAACCACCGGCGGAGGCGGCGACAAAGAGAGGAGAAGCGCCGGCGAGGACACGGAGCAGCGGCGGCGAGGGCACGGAGCAGCGACGAGGGCATGGAGAAGGAGCATGAACGGCCGCCGGTGAGCACAGAGGGCAGGAGCAGGAGCATGGCCGCTAGTGAGCACGGAGCAACGGCGAGGGTAGGAGCACGAGCACGGCAGCGGCGGCAGAGGAGCAACGATCGGCGGGGGCAAGCAAGAAATCGCCGGACCTAACTGAAATCGGGAATGAAACTGGGAAAGGGGGAAGAGTCACTCGCGCTGGTGAGATATTAAGTTGACAATAAGCGTCGGTTATTCAAAATAACTGACAACTAAACCAACAGTGTCGGTTCCTTTCCAACAACCGACGCCTATACTTGATTATAGTCGTCAGTTTTTAACTAAAAGACAACTGACAACTATTCCTGTCTCGCGAATAATCTTTGGTCGTCGGTTATTCATTTATAAACTGACGCCATATGTGAAATTTTGGAGGTAATTTTTTCGCTGGAATTTTGGTTTTGGCGGTTGATTTTAGGTGTCAGTTGTTTATTAATTAACCGACACTTAATAAAAGCGGTACCCGTGTCTGGTCGACCTTCACAGATTGTATGTCATTTTATGTTATAAACTGACACTGTAGAGTTTAGGTGTCCGTTTATGTATACAACCAACACCTGGAAAAGTGACTTTATAAGCCATTTATGTAGTAGTGAAAACCAATAATTAACCATTGCTTTAGGGTTTCCACCATGAATCTGAGGTAGAAGATGATCAAAACTCACCTACAGGTTAGAGTCATCCTTCCTCTGCTCCTGAGCTCTTCTTGGTCGGCCAAAGAAAGGTGATAAGATAAAAACTAAGGAAACAGTTCTCATGTGTATTGGAAAAGATGTACATATGGGATATGTATATGGGTTTTCAAGAAAAGAGAAATAGAAAAGTATTTTCTTAAATTCCAACTAATTTCCACCAAATACTCCTCCATTTCTTGGCCACGAATCTACCTTCATTCCTTGCAAAAACTCTCCATTATCCAAGAATTAATGGAAAAGGATTTAAACACCTTAAAGAGTTTTATATTAATATCCATCCTTTTAGTGGATATATCTTATTATAATATTAATGTGAGTGGCTTCCACTCAACCAAAATCTTTTTATGCCCAAGAAAGGCACAAGCTCATACAACACTATTGAAAACACATCCCTCAACTTTTGGTTTAAGGGCTCCTCAATTAATTTATTTCTTTTTGCATTAAATTATATTAAAGAGCCATTTATGCTTAAATCTTGATTATTTTAATGTCAAGGTTCTCTCTCCTCCATGATAATTCAAATGAGGCACCCCTCTCATTTTATTTTCTCTATTTGATGCCAAGAAATATGAGAGACCCTCTAGGGGTGATATTTGCATATTGAACCCTAGGTTTTGGGTAATTTGCACATTTCACCAAAGCTAGGTTTTAATGCACAAGGGTTGCTCTACAAGCTTTATCTTGGTGCCCAAGCTTGTAGAAACCATACCACTACATCATATTCATTCATATGATGTCTCAACATCAGAGGAACATCTTATCATGTGCAATTTGCAAGTTAACCCCTCAACTTGGGTAATTTGCACTTTAGTCCAAAATTAACAAAACAATGTTCCAACATTATTCAAAATGTACTGAAATTGAAATATAAGTTCCTCAAAAGCCTTAATTACTTTTAAAAATATAAGAGCAAACATCTAATCAACTTAATTAGGCAAAACACCTAGGGTTAGTACATAACCCATGTTAGGGATGTTACAATAACACAGGTGCATGACATGTTCAGATTAGTCGAGGTAGCCACATCTACATGTAGAATGGTGGATGATTCTTGCACATGTAGAGTTTGCTGATTGGGTGACAGAATGGTTGGGAATGTTGGCATACTAGTCATTGCATGGATGGCTGATCTTGCATCCACTTGGCATTGAGATGCTAGGATTCTGGAAGGGATTGATTGTCGTTCAAATATGTAGGCATTCTTGTTCTTCCATATGCGCCAAAAAGTGATGGCGAACAAAGTTTTCCATCCTTCAACCTTCCTGAGATCCTTTATGTTATATTCCATCTAGTCATGGGCGCTATGTTTTAGGAAGAATTGGGTAGCTTCGATAGGCAGAATGAGGGACTAGATCTTCTTTACTTCGATACAATCTCATAGAGCGTGGAGGCTGTCTTCTAGAACACCATTACATTTGTGGCAATTGGGGTCCTCATTCATCTTCCTTAGGCCTCATAGTTCATTAGTGAGAAGGCTATTGTGCAACATCAACCAGAGATGTGTCTTGACCATGTGAGGTAAAGCGAGAGATCAGATGTCAGCGTATAGAGAACTGGCTTCCAATGTTGAATCATGACAGAGGAGAGAGTAGGTAGATCGAGTAGTAAATCTCTCGTATGCTTCAAGCTTCCAGACCCTAGTGTCATCCCCATAGTGTAGCCTAGGGATAGGCATGTGACGAATGATATCTACAATGTCCTGCATACACCAGTGATTGAGAAATTCAAAGTCCCAGGAGCCCTCATCTTGAACTAGACTTGAAACTTTGAGATCTTATAGATCATTTGGGATCAGGTGGCCTGGCTTCATAAGAGATAGTAGTCCAGGTCCCACCCATTCATCAGTTCATATAGCAGTATCGACTCCTAAAATGTCATGGCGTTTGGAGTTGTCATATAGAAAAGGGAGGAAGATCTTTATACTGTGCCATAGATGTGAGCCAATCGCTTTGGGGTGTCCATTAGGTATATATTTTACTGTCATAATGTCTACCCAGGGTATCCGCCTCTTCTGTATTACATCTGAGGCCATTTTCATAAGTAGAGCAGAGTTGAATTCCTTCAACTTTTTTATTCCCAGACCTCCTTTATGTTTGGGTTTCGTGAGATGCTTCCAGACTACCAGATTAAGGCATCTATTCGAGCCTCTATTCTATATGAAGTTTCTAATAGTTTGATCTATTTTGTCACAGATAGAGATAGGGAGTTGGATTGCTTTCATTATGTAGCATGCTTGAGACTGAAGAACTGACTTCGCGAGTGTAGTCCTTCCTACCAGGGTAAGAAGATTGTTCTACCATTGATGAATATGTTTTTGGAATTTGTCCAACAGTGAGTGAAAAAGCTCTTTTCTCTTCCTTATGTGCACAATAGGAATGCCAAAATGTCTGCCCATATTATTCATTTCCTGAATTCCTAGCCTTGCTCTAGGAGTATTGACGGAGAAGAAAACTGTAGACTTCTCTTGTGATAGGGACAACCCAGATGCATTGTTGAATGTTTTGAGGCAGCGACGGATCGTGCTATCCTGGTGGAGAGTCGCTTCTCCAAAAAGTATAATATTGTCTACAATGCTAGCATGAGTGGTGGGTATCTTTTCTCTAGAGATGACAAAAGTTTTCCAACCTCCCTTACTAACTTCCTCCGCGATCAGCTAACTTAACCTTTCTAAACATAGAACAAAAATATTCGGGGAAAGCGGGTCCCCTTGCTTGACACCACAATAGGGTGAGAAGGAACCATCCAACTCGCCATTCCAAAGAATGGAAGACTTCCTAGGACATATAATTTTCATAATGATCGTGATGATCTCCTTGGTCAAGGTGGTACAGATAAGAGTATCATGGATGAATGGTCAGCTTAACTTGTCAAATGCCTTGACCAAATCGAGCTTTAGAGCCATTATTCTTTTCTTGCTTGTTTTTTATTCCATCGAGTGTACAATTTCCTGTACCAGGTCTATGTTGTCCCCTATCCTCCTCCTTGGTATGATGCTAGACTGGAATGGGGAGATCTAGTCTTTCAAGCAATTCTTTATGCGAGATGCAATAACCTTTGAGAGAAGCTTGGTGCATACATTATTTAGAGATATTGGCATGAGGTGGGAGAATTTCTCAGGCGTATTGCTGTTGGAGAGAGATCACCCCCTTTGAAAGGGTCCTGAATAGACTGACATAATTGAGACCTCAGTGTGCTCCAATTTCTTTGGTAGAAACCTGCGTCCACTCTGTCTGGGCCTGGTGCCTTGATAGGGGATATTGAGACGAGAGTGTCCCATATCTCCTTCTCTGTGGGAATAGCCGCCATACTTAGTTGCTCTTCTTGAGACAAAGGCTTAAAAGCACCAGGGAAATTGATGCTTTCAGCCTTTCTTTTATCGCCATCCAGTTCCTGATACACATTAGAGAAGAAGGTTAAAATAAGAGATTTTAGCTCCTCATCATTTTCCTTCCAGGTGACCTCCGCGTCCTTCAGTCGGGAAATCTTGTTCCTCCATCTCCTAGCTTTTGTAAGAGAGTGAAAATAGCTTGTGTTATTATCACCCAACTTGATCCAGCTGCATCGAGCCTTCTATTGGCTCTTTGCTTCCTCCCTACACAAGATATCATCTAGTCATGTTTGAAGGATGATCATATCCTCCGCAAGCGTATGGTTAAACCCGATAGCCAGGTTCATTTGGTTCCACTTGATTTTGTTGGAGATCTGGTCCTTCTCTCGTCTATCTTTGTTGTGAGTGGCCTTATCCAGCAGCTGGCCTTTTCCAAGAAGTCGATGTTGGCTGACATCAAGTTGCATTCTTTTGGCCATGAGTTCGCTATGAGGTCCTCATAACCTGGTGTCGAGTGCCATCTCACTGAGGTACGAGTCTGATAGCTTCTTCTTATAGGAGGAGGGTCTTCAGTGGACACAATGATTGGGGCATGGTCAGAGTGATTTTTCTTAAGAACTTAAACACCTTAATTGGCTGGCTGATCGATACATTCATAGTTTCCTAAAGCCCTATCGAGGTGTTCGTGTAGAAGGCCCCTTCGGAAGGTGGTACGCGAACTACTAGCTCCTAGGTCAATAAGAGAGCAAGCCTCAACAACTTCGATGAAGTCCCTACTATTCGCACTGTAAAAAATGTTGCTTCCAAACTTCTTAGATGGGTACATGATAACATTGAAATCCCCAACTACCACCCACAGATCAGTGATAGAGAGGGCCAACGTGCTCAACTGGCAACAAAGAAGCTTTCGGCCTCCTTTTGTCGTTCATGCATCGACGAAGGTATAGAAAGTTCCATGGATCTTACATTGTACAAATGGCTTATGTGAAGAGATGATGTTCATATCGACATTGTTCTTCAAGAGAATCCATATCCCCCCTGAAAAGCCAATTGCTTCTACTCTATGGGAATGCATGAAGCCTAGATTCTTGATGATGCCCAAGGCTCTAGCTTCGCTACATCTAGTTTGTAAGAGACACATGACCGAGATCTCATATTTACTAACCAGATCTTTGATTGCATTTTGGGTGTCTTTTTTGCAAACACCCTAAACATTCCAAGAAGCTACCTTCGTTGATCACTGTCGACAAGCGTGGACTTCCCCATATCCTTTGCTTCTTCCTCCAGGTCATGAAGTAGTGAGGTCTTGCCTCTCTTTCTGTTGGTTTCTTTTGAGCTCTCCCCCGCATTAAGAATTTTCCTATTACGCAGATGAATCCCAACAGAGTTACAACTAAGACTTCGATAAGGATGACTTGGGATGTTATCTTTTGATGAGTCTCCAAAGGAAAATGGAGTAGTAACAAAGGGGTGGGGAGGGTTCGTCCTCCCTTGCACTAGGAAGTCACCAGTGGGATTTACTGCTGAGTATGTCGGGCGGGGCTAGGAAGTCTGTGTGGGTTCGAATGTTGCTCGAGGCTGATTGGGGATTGGTGTTTCGCGAGGGTTGGCTTTGGTCATCTTATTCTGTTTTGAATTATGTTTCCTTGCCTTCCAATCAATCTCGTTCACCACCCGGTCTACCACTTTATCCACATCGATGACCTCCATAGCTTCATATTCTTCCTCTTGATTATGCAGGTTGTGGAAGGGATTAGAAGTATTTACTTTGGCGTTTGGCTTGTTTGCCGAGTTCGCCCTCGGGCGTCGTTGGATTGGCCGTGCATGGAGGAAGTCTATCAGTCCTTGAATAAGGGGTTGAACATGATGTCCACCTGAAGTCTCTGGAACCTACAACCATATCAGCGTTTTCATCTATGGTTCTCTTGGAGCAGTCCTTCTCCAAGTGACCCGCCCTCCCGCAATACATACATATGAAAGGAATATTTTTGTATTCGACGCGGTAGCGGTTGCCGTCGATCATGACCAGGGGTGTAAGTGGCTTGGCCATGTCTAGTTCAACTGCTAATCTAGAAAAATGACCCCGACACTGAGAAATGGTATTGAGATCGACCTTTATTGTCTTTCTGATTTGGTTCCCGATCTCTACAAGAAGAACTTCCCTATATAGGTGAATGGGAAGGTTCAGAATCCTCAACCAGGCGACTAGTTTTGGCAGCGTCGATGCTTCATGCGAGAAGTCAAGTTGTCATCTCTGGACTGAGCGGTATGAGCCAAATAAAGGCCAAGGTCCCCCTGTCAAGGCATGCATGTAATCATCTTCCCGTTGAAGCTGGACAATGAAATATTCATTCGAAAGATCGATGAGGTCAAATCCTCCAGTAGGTTTCCACATTGTCTGGATTCTGTCCCGGAGGGTTAAGAATCTGATCTCATTTGATAGTAACTTCACCACCACCGTATATTGCCAAGGTTTCAGCAGACTTTCTTTAGCTTCCTGTTTTAGGTCAAAGACCGACACACCACGGTCAGAAGAGACAATGATGTCATCCGGTGTCAAAATGATATTGCAATCCTCGGCATCGATACGTATGTATCCATGATCCTCATGTCACTATAGGATGGCTTAGATTGCTGAGAGGGGGGATTCCCACTCTGTTGCCATGAAGTAAGGTCAGGGAATTGATTTGCTCCTGGTGCCCCTACGTCTACGTCCATGGCTTGTTCGTGTTGTGATGTGTTTGTTGCATTCTCCTTGCCATGGCTGGAATAGTTCAAGCTGAGAACGGAGTTGCCAATCAGAATTGTGAGGCTGCGGTTGACACTCACCCCTTCTTCTTCATCGGAAAGGTTCTCATCGTGCGCTGTGCCGCCACCCCTTCCGGGCGGCTTAGGATTCGCCATCTCCTTTTGATACTTCCTATTAGTTTCTACAGGCAAAAGGTTTAACTAGATTTGAAAATGTGTATAAATATTTGATTATGTTTCATTACAGGGTCCATCAAAGTTTAATGAAATAAATTACATTTGTAAAAATGCAAGTTGATAATATATTTCATATGGATAGTGGTTTTGCATTAGGAAGAATTAAATTAGTTGTAATCCATCTTTAAAAAGTGGTTGTAGTTTACAGATGTAGATTCAAGTTTTTATTTTACTATAATAGCACATGATGTGATGATCACAAAAAAAATGGTATGTGATGGTGTTATAACCACAATTGTTTGTTTCATTACTGTTCATATTTCTTACATGAAAAGTTATATGTGAGTTCCACACAAGAAAATCACGTAAATTAAACCAAATTATCTAGGCATAAGGTTTGAGAAATATATTGAACCCCAAAAGACTTCTAGCTCGGATTATGAATGCAACAAAACAAATTATTTTCTCTTCGCTATAAAATTGGGTGTCTCCACTTGTTGGTGTCTCTCCACTTGTTGGTCACTTCCTGCTTACGGTTAAGGTTATCAAAGACACTAAAAACTGAAAAAGATTTATTTTCTCTAAATAAGAGTCAACTACATCCGGTATTCGCAATACCTGAGATGTTATGTAGTGGAGCTGGGGGACATGTAGATTAGCCCATAATATATATAATATTTGTATATATAATTCTTTCAATAATATAGCTTTATCATGTCAATTATTAAATTACAAGTAATATCTACTCATCATTTTATAAGCTATCGCTTGTTGGTATAGGCCCAATTGACGTTACTTTAAGTTAAATGTAACAAGGAAACAGTCGAGGGGAACATGAACGTGAAAAAGAAAATACGAGACCAAGAATACACGGGAGCTATTTATTGGGAGGCACCTACTCCCACCCGCTACCTTAATAATGATTTCGTCTTCATTGATCCACCCTACTTTATACTTCGAACCCTACTATTCTATGAAATATGCTAGGTGGACATCATTTTGGGATCCAAAACCAAATCCGAAGCATTCTCCACCATATATTACAAAGTATAACAAATAAAATATTGTTATACATTATAACATGTGGTGGAGATTATTTAGGATTTCGTTTTGAGTTCCAAAATAGATCTGCATAGCAAACTTGAATATTGTTTACATGTTCACTGTCGAATGGTCTTACTCAGTGACTGGAATTTAATAAAGCATCTCAATCAAGCAACACATGATAGGATGGAAAGTTACATGCATCCGATCCCGACTAGATCAGATTCGCGGTGAAAGTGAGAGCCAGGAAAACAAATATAGTAGGTATACATGGTATTTTAAAAGTCGGTCGTTTTGAAAATTATTCGGAAATCCTCTCGTGACGTGCAGGGAGAGAAGACATACTTTGACGCGGTCCTATGCTTGGTTTCCAGTGCGGGACCCCACTGACAGGGGAGGTTTTGAGTTGGTGGAGGTGGTTTTGCAGGATGAGGTGGCAGTGGGTAGGTGAGTGGACAAATAGACTGATTTGATAAGTCTCTGGAGAGAGATTAAAACAGAAATATAAAAAAAATTACAGTCAAGAATTTTTTGACGAAATAAAAACTGTTAGATTTGTTATGGAAAATACAATCCAACAAAATCAATATCAATATATTTTCAAAAAAATAATATATATTGATAGGTCCGTAGTGCAATGAGCGGGATTGTCAAACTGGTATTTTACACGTCAAACTCCGCGTCACAACGGCTCACACGTTCCCAAAGTTAAACTCAAAATTATTCGAGACAATGACTGTATGGAATATAACGTTGTCGAGGTTAGACTGACTTGTTATCAAAGTCTGAATGCCAACCTGCCAATTCTTCGCAAATGTCGTCCAGTTTCTGTGCGAGGTGGTTCTTCTTCCTTGAGTGCTTGTTCTGCCAGACCTCACGTCGGATAACGCTTCCAGAGGTAGGGGCGGGCAGGTGACGGCCGACAGCCGACAAGAGGCGCTGGTGATGCGAACCGCACGTAGTTCCTTGTAGAGCCTCCGCTTGGCACGTTCACTGCTTCCTTTGCTCTGATTTGGCTCTGATTTATCATAGAAAAAGTAATATGTAACAAGACACGTGGTATATACAAAGATCAAATTACACCCAAATACATACAGATTTAACACTACGCCTCTTTGCGAAGAAGATAAAGTCATAAAATATTACAAAAACAAAGCTTCTCGACACATTTTTCTTCTTTTTCATGCAGCATTCTACGAATGGTCCATGCATAGTAGATGACTAGAGAATTAAATAGTTTAGTACTGAAGCGCGGAATACACAGTTGGAACTTATTTTAGTTGTGCAGCTATAAAGAACGCTATCAACAATTCCATAAGACTTTTCACCGACAAAAGAGGATCGATCTGATTAAAGATATCAAAGTCCTTACGAGTTGGTAGACACGAATCTCACATGGAGAGGCAATCAACCCACACCCCACCCCACCCCCCCCCCCCCCCCCACCCCACCCACACACACACAAGAAAAGAAAAAAAAGGGAAAGCTGCTTGCTCAGATGTCAATGCTGCCGAATTGAAAGAAAATCTAAAAAAGCACCTCAAACAACTCACGACAGAGACATACCAAACTGCAGATTCTGAGAAGGAAAAAGAGAAAACAGATGGATGTAGCCCAAGTATATGGATGCTCCAAGTGCCCAACCCCAGAAGATGATCACAAGCATTGTGATTGTCCTAAGGCTCCAATTGATTTGTTGTGACTGGTTTGAAAAACTTATGAACTAAAGTTTCTAGAATAACTTTTCATGATTGGTTTAAAGTAAGTGCTGAAATTTAAATTTTGTGACTGAGTTACAAAGTTACTTACAAAATTATTGAGTTCCCTCTTAAAAAATAGAAAATGAGTACTGAAGTAATTGACAATATTTCATGTACAATTATATTTTTCATTCTTCATGAATGATACATGTAGCAAAATATTTATGACTATTTATGCCAGGGATGTGATATAGTTTATTTCCGAAATCATAACATAATATGAAAAAATATTCTAGACTATAAGTGACATGATTTTAATAATTTATACAACTACCATTATTACCTTGGTCTATAAAATAAAAAATATATAAATACTATGAAAAAGTAATCACACACTATATTACAAAAAATGTGATTTATGTACGATTTTTTATTCTTCATGTTTAAATAATATTAAGAGAAAAAATAATAAATAACTCCAATTGTATGCAAAGAATATACTAAAAATAAATGTTGTACATTTCTTTAAACAATAATGAGCCAAAATATATATTTACAAACACATAAAACGTAGAAATCATTACAATAGTTTGTACATATAAAGTGAAATACAATATTGTGATGTGATTTAAACAATAATATCTTCATAAAAATCATAATTATACTATATTAAAACATTTTTGAAGGAGAAACATCCACATCATGACCAGTTCTTGAAATTATTATATCTAAAAAATATATTAAATATTAACAGATATGATTATTTTTTTATTTCTTTGCCATCCTTACCTATTATATATTACATAGTGAATGTTAACAATATTTATTTACACTCACAACAAACCAATCACATAGAACTCAACAGAACTTAAGTTTCAGAAACTGAATTAGAGTTCTCAAAAAATGAGTTTTACATAACTTATAACTTATGACTTACACCAAACAAATCGAAACCTAAAGAAAAGCTACAACCCCACATCATAAAGATGGAGAAGAAAAATATAAGTTATAATAATAACAAGGCAAATGAAGAATATACTAAAATGTGTCATTTTTGTTATCTAATCTATAGTAAACTAGCAACATGACACACGGTGATACATCATATCATTTGCTCATTACCACACATGTTGACCTTGACAACTTTGAATCAAACGCATGCAAATCATGTTGTTCATTTGTTGTTTGACAACCTGTTTAAATCTTTGAAGCTAACTTTTCATCGAAAACATGGTATTTGACTGCTAGCATGATAAAATGACATGTTTCACCTCATACTATTTTATCTTTACTTTTTTACCTAGGGGAAACTATAATCCTTTCTTATCGCCACGACCTAGATCAACAAAACTATGCTATTTAATCCACCTTGGTTACTCAAAATACTCCCACATCCACCTTTCGGACCATGCTAGCCACTTATCAAATTTTCTATGTTTTCTCCTATAGTGAACTTTTAACGGTTACTCATCATTCTTCTTGCATTACTATTTACAGATGATCGACATATTACCCTTTTACATACAAATAAGTAGAATTTCTTAACTCATTATGACCATTTTATATGAAATTAAAGTTGGAGCATATTATTGATCCTTCATCCAACTTACATGCCAATTTGTCTCAAACAAACTTGAAAAGCCAACAAATAATATGGATTAGATAATGACCCTCATGACTTCATCAATAAAGGAGATGTTGCCTATCTAAAATTATTTTAATGTATCAATCAAAAGAGCAAAACATGTGTTGAAGGTGAGACCACTAGTTGGTTGCACAACTAGCCACCCATTTATCATATTTTCACATCTAGTTTTGTTTAACACATATTGATAACTAAAACTTAAAATTACAGGAGGAGTTCCAGTCCAGACACTTGTCTAGTGGCATAGTTACACTCCTCCATAAAATACTACCTTCAGAGAAACAATTTTGTTCATTACAATATGTTGTCCGCAAGGGTATATTACACCATTAAAAAATATGATGCATATCTATGACCAAGAAAATAGAATTTTGTGTGTGAAACAAGTAAACCACTTTGTCTCTCCCACTGGATGCTAGAAGATTGCTATGTGACAATATAAACTAGGAAATACAACTCGGTTGTAGTAGGAAAGAAGTTGGGTGTTGGAACTATGGTTCAAGAGGTGGGGATGAATTTTCTTAAAACTACTTACAAAAAATTTATTACACCTCCAAAATATATCCAAAGATAAATATAAAAAATTGATGGAGAGAAAGATTGAACAATCTATAATTGAAGATATATTTCTAGTGTTTCCGTCTTAAAGGATGTGGCTCCACTACCTAGAGAGAGGTAAATCACTAAGAATTTAAATCGTGAGTCGCTCCTTATATTTCATTATAAGAGTTATGCAAATAGACCACCCATTTTAAGATCAAAGTCTAAATGAGGTTCTATTTTCTGGACAAGGGATCCATCAACCTTACAAGGGACTTTTTCATATCCTTAGCCAATGATATTCTGACTTTACCAAAGGACTTACCCACTCTTAGTCAAGAGTCTTCTAACTTTTACTTCTCCTTCACCAAGGACAAAGTTTGACTATAAAGGATGCCTTCCATTTCTACGGGCCGACCAGTGTCCTCCAACTCATCATCCCTAAGAGTCATTGTGTAACCAACAGTTTCTATCCTTTCCAAGAGTCACATGCCCTTCTTACTCTCTTATCTAAGAGAGTTGATCACATGTCTAGTAATAGAGAGAATCTAGAAGGTATAGAAGTTAGAGCTTTCCCAGATATGCAATATAAGTCCAACTCTCGTACATGTATCCTATTCACTATAATAGATGTATGAAACTGATTACTCTCATGAGAGTGGATAGGCTTTCTTTGAGGTGCAACTCTTTCAACTATAGCATAAGTGACCTATGGGCATGTATTTCACCATGAGATGGAGTTTAGTGAATTACATTTATAGTTGAGCATTCCTCTTAATTGTAAGAATTTAGATGTTATAATTATTGTTATTTTTTATTTTATGATATGGGCCTAATAATTTTGGACTATTAGGGTTAAGTTGGCTTCCCTTGTACTTGCCTCTTTTCCTATATATAAAAGAGGAGTGGGTTATCCATTGATATAGGAATATTTCATTAATATCCCATATTATTTTTCCTCATAGTATCAGAGCATTAGTCCTAACCTAGGGAGAAAAAGAGAGACCCTCTATCTAGTGGTCTCAGTCATCTCGTCTTAGTTAGACTGATTGTCAAACATCATCAAGACCTTCATGATTGTCTCCTATCTTATTCTTATATAAAAGTCCAACATTTCTTATTCCCTACGCCAATTATCTTCCTCTCAATTACAACCACCATTATCTGCCTCCCCCATGATATGTCTAGTTGTACCTTTAGAACTCTTTCTTGAGATTCATTTGCAAAAAATTGCATCTTTGCATAAGTTGACCATCCTGATATTATCATCACAATAGCTAATCGTCAGGTCTTGGCATTATTTAGTTCCTCCAAATATGATTTTATTGTGTTGGTCTCAGTTTTGATCCAAACATGATGAAGTATCTGACACAGTTCCAACCATCCATGGTTTGAGTGTTGCAGAGAAGGATACTCCTCAGTTGTGATTAATCTTTTACCACTATTGAGTTCTTTTGTGGTTGTTTAGCTTTCTTTGGAAAAAGGTCTTTTCATCATTTCTATTTTTAGTTTCTACATGAATTCTCACATGTGTATGTGACAATGCCACGTTGTCACGTTATACAATTTGAAATGAAAATAAAAGGGTAGTCTTTCATATATTAATACCACATTTAAACCAGTAGTTGTAATTTCATTAATTTTTTTTAAAATTAACCATAGAGGTACTTTTATTGAGCCCTCTCTCTAGTGTAGGAAAATAGAGATTTAATGTCTATACAAGTGCTCATAGTAAGCCAAGGGGGACTATTAATGAAGGAAAAAATTTCAAAAATAGAGCAAGCATGCTTAGCTAATGTATCTTCCACAATATTCCGCTCTCTAAGTATATGTCTAATGTGAACTCCACACTTGTGAGAAAGCTGTTTAATCTTGGAGACAGAAGGCCTATATTTTCCAAGGCAGGCGTTAGAGGTAGATGCCAAGGTTAATGCATGTATGGAGTCTGAAGTGATCAAGGATTGGTTCCAGTTGTTTGAGTGGCAAACTTCTACCCCTTGGAGGATAGCTTGGAGTTCGGCTTCCAAAGCACAAGGCCTACGCGATACTGAGCCCTTACCAAGATAGTAGGTGTTGCATTCATCAATAGCTAAGATGCATATACCGTTGGGTAGAGATTTTTTGGTGAAGGACGCATCCACCATGACATACCGATAGTAGTTCTAGACAATATTAATTGTGCTGGATGGAGTCTTATGGTTGGGTGGAGACCTACGAATGTTAGCTTGAAGAGTTTGTGCCCGTTGTCAGATGAAGTCAGCTATGGCCACAGTGGATTTTATGATTCCTTCATGAGATTTCTCATTACAACACTGCCATATGTACCAGCATGCCTTCTATAGGATGGGTGGTGAGGAGTCAAGGTCCTTAGGTGCATTACATACTGTGGAGATCCAGATATCTTCAAATTGGAGGAAGAAGTCAATGTCGAGGCCTAGTGCAAGCCAGACTGGTTTACTAAAATTGTAGTCCCTGAGAGCATGTAGAATAGTATCTGTTGCATTGTTGCATAGAGGACAGTCGATACTGATGTTGATATGGCGTCTACACTTCTCGACATTAGTGAGAAGGGCATTGTGCTGGAGTAGCCAGAGGAACACCTTCATCCTGGCTGGAAGGGCTGAAGACCAGATGCTCTCCCAGTTGCTCGGAAGATGGGTTTCTTTTTATTCACGTGCCCACCGATATGCAAACTGGGTAGTGAATTTGCCAGACATTTCTGGGGTCTAGCCCCAATAATCATGACCTCCTTCATCAAAAGGGGTCGGCATAGCTTGGATATGTGCCCAAGTGACTTGGTGAAGGAAATGGTGAATGAATTCCCAATCCCAATCCCCGTTATCTAGTTTCATTGAGCTCACCTTCAAGTTTGCAAGGTCAGCCGGTATTCTGAAGTCAGGTTGTTGGTCTCTGATTGACCTACCTTGGATCCATCGGTCAGTCCAGACAGATGATGTTTTCCCATCGTTAATTACCTTGTAACTGAGATCTTGAACTTTGGGAAAATGTTTCTTAATAAAGCTCCATACCGAAGAACCGACCTGCTTGGTGATGACACCCTTTCGGGCATATTTCTCCTTCATGAGCTTGACCCATGGCTTATATGGTTGATTGAGGAATGACCAGACATTCTTGAGCACGAGGGCATGATTTTGGTCTCAAGCATCCTTAATACCCAGACCTCCAAACTTCTTACTTGAGGTAACCTTCTTCAAAGATACAAAAGATAACTTCCTGTGTTCCCAGCTGCCTGACCAGATGAACTTCCTGACATGCCTATTAATGTCATCACATAGAGAGGGGGACAACTGCACCGATTGCATGGTATGAGTTGGTATAGCCTGAAGGGTTGATTTTGCAAGTGTGATTCTTCCTATCAAGGAGAGATGCCTCATAGACTAGCTATTCATGCGATTTCATATAGATGAGATAACATCAGCATGTGTCTTCTTATTAACCTGATGCTGCAAGATGGGTACCCCAAGGTATTTACCCAGGTCAGTTGTCCAGGGGATTCTCAATTTTTGACTGATGGTACGAATGATCGGAGAGGGGGTATTAGCACTAAAGTAGCATTTAGATTTCTCAAGTGAGATTACCTGTCCCGAGACTTGGCCAAATTTCTTCAAAATTTCTTTCATGACTTTCGCATGGGAGGTAGAAGCTTCCCCCATGAGGAGGATGTCGTCTGCAAAGAGGACATGAGATATCGGAGTACCTCCTTTAGATATAGTAATAGGATTCCAACATCTATGAGATACTGCCTAGGTGATTTCCTGGCTGAGGTGCTCCATACATAGGACAAAGACATATGGGCTAATGGGGTCGCCCTACCTGACCCCCTGGGAAGCTTTGAAAGGTTGTGGGGGGGATCATTCCCAAAGAACTGAGGAGGATCCCTGTGTGATAATTTGCATAATGATATTACAGATATTATAATTGGAAGGCCCGTTTTGCTTAAGTTATCATTGATGAAGTCCCAACTCATCCGATCAAAGGCTTTAGACAGATCAAGCTTGACACACATACAACGCTTGAAAGTTGTCTTTGATTTCATAGAATGGATAATCTCTTGGACAAGAAGAATGTTATCACTGATGAGTCATCTTGGGATGAAAGATAATGGGATGGAGAGACCCAATCATTGATAAAAGGTTTAATCCTTTCAACAATCACCTTGGAGATAAGTTTGAAGCACCCATTGTTCAGCGAGATAGGCCGAAGGTCGCTGCAACTTTGGGGGGGTTTCACCTTAGGAATAAGAACCATGTGCGAGTTTGCAAGATATTCATCTATCTTCTCTATAGTAAAGGCCTTCCTAATCGTTAGCATGATAGAGGCATTGATAGTACCCCGGTTTTTCTATAGGAATTCATTGTGTACACCATCGAGTCCCGGGGATTTGGAGGGGGCCATGAGAAAGAGAACAGAACAGACCTCTTCAACCAAAGGAATAGCTGCAATCTTGTTGGGCACATCGACCGGAAGAGAGGGAAAGGCACCTACATAGGAAGCAACTACCGCAGGGTCAGGCCTGCGGGTGGCAGTGAGAAGGTTGGATAAGAAACCAATGATGAGGGATTTAACATCCTGTGGAGAGGTTATCCAATCACCTACTGCATTCATAAGCTTGATGATCTTATTGTAGTGACAGCGAGCTTGGACATAAGAGTGAAATAACTTGGTATTATTGTCACCAAGAGTGAGCCAATCAATATGGGCTCGTTGCTTCCAATCAACCTCCTCACATAAGAGAAGCTGGTTATATTGTTCCTATAGGCAAATGGAATTGTCAATGAAATTATTGACATGAGGAGATTGTGATTGTACCTGACATGCATTGATTTTATGTAGGAGCATGTCCTTTTCCTTTCGATGGCTATTAACTCTTTTCTTGTCCCATCTTTGAGCTATGGTTTTGAAGTCATGTAGAGCTTCATGAAAGGGAAGGTTATTCTTCCAGTTACGTAACATGTCAGTGTGGAAGGATGGTGTCATATGCCAGCTACTTTTGGTCCTGAAGATATACTATTTTCTTGTCGATGCAGCATGATCTCGAAGGAGAAGGGGATTGTGATCCGAGTTAATATGGGGCATGACAGTGATTGTCATATCCGGATATAACTCAACCCAATCGTTGTTTGCAATGGTGCGGTCTAGTCGCTCCTGGACTTGTCCTCTTTAGAAGGTAAAGAATTGGCCTTGGATTCTTATTTTTGAGAGGCCAGTAGTCAGTAGACATTCATTGAAGCGGTTGAAGGCTGATTTATCAAAATATGTGCCCCCTTTCTTCTCAGAGATATCCAACATGGTGTTGAAATCACCAAGGGCTATCCAGGCCGAAGAGATCGTGGCTGATATTTCTTCTTGGCGATTCCAAAGGAACATGCATTTAACTGGATTAGGACTACCGTAGACCACCGTAAGGAACCAATTGTTGTTAACTTTACAGTGGATGAATTGCATGTGGTTGTATAGAATTTTGGTGTTGCAGTGTGAGTTATCCCACATGAGCCAGATGCCACCTGAGAAACCAATGGATTTGACTCTATGAGAGTTAGGGAACCCCACTTTTTTAATGATGATTTCAGCAATTGAGCCTCTTCAATGAGGCTCCACAATAGCTAGGATCTGAAGCTTATGAGAGAATTTAAGCTCTTTCATTAGACCAACTATACCTCTTTTACTTGCTCCTTGGATGTTCCAGCAACAGAGATTCATTAAAAGAGGTAGATGAGAGAGCTTGGTTAATTAATCGCAGCACACAAGCCCACCACCTGTGTGTCACCATTATCATCCTTCATAGAAGTATCATCGGTAGGGAGGTCTTCCTTGTTCCCAAACTCAAGAGTTCGGGCTGTTGTGGTTGCATCTGGGGTTGGGAGGGCGCATCCTTGAGGGGTGGGTCCTGTGTTCGACCTTTCTTCCTGACTCTGTCCAGGCTCTGGATAGATTGGTAAACACTTTTTCTATTCCTCAACATAACGAAACCATTGCCTTCCTGACCCTGCCGAAGGAATGGTGGTTGTTGGTGGGCATTTGTTGTTGTCTTGGTTGCACAGAATTGGTTGGAATCTCTGGATGGTGGGGACGTTGGCCTACCCTATAAGATCTCATCTTCTTGGAAATGAACAACCGTACTGGACTGGGCTATATCATCCTTCTTTTTGGTGCGATCATTGGGGTTTCCTTTGTTAGCTTTAGAGGCTTCGACCTGCTTTTTGGCTTGCCGCTTCTTCTTTTTACTCATTGCGGTTTCCCAATCTGCATCATCATCTGATGCTTCCATATCGTTGATAGGGACTGGCTCCATGTCTTTAGTCCTCTTGCTTGTTTCTTTGCCTGAGGCTTTCTGCGATGGTTTGGTTTGTAGTTTCATATCTCAGGTTTTTGAGCATGTATGGCCATGGTGTACATGACCCCTGGCAGAGGAACCAGGGTGGAAGATGAAGTTGTCACGTCTTGTGGTGACTAGACAAACTTGCATTCAGTGTCTGTATGACCCACCCTACCACACTTCATACAAACCGACGGCAGGCTTTCATACTGTAATTTGAAGTGTTCATTGTTGATGAATATGGCAGGGAGGAGGGGCTTGGAGGTTTCAACCTATAATGCAATATGAGCGAACTTCCCTCGATGGCCTTGGGATGTAGTGTTATTGATTTTAATGGTTCTATAGATGAGGTTTCCGACGCTTGATAGCAGCTAATTTTGGTACAGAAAGACCGGGAGTTCCGGGATCCTAACCCAGACAACTAGCTTCCTGGTAATTGGATCCAATGGCCGGAACGAGGGGGACCAAGATTGCACAAAAATATAGTTTCGAAACACCGTCCAGGGGCTGCCCGTCATAGCCGTCAAGAAATCTATTTCGCTAGCAAACTGTACGATATAATATCCTTGCTCCAGGTCAATGACTCTGAATGATTCAGTAGGGTGCCACATGGACTAGATTCTATTAAGTAGAACTTGGAAGCCAATGGTGATGCCAATAGCCTTGACAATGACCGCATGCTTCCATGGCTCAAGTAATGGTTGTATTGCTTCTCTGCGAACCATGATTGAAGGGAGGATGTCAGATAGATCAACAGATATATCCATATCCTTTACTAGATCAAGGGATATGGGGTTTAGATATGATAACGTGCCTCTTGCCTTTCTTTTCATTGCATCCTTATACGAGGGTTTATCCATGCCCTCATTTTCTTTAACTTGACTCATATCCACATCACCATCAGCAGGGATGTCTTTGAGTTCCGTCGTGGAGGCGTTCTCCGGGAGGCGTTGCTGGTGAGTGAAGCCCCAGCCGCCGCGGCCTCTGCCACGGCCGCCATCAGCCCTGCGACTGCCAAACCCTACCTATGCCATAGAGAGATTAAGAGACCAACACTTTAAGAGTCCAACACATGTAATTTTTTTTTTTTTTTTTTTGATGAACCCAGCGTGCCACTCCTTCCATTAACTGACCAAAATAACGGGATATATACAGTGCATAGGCCAACGCCCAAAGAAAAAAAGAAGAACAGCAAGATAGAGAAAAAGAACGCCTGACAACAAAAAAGACTATCTGTACAGCTTTAAGCGTGTAAAGCTCTCGTATCTATGCAAACAGCACTCCATATATCTATAGAACTCCTGTTAGCGCCCCCAAAAATCCTCACATTCCTTGCCAACCAGATCTTCTGTATAATCAGACCAGCAGCCGTTTTTTCCTCTCCAGAAAACTGCAGCAAGTCGCTCAAAGAGCTAGGCTGAACCCCATAGCTCCCTTTGAAAGCATTCCACAAAACAGACCCAAACGTACACTCAAACAGCAAATGGTGCAAACCCTCCTCCTCATTACAGCAGAGAGCACACCTTGTAGCCATAGAAAACCCAGCTCTTTTCATATAATCGCAAGTGGGAACTTTGTTAAGGAAGCATTTCCAAAGAAAACAAGAAGTACTTCTCGGAAATTTGGCTTTCCAGACCCAACTAGCCCAATTGACCTTCCTTCCACTCCTTCTAGAAATCTTCCAGCCATCTTTGATCTTGAACTCACGCTTCCCATCACATAGAATATGGTCCTCATCATCAATAAGGTCCTTCATCCCACTAACAGCAGTGCGAATCACATCAATACCTCTGATGTTAGGCAAATTCCAGTTGCTGTCCAAAACACACGAGGCAATACTGCAATTAGGACCTTTACCCATGCGAAGGATCATATGATCATCACATAAATCCAGCATCTTCCTTTTGCCATGAAGCCACGGGTCATTCCAGAAATGAAAAGTTTTACCATTCCCAACACGAAACTCCAAATTAGCCTTCAACATATTCCTTGAACTCAACAGCTTCCTCCACATCCATGGGGCAGTAGACTTGCACCCCACAGACCAAATGGAATCATGTTTTATGTATTTTTCGTGCAGCCATTTCACCCACAAAGAATCTTTTCTATTGGCTACATCCCACAAATTCTTCAGCAGACCAGCCTTAGACCAGTCCTCCACCAACCGAACTCCAAGACCTCCTTCCTCCTTAGGTTTACAGATTTGATCCCAAGACACCGTATGGATATGTTTCCTCTCTTTTGAATCCCCCCAAATAAAGTTCCTCATGTGTTTCTCTATATCTAGCACCACTGCCTTCGGGAGAGGAAAAGCGGATGACCAAAACACATGATATGTCGATAGGGTGGATAAAACCAACTCCACACGACCAGCAAAGGACAGCAAATTTCCTTTCCAAGTATCAAGTTTCCTTTTAATCTTATCAGTAATCGGAGCACACATCGCCTTGGTCAACCTACCAGTGAAAAGGGGAAGACCTAAATATCTGACCGGAAGATCCACTCTATCAATATTAAGAGCTTTCTTGATACTCTCCAGTTGCATATCAGCTCCTTTACTCAAGAACAATTGACTCTTAGTGTTGTTGAGCCTCAACCCCGAAATAGAACAGAAAGTATCCAGCACTTCAGCCAGCTGTTGGGCATTCTTACTATCCGCCTTAGTGAACAAGAGAAGGTCATCAGCAAAAATAATGTGAGAAATCCCAAAGCTATCCGAAGCCCTAAGAGGGGAGATCAAATTCTCCTTAACAGCAGCCTCCATCACCGAAGTAAAACCCTGCATAGCCAGAACAAAAAGATAGGGGGCTAGAGGATCGCCCTGCCTCACCCCATTTGAAGCCTCAAAGGGAGTAGAAGGGGAACCATTAATCAAGACTTGAAAAGTTGCAGTGTTAAAACACACATGAACCCAAGACAGCCAACAAGGGGGAAACTTCATCTTATCCATCAAAAAAAGAACGTAGTCCCTTCTCACAGAATCATACGCTTTAGAGAGGTCAGCCTTGACACATAAAGCAGGAGGACCACTGACCGAAGAAAAAGTACTCAACATCTCATTTGCTAAAAGAATAGCATCACTAATAACTCTGCCTTTGATGAAAGCAAATTGATTTTTAGAAATCATATTAGGAAACACATCCCTAAGTCTATTTGCCATAATCTTTGTAATGATCTTGAACATTACATTACAAAGAGAAATAGGCCGGAAGTCTTTGAGATTTGTAGCTCCATGTACCTTTGGAATAAGAGTGATAAAGGACCTATTGCATTCTCTCAAAAGCTTCCCAGACTCAAAGAAATTCAGAATAGCTTTGGTAACATCATCCCCAACAATCGACCAGCAGTTCTTAAAGAAAGCTCCATTAAAACCATCCGGACCCGGAGCCTTATCCACATTAAGATTATTTACAACCAGGTCAACTTCCTCCTTAGTGACCCTCTTACTCAGATTATGGATTTGAGAATGATTTAGCATAGGAAGCTCCCACTTTTGGTTCCAGAGAACAACATTCGAATCTGAAGAGTTGAATAAAATTCTGTAGAAACTCACAACATGGTCAGTAATCTCCTCCAAATTACTAAAGGATTTGTCACCCTCATTAAGAAAATGAATGCTGTTATGAATCCTTCTGGTCTTGAGAGTAGCATAAAAGTAAGAAGAATTTCTGTCACCCTCTTTAAGCCATATGGCTCTAGATTTCTGCCTCAGAAAACTCTCCTCATCAAGAATAGCTTTACTTAGAGCTTTCCTCTTTTCAGACAACCTGCCTTGTAGCTGTAAATCACTAGGATCATTGTCAACCATATTTTGTAATTCAAGAGCTTCAGTTTCTAACTCTTTAGCTATCGAAGAGAAGTTACCAACATGAACTTTATTCCAATTCAACAAGGCTTCCTTAACAGCATTCAGCTTTCTATACACTCTATACATAGGAGCCCCTTCCACCAACACATTATTCCACGCCTCACTCACAACCTGATTGAAACCAGGCTGCGTGATCCAGCTATTAATGAACCTGAAAGGTATGCTCCTCCTTCTATTAGTTTGTAGATGTAATAACTGGACCCGATGATCACTTATCATATTAGAAATAACCTCACACCACCGAAGTAAAACCCTGCATAGCCAGAACAAAAAGATAGGGGGCTAGAGGATCGCCCTGCCTCACCCCATTTGAAGCCTCAAAGGGAGTAGAAGGGGAACCATTAATCAAGACTTGAAAAGTTGCAGTGTTAAAACACACATGAACCCAAGACAGCCAACAAGGGGGAAACTTCATCTTATCCATCAAAAAAAGAACGTAGTCCCTTCTCACAGAATCATACGCTTTAGAGAGGTCAGCCTTGACACATAAAGCAGGAGGACCACTGACCGAAGAAAAAGTACTCAACATCTCATTTGCTAAAAGAATAGCATCACTAATAACTCTGCCTTTGATGAAAGCAAATTGATTTTTAGAAATCAGATTAGCAAACACATCCCTAAGTCTATTTGCCATAATCTTTGTAATGATCTTGAACATTACATTACAAAGAGAAATAGGCCGGAAGTCTTTGAGATTTGTAGCTCCATGTACCTTTGGCTCATTAATTAAATACATGAAGATTAGAAAATAAACATTTATATTTTGGAATTGTGAAATAATTCTCTACAAGACGGTAAGTTTTATAACCAAATTCTAATATTATAGCTATGTTATTTTTAAGGATCTTTCCTAGTTGGAAAAATTTTCTAAAATTCATATCTACTCATCTATGAGTCAGATTAATAAATTAAAATACACAACATGATCACAAAAATATATTCTACAATATGATATTTTTATAGCCTAACTTACTAATCATAAAAAGACAATATTATTCATGTAGTTTATGATATATTGATCCTAATTTCACACATACGGTTAATAGGTTGGTTGAATATTTGATGAAGATCTAGGGTTAACTTTGGACAAATCTAGAATTGAGGATGCACTTTGCATCCATTCTTGATTTTACACCTATGTTTTCTCTCTCTTTGTCCTTTGAGACATACTACCCTATATATTATTTCTTTCTTCTGTGATGTAGACTCATGTGAGTGGCTATATTGCAAAATTGATCTCCTGGTCTAGTTAAAATATTGGATATGCTTGTTACATTTTGAGGTTATATTTAGTCCATCCTATTTCATGGTATAACTATAATTTGTGGTTTTCAACTAAGTTGGTCTATATCTGACATTGAACCCTATTTTCAAGTAATGGCCTCCTATGCAATTATGATATATCTTAATCGTGGATATGGTTGATTATTTATTTTTTATTCTTCTAACCCTTCTTGATAACAAGTTGATGATGCTCATCCCTTTACATGGAAATGACTATACTTGATCATTCCCATCTAACTTACAAGTGTGAATTGACTAGTTATAACTAGAATTAGTGACACCATGTTTTAGGCACTAGGTTTTATTCCCCCAATCGACACTTGGGTTTTATTTCACATCCACATATTATATAAGGCATTGTGTTTTATTACCTACCATGCACTAAGGTTTTCTTCCTCTTAAAAAAATCTTTATTGGTTAAGGACTATGTTTTATATCCCTAATCGATACTTGATTTTATTTCCCATGCACATATTATATAAGGCATTGGATTTTATTACCCTACCATGCACTAAGGTTTTCTTCCTCCTATAAAATTCCTTATTTGTTTGGCACTAACATTTTATTCCTTATATCTTACTATGGAATACATGGGTTTCTATCAGGCTTTTTAGTATATGCTAGTCTTCTTCATACGCACGATGCACTATTTATACTTGTGATATTTTTCTATGATATTGATGAATGCATGAGCCCTAAAAATGATTATCTTCTTTGAGTGAATCACCTTTTTTGTTAATTATTATTCTTTTGATAATATATTTGGATGATATGATATCTTTCTCTTCATAGGGAAAGAATTTATAAGTATATTGTTGTCGTGATCCCCTAATATTGCTTAACTTCTATTTATATGCACATACCCCTTTTTATGCTGATAATTCCATGTTTTCTTCTTTTGTGGGGTATGTTTCCAACCCCTTAGGTAAATGACCTTGATGACATGAATTGATGACTAGGACTTTGCTTAGTAGATTTGACATTCAGGAGATAGACTTGAAGTAGCTCAATATTTCCTCTACATAGATATCGAAGTTTACCCTTGTGTCCAAGAGGGGGGTTATTATGTAATTGTGAAATTGTAAATAGCCAATTTGTTTCTATAATTTGGCCTTTATGATATCCATTTATCCAAGAAAAAGTAATAGTTATTGATCCACTGTGAAAAATTGGTGTTTTTATATGGATGGTGACTCATACACTATTTATAAAGGAGAGGATCCCCTCTCAGGTCCCACTCATTATAGTATCTACCTTCTCTATAAATGTTCAAGTAGAAAAATTAGACACAAACATATCAAACTCTTTAGTCATCAATAAATAAGGGATTTGTCCATGTATCCCCTTCAGTTAGCATTGTGAACCCTATACTACAGTTGCCAAAATTGTATGTCTATAAGCAAGGTTTTTTTAATTATGAGGATTTACCTTGGGGTATCATGGATTTACAATGAAATTATTGATGTTGAAATGGTTATACATCTAAAGACGACCATGGTCCTTCCTCAATATTCATATGGATAGGTATATATCACCTCTAGGTATGTTTCACAGATATTTAGAGGATTTATTATGTGGATCTTACTAAATTAACGAAATGAAACATAGACCACAGATATATGGTTTAAATAAATACAAAAATATAAAGCAAGGTAAGTCTACTACTTATTAGCTAGAATTACATCCTAAGGTTTTTTCTACTAAGAACATATAAGAAAATTCTACAACAGACACTTTTGTCCTAGTCATAGATAAATCACCAACTATAGAGAATACACATATTTTAATAGATGAATCCAACAATAATAACCATTCAAGGTAATTTAGGAAAGCTCAATACTTACTAGTAAAGGTTTGTCCATCATTAACCTAGTAGAAAATAACAACCTAATTATTCAGCAATGGATTTGGAATAATCATATAAGAGTAATTAGTTTCTCATATATAGTTGTGGGATATAAATGTATTCAACTTTCCAAATAATTTTCCTTGATTAAACTTGGTTTTACCTACCAAGACAAGAACACTCTAGTGTATAATCTAAGAGACTCACCATACATGTGATAGCTCTCTAAGATATTCGTATGATCTCTTGGTATGTCCTAATTGCACAAGTCTGTTGGTTCTCGAGAGCATAAACACGATAAAAAACTAGATTAGATCCTCTTAATGATCCTATGTCTAGGTTGGGGATAAGAAATTTAAATATTGTCATGCTGAAATTCTAATAGTTAAATCACTATCTAGACACATATTCATGTCTTGATCATTATGTGTGGTATTTGGTCAAGAGTGTCCAATAAATCTAGCTTGGTGACCTTTATGACCTAATAAAAAATCATGATCATGTTGAATTAGGTGCTTCATAGACATCATGAATGAATGAGTCAATCAATATCTATTGCAAGATGTGTGCATTAATCTAAATGACCATGGTACATTTACACAAACTTAAAGTTCAATGATTGAGGAAATCCATGAGAAGTTGGGTGTTTGTAGTATTAATGTATGAAGATCCTAGTGCTTAATATGCAAATTGTGAAATACAATGAGACACATTGTCACTAATGGTAACAATTTGTAAGTGTGGTTTATGATGGATGCACACCAAACTTAGCATTGGCATGAGTCTGACATCCTCGATGTTGCACACAAATTATGAAACTTCATGATAGAAATACTTATAAACATTGGTATTCAATGAAAGAGACTTTTTACCTTGGGTTTGGTGATATTGGAAAATTCTTGTACACCAAGTTACCAATAGAAGTTAATATATCGGCTATATTCATGCAAATGCCTAAAATGATAAACAATAGGATCTAGCCATCTTCTACCTATATCACTCTACTTGTTTTAGGAGTTTTAAAATCTTCAAGGATAAAAAGAGAAATGAAGGATTATACATTATTCCTAACTCTCATATCATATATAGAGAAAGTTATTGAGGATATTTCTATTACAACATTTTTCTATAACGATACAATAATAGAGAGGACAACCCCAATCCACTATTCCAATTTACATAAATATCACATATGTCCAATATGATGTGACTTCTAGAAATATACCATTCTGGGACCAAAATCTTATATTTCATAAATCTTAATTCTTTATTTGTTTGATAATTCAATGACTTCAAACAAACATTCATACCCAATTGGAATTGTAATGTTTTTACATAATACCTTATTGTGATATTCAAGAAATATCTCGAGTGTGATCACATGGAAACTATATCATGAGTAAGAAATTCACAGTGTCTTCCCACACATCTTTTTGAGATATGTTGAAAATGAGTCACACATTGACTAAATATTTAATGATGAATATTTGAGTGTGTTAGAATTCCTTTATAGAACATTAATATTCAGGTGGATGTATAAAGAAATTACTATTTTATGTATAATCCATGATATTAGTTTCGATCAAATGACTACACATGAAATTAGTATCACATTATACTAACAAACAATATAATGACCTTCCACTTCTATGGTCTTATTTATTAGATGAATTAGAAAATGATTTTATTGTGTACAAGTGTCAAACTCCAAATACATCAGGAACAATGTGTATCATGATTATCAACATTCACAAACACTGGCATTATTAAAATCTTCTTGAGGATCTCATTTCTAAAAATGACATTAGGTGATGGGGGTCGAGGTTGGCGTGTACCTAATAGAGGAGGAAGCGAGTACATAGTTGTAGAATTATGTTATGGTCTCAAGATTGTGATGGTAAGAAAGATGATGAGTCCAATGAGAAGGTATAGATATTCAAACTATTAATTAAGCTGACCTTAGATTAGTATTTAGTTCGAAAAAGTGAGATATTAGGTTTAACATTGAAATAACTGACCCCTTGTCCAAGAAGGTGGGAAGAATTTAGTAAATGAAAGTTGATTTTATTATTTTCTCCTTTGAAATAGAACATGTCCCAATATTGAACTTGATAGTGAAGAAATAATTTCTCCCACTATAAATTCTTAAATTCAATGGTTGTTGGTTCAAATCTTGGATCCTTTTAAGGGACCTCTATGGTTAGCATGATATCCTAATTTGGTTATCCCATGTAATTATTCAACGTCCAAAGGAAAAAAGATAGTTTGGAAGTTTCTCTCACACATGAAGCTATCATTAATTTGGTAAATATTTAAAATTTTGCAATGTCATAAAGTATTTATGAATTCAAATTGGATTCCTCCTTAGTATGACAAACTGAGATGTGTCCTTCTAGACTGTGAGCCTCATTGATCAATAAAAGCACTACATTGTGGCACAATTAAGACATCAAAATGATTTCATTGAAGTAATGAATGGATGACCATGGGTCCTCTTTGACCATTACCTTGAACTGGAATATTGGACGATCAATTTCAACATGTATGATGAATTCCCCATAAACCTATCGGCCTGGGTATGTTTTGTTAAACCACCACTTCACCTCTATGAACAAGACTTTATAAAAAAGATCAACAATGGAATTGCAAAACTCGTCAAGCCTAGTATTAACAAAAGCAAAGGAAATCAAGGGTTCTATGCAAATGCAGCATTGTGTTCGATACTTCAACACCTCTCTCTCTACAATAATTTGGAATGGAAGAATCGTAAAGAAAGAAATGAGATCATCCCCTTACTTTATTATGGTTGTAGGGAATTAGTTCATGCCATGACCAACTGCTAAATGAAACTTAAAGACTAGGATATCACAAATGTCATCCATCCCATGAAATATACAACTATATACAAACCCTCTATCATGTGGTATAATGATGACATGTAGGTTGCACCTAAACCTAGAAGGAGGTCGCTGCAAAAAATTGATATTAATTCAGAGATGAAAATAGACAACATATTGATATATATTGATGATGATGACACATAAACATCTATTATATACACCTCAAACTAATGGTATTGGTAAAGGAAAATCCCTAGGGGTACTATGGTATGGAAGAAATCAAAAAGTTACCTGCAAACAATGAGGATTACAGAGAAGAAACTAAAATGGAATCTTAGATGGCTATTGAAGAAATCTATTAGAATGATATCCAATTTGTCCCACAAGTCAAAGATGATCATGATTCTATGAGTCTAAATGGATATGAAGTTTGGGGTTATTTGTGATCGAAACTTGGAGGATATTTAGGAGGAAGTGATAGAGATAAAACACTCAGATCAACAACTCTTATTGAAAAGCCAGTCTCTATTGGAGGATCAATCAACCCGATCAAGAGATCAAAGAGACCTACTATGAAAATAAAATACAATGCAACTGTCCTTATAGTAAGAATAAAAGAAAGAGTAATGAAGATATGTAAGAGGATGTTAAACTTTATTTTCCATCTGGGCATGTTCCATTCCAAAAGGAAGGATGTCCTTGATGGACATCCCTAACTCTGTGCTTTCCTTTTTTGTTTGTCGCTGTGTTGAATATTCAAGGTGTGTGTAGTGATGACATGTCATTTCTAAATGAGATGATCTTGTTGAAGAAATCCTCTAGTCTGAATTTCATAAACCACACCTTGTAGTCATGTCCAAGCAGATCTTAGTATGAAAAGATTACGCTTTAGAAACTCCATTAGGTTCAAATGTATTGTATTATCATCTACAATATATATTCTCTAAATCTCCACTTTAACCGTGTATCAAATCATCAAATGTTATTATACATTTATCCATAGAAACCTAAAGGGAACTTGATTATTCACCTTCATTTATAGTGGTGCAATCTAGGGCCTCATATAGGGCTTTAAAATCACTTAAAGGGATTGCCCCTAATATATTTGAACCTTGAGTCACTCTTGGAGATTTAGTTTGGTTTTTAATATAATTGAGAAGAAAGGAAGTAAGTATATGGACCTAATAATCACTTCATCTATGAAGCATTTCCACAAAATAAACTCTTATTATGAACTCTTTGATATGGATTTCAAGTGTAATCCTTTTACTTTCAAGACGGGGACCCTAAGAGAGACTTGATAGATCCTTAGTCAATCATGAGTTGCTAAAATATTATCCATCTTATGTTATTGACCATTTGAACATAATTCAGTATGTTCATTTCCCATTCCATCTTGTAAATGCTCGCAATACCATGAAGGCAAAGGTTTTTAAAATAAAACTGCATGCAGAACCAACAACAACTTCAAATGTTTTTTCAAAATCAATACGATCGATACCCTCCCTTCCATTATGAAGTAATTCACCTCATTCCTCATGTGGACAAGTGGGAAAGAAACGATGCCCACATATCCAAATTCAAGAAAAAGTTTCTCATTGATCAGATCATGGAAGTGAAAAAAATATTAGCTATCTATATTGATGTCATCCATCTATTGTCAATGGCATCCTATCAAAGGATCTAAGAAAACACTAGAAAAGGATGAGAAGAACTAGAAAATAAAAGTGCATAACTAACTGGTTAAATTTGGTAATAGTACCTCAAATTTTTTCTCTAATTTTTTAAAATATAGACAAAGATCTAAAAGAAAGTAAAAATGTGGCTCAAAATAAGAAAGATGATTTGGTGGGTGAAAAGGATTTTGCATGCCCCATATCTATGATTACTTATTGACCATTTTTATTCCAAGAAGAAGTTCAAGTAATAACCAAAATTTCCTCCATAATATATGTAGCAATTTCCAAATTATCAATAATATCAACAAGGAAAATATTACTAATCTTCAGAAAGAAGAGGAAGTCAAGAACATATTATTTTTGTTGATGGGAAAGAAGTTAGGTAAACATGATGGATTTGAAGTCCATCTCTAACTTATTTTGGATGATGTTCTTGAACTAGTCATGATTAATACTCAGATGACCGTAATCGCAAATTTTGATGTTCCGTCATAATGTAGTCACTTCATGCCAATTTCAGTATCCCAATGTATGTACAAAATTAATAAAAAAGATAATTTAATTATGAGAAAACAATGTTAATGCCGGACTTGATGGGTCTCATGCAAAGTACCATCATTCAAGGTTGACATATCTCTAGAACATTCTTTTGCTTCAAGAACTTGTCAATTATTCAAAATCTATAAAACATAATATTATGGGAACCAGAAGTGATCACATTAAGGATTTCCTCTCCTCACATGGGACTTCATCTTACCTCTTAAAGTCTACTTTTCCTCAAGGCTTATCCACTATCTTTAAGGACATATTAAAATTATGTGAGGTCAATATTCTCTAGAATGGGGACAACTTCCATATATTCACCCAACTCAAGGAGTGAAGCAAACTGACCCATTATCTCCATATTTATTCATTCTTTGTAAGGAGATATGGTTCCACCTCATCAATAATGAAGTAAAAGTCAAATATTGATACCTATCAAAGGAGTATAAATCGATCTTAAGTTTTCTCATATACTTTTCAAATTATGTTTTTCTTTTTGTTGATGCCTATTCAAAACAAGATATAATACTCTTTCATCTAACTCTAAGACCTAAAATTTACTCTTTAGAAACCAATATCTTTCTATTATGATATTCTTCCAACTTTTATGAAATGAACCATAAAAATTATACTGGGTATTTTTGTTCCCGGTGCATTAGCGAAATATTTTAACACCATTACCTTTCACATAAAAAATTCATAAGCTGACTTATGAAAAGTTCTTTGAAAAATGGCAAGCCTTATAAACATATGGGGATTTAAAGAGCTTAAATCTTGCAGGGAGACCCACCTCAAATAAATCTACCTTACTAGATATTCTTCCTCTACCATGCAGACAACCAAAATTAACAACATATTTTGTGATAAAATTGACAATGATATGAGAAGTTCTATATGGTAAAATGGAAAGGGAACTACACCTAGATGTAAAGTCACCTGGATAAAACACATGATCCCACTCCGTATTGTAGCTTGTTGAGTTTTTTCTATTCAATATCTAAATGGATCCTTTCTTATGAAAATAGTTGGGATATTAGGAGAGGAAGGGTTGTTCATTGGTATCACCTGATCATCTAGAAGTATAGAAGATGGGTTGATGCCACTGTTGTCAACTTCTCTACTACTAGTCAAGCCTTCAATCCAATGAATATGCTATTTGTGAAAACAATTGGTGATCTATCCTTTCAAGACAAAATATAGAATTTAAGAATTCCAATTGGGTTCCTCATGAAGCCTCATTCTGTACTAATAATTTGCAAGTTGTACCTGATGGCGTTCTTGACCTCAAATTTTTTTGTCTTGTTCATGATGGTGCACAAGACATATATTTACTCCCAGACACTTTAGTAATTATATATTGATGAAGATCACCTACATGTTAAACCAAGACCCTCACATGGGTCATGAGGAATGGATGGGGTCTCAAGGATTATTGTGATTTTTGGGTGGATTTTGCCTATCCATGTTCATAGCTATCTCTAACATAAAAGTTTTAGATCATTGGTTGTAGTTCAAAAAGTTAAAATTTCCATTCACAATTTTCATCCACATATGGCTCGCTCATAGTTGTTTTCTCTCTTCAACAATGCAAGGCAAAAGAGAAGGATATGACTAACATCAATTTGTGCTAGTATTGTCACGCTACAAAGGAAACTCTTCTTCCCGTGATTCATTATTGTACCTAAATTCTATCTATCTAGAACCCAACTAGAACTATTTCTAAATATCTAGGCTACCCCAATATCAGCAAAAATTTACTGATAAAGTGAAACATCCAATTCATTAACTTCAATCCTAGATAAATTGAAACCTTTAGTTTGATCTAGTGGCATATTTGGAAGGTTGCATCAGTGATCTTTTTTTAATGGAAAGTACAAACCACCATTATTAGTAACTATCAGTATCATACCTACCATGGACATAATGAAAGTTGCTCATGGAGGCAATAATAAATGTTTGCCAAAACTTAAAGGTGGACTGTCATACTTTGAGGAACTTAATGAAAGATGATGATAAAACAACATTATTCAATGAGATCATATTGTAAAGGCCTTTCAGATTTGGTTGTTCAAAATCATTTAGGGAAGTAGAACACGGCTTCAAAGTAGATTATCTTGCGTTCAATTTCAATTGGAAGCTAAATGAAGAGGCATTTTGGAAGGTCTAAAGGTTGTTATCATAATGAACTATTCTTAATGAATTATTAGATATGATTCTCAACTAGAAGTTCATATCTACAATTCAAGGCTTCCTAGTCCTCTATCAATTCATAATGAACCCATTAAATTACTATTACATGATTGAAAATTCAATATTGATCTATCCTTTTTGATCGAAGGAAATCCAAACAAGTAGTTGATACTTTGTATAAGATATACATAAACAAACCATCTCTCTACGTGTAGTTTAATACTCCTTCTTGACATGTTTGTAATCTTTTTATCCTAGATAAATTAGGAAGTAATCCTTCTATATGAGTTCCTTTTAATGTTGAAGAGTTTTTAAGATCTGATATAAGCACCTTTTTCCTTGGTTTATCTCGTAACAAGCATGGTTAAAATGTATTATTATCATGTGATGATGGTGAAGACTATGGGACACTAGAGAGTAACATCACTTCAATGTTAAGAGTTAATTATGATAGTGAATAATAATCAAATCCAGTGTTCTCTAACTGGTACCTTTGTGTCTGGATTAATATCTAATATTTGTCAATAATGAGATATGTTCATCAATCAACTAACACATTGATCACAAACAATAATGACTAGAATTAATTGGTATAAGTCACAATCTTGTTTTTATCGTAGATTCTTTTTTTATGTTGAAGTCACATTTACTTGGAGTTCCATTAATATATAAAAATTATCCATGGATACTTGTTAAGCTCATGAATATTCTAGAATGAAATTAGAGTAGTAACAAAATACCATTTTGTTAACTAAATAAAAATTACAAAACATCCATGCAAAACTCATCAATGGAATATCTTATAGGGAATACTTGCCAATAGTCTCACCCATGCATTGATATAGATAGCTCAAGTATCTAATACCAAGTCATATAAAACAAAAATCTTGGTTATTCAACACTAATCCCTTTGTCAAATGAATGCAAATGTTTCTCTCTATCAGGATCTTTTTATATTTATATGTTCATTTTGAATGATATCTTGATAAGATAAAATTCTTGAGATATTGTAGGAATATTGATGTGACATGGGTTCCTTGAAATGCATGGTATCCTTATTATGAAATAATAATAAGTCTCTAACTTCATCAGAGTCAGGAACACCTATGGTTCACTAACTAATTTCTTAAATAATACATATTTCTTTATAGCATTTGGTATAGAAATATACTCAAATACTATTATAGCATTCGACAACATGTTGATTTGAAATATTATCACACATTAAATTTCCTATGGTTGAAATCCTTAGGTTTTACCTTAAATAACGTACAAAAGTCTCCCACATTCATAGAGGGATCTTATTGTAGTACATTTTAGGATCAAACCTAAAGTAAAATGTTTTTAGGAATTATCCTGATTAAGGTAGCCGCATAAGAACTAGCACTTATCACAATAGATGATGGTTTGTTGATTATTCTAGGATTGCAAATATTAAAAGGGATGAATTAATTGTTGATTATCAAAATAGAAAAATATTAGGGTGGAATGGGTTTCACCAGCAATACATATCATTCAATATCTCATTGCATCATAAATAATATGAACACTCATATGTTGAGACAGGTTAAACCCCCCTTTAGGAATTAGGATTAAAATCTTATAGATATTACTCTAAGATCACCATCGTTTTTTCCAGAGATCATTTATCTACCACCTCAAAAAATACACATATGACATTTTCATCAAGGAATAAAGATGAATCAAATGATATTCTAGATCTTTTGTTTTAAGTTATCTACATCTAAGATTTGATAAGAATACAAAATAGTTGGACAAACAAGATTTGCTGGAAATATGATATTTGATCCATAACAAGTGATGTTTATACAGACATAACCAGTAGTAGAAAAGAGGAATGTCTATTACTAGGGCTACTCCCCACACCCTAACGAGAGGAATACTAATTCATGGCAACAATAACAAGTTTAATAAAGGAATAGAGGGAGATAGCCATCGTTGCAAAAGAAGAAGAAGACACAACTGTGTTGTGAAGCACTATTTCTTCAACATGGAGATGAAGGCGTAAACCAAGTAGAAAGGACATCCATTGATGCTCATCCAAGGTGAATTGGAAGACAAATATCTCCTGCTTTACAGCCTATACATGTCATTGCAAGAGTGGAGTAGGTGGATGTTGACGACAGATACAGAGTGTGATCAGTTTGTGTCTCCTTTGAGATCAAGACCATGGACCCTTAGCAAAGGCAGAAGTTTCATTAGTTGATGGGTGATCAACTGATAGAAACCTCAGATAAAATATGGAAGGGATTCTTAAAAGTGATTTTGGCATCCTGGAGGCACCAAAAATGGATCCATTTCTTGGAGGAAATGGCCATGTATTCAAAAACAAATGACTAGGGTTTGGAACCCTCTCTTGATGGCTTGTAATTAAGTTTTCCCATCATGAATGCAGAGGGAAAATAGCAAAAGGAAGACAAAGATCCTAACAAATCCTAGGACCCCTATCAGTGTGTGGGAGCATTTGTAGGGATGCACATACTTGGGGCATTGATCAACATTGTCTGATAGAGCATCGGTGTACATTTCCTGATCAAGCATAAAGGCATGTTGTTTGACCAAGCATTGGTGTAGAAGAGCAGGTGCTCGACTGAAGGTTAGCCACCAATGGACAAAGAAAAAATTTCATCAGTATATGATGATAGGATGAACATCAATTGAAACGTCATCTGTGAGATGATGTGGGAACATCATCAGTAGAATAAGTGTGCGGATCATTTAGTACTCCATTTGTGGTGGTTTCAAGCAGTGGTCCATCGATGAAAATGTAGAATGAGAAAGCTAAAGAGATTCTGGTAACATGCAAACCCACCCACGGGGGTACTGGCGTGTGGTCAAGGGCCTAATGGAAAAAAGTCAATGGTGAAGGAAGGAATCAATCAAAACTTGGTCCATTGATGCATGTGATATGAAGCTTAAACATTCCATGAAAAAGAAATAATTGTATTAAAACCTTATAAATTAATGCAAAACTAAAGAAAACTATTTGGAATATAATTCTAAAGTAAAATGAAGGAAACAGATGGAAAGCTAAGCAGAAAAATGAAGCTAAAACTAGGATCAAATGCATTCATCACATCCCCTTATTGGAACTATTCCAATTGTCATCACAACCATTAATGGTTGATATAATAACTATGCTACCAAATATCACCTTTCCCATTTAGAAGATAGAATTACTGTGATTTTTTATAACCAATTGATGATTTCCTCCATATATCAAGAAAAATTCAAATTAGTTTTGAAGTACATAAAGATATCATGTACTGAAGCATAGTGACCTTAAATTGGATATGATTAATATCTTATCATCATGCCCATCCATAAGAGGTCAAATTTTTTAGGCATTTAGAATTTTACTCATGTTGTTTCTTAGAATAGGGAAGGATGCCCTTAGTAAGACTTATCAAATGTGACATGGGAAAGTTCTCTTTCTTAAAACCCAATATTATGATCAATATCAGCACCTTGACATTATATGTATATTAAAACAATCCAATAAGACTTATATATAACTACAATTTTGTATGTCTTTAATGTGCACATAAAGATGACATTTAGAAAACATGTACATGTAGTTAGTGTGTAAGAAACAATAACATTTACCAAATATATAGACAAAATATGTATCCATCGAGTAACATATCAATACACAAGCTCATTTAGGGGAAATCATTATTTCCTTAGATCAAGTTTTGCTTATAATGTCAATAATAATACTCCAATTTATTGTGAAATAATGAATATACATGAGGAAGACACTACACCTTACCCTAATTACACAATGTTTGTAAAAAAAGGATATAGATACTGGCCCTTAAAGTAGAAAATTTGCGTCATTATTGAGCTTTGCATGATAAAAAATACTATACATATTACACTTCTTAGTCCATAATAATCAAATAAAAAATTATACATGCATATAAATATTGATCTAAGGTTCTCCAACAGACTCACCCAAGTGCATTCCTCAGTCCAGTGTCTCCATGTACCCAAGTACAATAAAACTTATTTATTGCATATCCTTCACTATTATCAAAGAACATTTTTAGATGTATGATGAGGTGGATTCTTCTTGGTTTCGTAGTATGTTTTGTTTGTGACTTTAGGATAAGCTACGAAGGCGGTATTACTATTTTGTAAAGTTTTTATCTATAAAATTAGTGCACCACATGGAATAAGGTAGTGACAACACCATCTAGCTCATCCCTAAACCCAATGTTTATTATTGTATGACAAATGACCTTCCCAATTACAATATTCTAGAAGAAAATAGAAATTATGAAGCAATGCATTGGAGGATCATTCATAGATGGAGAAATAAAGAAGATACCATAAGTTAATTGAAAAAGCATAGATATCCCAAACCCCAAGCCAGAACTAGTTTGTAAAACTTGAAAATAGTAAAATAATAATAATTCCACAAAGTAAACTAGAAGATTCAAAACAATAGAGTTCTAGATCCAATTAGGGTGACACTGCTACATAGCAAACATTATTAAACCAGCATATCATGTTTCTATGTGGATCACAAGTAGTTTGTGTGCACCATTTCTGAAAATGAGTAACCAAGTTTAACCTAAATATTATATAATTCCAAAAGGCTTCACTCAACAATTAAAACAAAATGAGATGGTGATATATTTAAAAAAAAATTAACATAAAATTTAGAATTTTTAAAGGTTTTCTATGTAAATAAAATAGGCTCCAAAGTTATTTATCGGCATCCCTTTGTGATGCAAGTAACCACATATCTCTATAGCCAAGAACAACTTGGCTATGTGACTTAGACACTTCACACATTTTTTTCCCAATACTAACCCATTTGTAAACTTTGTTTTGCCTAATCAAGGACATTACCATACCATATATATTGCTTATGCCTATACTTCAAAAAATAGGAACTTGAAAAAGTATGAAAATCTATATCATATATCCCCCTATCATGTCCACCTATAAAAGAAAAGTATGATCATTTTTTCCAAAAAAAGTTGTATCACAGACCTTGCGATAGACTTACACACTAGGAAGTTTAACTACCAATTGTTCATGTCAACAAGGGAAAAATCATGGAAGTAGAGAAATGAATGACATCCAATCACTAAATTTTTTTGTCATGAATACCAACCTCCATTGTGCATCAACAACCGATACCAATATTTTTTATGTATTCCACCATCATCCGAAACTACCTTGAAGGTTGTCTCTCATTGTGACCAGCAAACCTCAAGATAAATTAAAGGTAGTGAGAAGGTTTTCCATTATTTCTTTTACCACAAAAGTCACCAAGCTAAGTTATCTAGAGTCAGAACAAAATATGTCATTTAAAAAAAACTATCCACCACCATCTTGTATGAGTATTTGACCCTTGTGTTCATGTCACTAATTCCCCTCATCATGAATATCATGCCACATACTCTATGGATGTAAGACCCCTGACCTGTGTTTTGATTTAACCCTATTTGTTTTGGTTGATTAGATGCTTAGAACATTTCTATAATCCTTTGAGTTGCTTTTAGAGCTTATGGAGAGCTTAAGTTTCCAGTTTGAGCTAGTTTGGATGATGTTTGTGCTTTATGTGCTTATTTTTGGTCAAATTGCAATTTACCCAAATGTGAGGGTTATCTTGAAATTTGCCACATCTTGTGTGTACATTCCCTCCCTTGGCATCATGAGAGAGTGTGAGATGCTTTGGGGCAATCTAGTTGACCCTTGGATAAGTGGTGACACCCCTAGAGGTGACTAGGGTTCTGGGGTGGGTTTGGTGTCGACCATGTGACCATGGTTGAGTGTAGCAACCCTTGTATCAACCTTGGTGGGTGTCTTGGATGTGTTTCAATCGAGAAATTTACCTTGTCTTGGTTTTGTCTCGACCAAGATGGTGTTGGAGTGGTTGGGTCAAGATAGTTTGTCCTTTTGTGGTGTGTATCGACCTTGGAGTCTTGGTGACCTTTTGTCTCGACCATGTTGTATAAGATGCTCTTTGTTTCAATCTCCTTGAGGTGTTGCAACCAAAACCAAGTTTTGAGGACCTAAGTGGTCAAGACCTAACATTTTTGTATCACCATCTCGTGAATGCATGCATATAGTGGGTGCATGTCGGTTTCTTTGGTGGACAAGTGTCCCTTTGGTGCATTTAGTGGTTGACACCTCATCTCCACCCTCCTTCTCTCCTCCTCAAGTATATAAACCCTCTTCTCTCTATGAAAGTGAACCTTTCGGCCATCCTTCTTCCTCCCACTCTTTTTCTCATGCTTGGATCTTGGTGAAGCAAGGAGGACTAATTCTTGGAGATTTAGAGACCGAGATCCCTTGCCTGTGGTGACTTTTGGCCATCTTCAACCTTTGTAAGTGCTTTCCTTTCTTTGGTGACATTTTCTTTGGATCTCCTACCTGATGTGCTTCTCTTTTCTAAGCTATAGATTGTGGACTATACATGGTGGTCATTTTGGAGAGAAACTTCTCACCACAAGGGTCATAGGCCAGGTTTTGCAAAGGTGGTATAACCAAGTGAGAGGAAGTAACTTCTCTCTTTCTCCCTTCTTCTTTTGGTTTGGCCTAGTGTTTCTTCCCCTCATTTCTTGATCTATCTTTGACCTTTCTTTGACCTTGGTGTCTTATTCTTCTTGAGATGGTCTTGTATGAGAGTGGATCTTTTGGTGGAGCTTCATCACCCTTGATGATCGAGTGCTTGGAGCTAGTGTTCCTTAGAGTTGATCTTCCTTAAGGCGGGTTATATAACACTCTACCGTCTCTATTATTGCACTTTACCTTACATGCATGTTGTTATTTCTCTTTCTAAGCTATCACCCAAATGTGCTAGTAGATGATACCATGCTCTAGAACATGAATGATAGTGATTATCATGTTTGGTTTGCTTATAATCCAAAACCCTAATGTATGGTACCTGATTTTTGGAAATGGTTGTGTAATGGTGGTTTTATTCCTATCTTTTGACCTTGTTTTTGACCACATGAATGATCCTCTTATACCTTTATGTATCATGAAGTTTATTTTCTATTTTGGATGTGTTAAATGTGGTTTATCTCTCTCGCACAAGGCTCTTTCATGGTGGTTTCATGACACATGTGCTAAGGTCTTTGGTGACCAATTTTATGTGTGTGAAGTTTCTCTCCTTGAGGATGGTCATTTTCCTTTTTGCAATCTTCTATTTTTGCTGTGGAATACTTCTATTTTAGAGTTGATTAATCCCTATTTTGATGATGGTTCTTTGCCTTGGTGGTAGCTTGATCGTAGCGGATGCTACACCTTGATTTCTTCTTGGGTCGAGACACTTTTCTATGGTGTTTGGTCGAGATGTTGTTCCTATTTTGGGTCGAGACATGTGCCTTAGTTTTGGTCAAGACATCATTTCTTGTGTTGGTCGAGACAAATTTTTTTAAGGTCGGGACAAATTTTGTTTTTGAGGTTGAGACATGCTCTAGTTTGAGTTCGAGACATAAGTTTGTGTGGTGGTCGATGTTTCCTTGAGAGTTATAAATTGACCATATTTTGATAATAACTAAACCGTTCCATTCCTATGTATCTAATATGTTTGTTCAAGATTTATTTTAGGCTTTACGTATGTGAAAAGGACCAAATTATACAAGCCCTAGCTTGTTCAAGTTCAATTCAAATGCAATGGAAGTGTGCAATTTGGGAAATCACTCCAAATGACCTTAGATGATTTTTGTAGTCACTTGTATTTATGATATGACTTGTAACTAAGATGAGAAAAATATTAGGGACACTTAATCCTAAGGTTTAATCACTCTAAAGTCAATTTCGAAAATTTGGCATAGGCTATTCATCGGTCGAGTTGGAAACTTGATCGATCCTATTATGGATTTTCTGAAGATGACCCATCGTTCGAGTTACACACTCATAGAACTCGACCGACTGACTCATTGAGAAAACCTAATTTTATCTCATCGGTCAAGTTTCCCAGAACAAACTCAACCGATAGTTTGAAAATTGGCTTTGTCTTTTAGTTGATCGGTCGAGTTACCTTTATTGAAACTCGACCAAATGTACTGTATGGAAAACACAGAAAATGTTATGGTAACCATTGGTGAGTTGTTTTGGGTGAAAATAGATCTGTTGCTTCTTGGAAAATGGCTATATTTTGACCCTAAGTGATCCCAAACTCAAGGGAACACCCCCAGCTATAAATAGGACCCCTTGGAGTTCATTCCAAGTTTGCTCATTCATGCTATTCTAAGTGATTGCTATAGTTGAGTGTGTTGCAACTCCTTGAGACCCTTTCTCTCTCTAGTTTACACTTTATTTTGTGATTATGAGTGAGATAGGCCTATTGTAAGAGAACTACTTCCTTGTTCTTGTAAAGCTCTCATCTACTCCATCTCCCCTACCCCTTTCCTCCATGAAGCAAAGGTGAAGCAAGCTACTCTGAGTGAAGGTGGAGTTGTTGTTGTTCTTCTTTAAGGTTGAAGAAAAGGTGATGATCTTCTCTAGGTGAAGGAGAGGGCAAAGGCTGAAGATCCAAGAAGAGTGGAAAAGTCCTTGAAGGTGGAAGACTTGTGCTAGACTGGGTAAGACCTTGGAGAAGGCTGGAGATTCTTGGCAAATTGGGTAAGTCCTTGGTAAGGTGGAATGCTCTTGGTTCTTGGATGGGTAAGTCCTTTGGTGATCTTATGTTGTAACTTGCTTTGGTGAATATATAGGGAAAAGCACTTGTAAGGTCCTAGAGGTTGACCTATCTAGGTAGTGGACTGGCTCTCTCTTTATTTGGAGAGTGGAACCACTCTACATGACCTTGTCAAGCACTTGTTATCAATTCCTCTCATCCTTGTTATGCTTGTTAGTTATGACTTCGAATTGAACTTAAGCTATTGGTTTTAATTTGATATAATTTGAAGGTCTAATCTATCTTGTGTGAGTTTTTGAAGCGATATTCATCCCCCCTCTAGAGCCCTAGATCCAACAAGTGGTATTAGAGTTAAGGATCATCTCCAACAATCTCCCACGAGACGAGAAGATGGGTGACAACCTACTTGGTTCTCTCAACCTAGAGGGAGGCTTCTCCATGCGTCCTCCGGTCTTTGATGGCACCAACTTACTCTATTGTAAGAGGCATATGCAATTCTACATTCAAGGCATGAACTTTGACATGTGGAATGTGATGGTCACACCTTAGAAGGAGCCAACCGAAGCTATTACAACATGGAGTGAAGATTCTCTTAAAGAAACCTAACTCAATACCAAAGCCATACGCATCCTCTATGCAGCCCTTACCCCCAACGGAGTTCAACCAGATCTCATCTTGAGACACCGCCTATGAGATTTGGGACAAATTGTGCATCACCTATGAAGGGAAAAAGCAAGTCAAGGAGGCTAAGATATACATGTTGAATAGCCTTCTAGAGAACTTCAAGATGGGCAACAAAGAAGGGATTGCGGAGATGTACTCAAGAGTCAATGTCATCATCAATGGGTTGGCTGCATTGGGCAACACTTTGGATAGAGGTGTAATCAACTCCAAGATCTTGAGGACTCTACCAAATACCTGGGAGTCAAAGGTTACCTCCATTGAAGAAGTGAGGAGCCTTAGTGACATCCCAACCGAAGAGATCATTGACAACCTCCAAGCCCATGAGCCAGGGCTTGACAAGCAAGAAGAAGAAGCCAAGTAAGAAGAGAAGGAGGCCAAGAAGATCAAGGATAGTGCTTTCAAAGAACAAGTGGAGGCGGTTATACTTCAACAACAACTTGCTTTTTAAAATTATCCTTCCTCCTATAGTGAATATGATGGCCCAAGTGAGCATGAAGCCAACCACATCAAGGGGAAACACTTCAAGGGAAAACCAACTTCCTCCTCTTCTACTCCGAGATGCTACAAGTGTGGACAAAAAGGACACTACAAGTGTGAATGTCCAAATTCAAGAAAGTCACACTACAAAGGAAGCTCAAAGAAGGAAGAAGAGTACAAGAAGGAGAGCAAGAACAAGAGGAAGGACAAGAAGGAGGAGAGACACAAAAATGTAGCTCATGCAACTTAGGAAGCTTCATCTTCAAATAGCTCAAGCCTTGAAGAAGATGGAGAGTGCCACCTTGCACTCATGTCTTCTACTAGTGAAGAAATTAGTGAGGTAAGTGAGGCAAGTGAGGTAAGTTTGCATGAGTTTTCTAAGGAATCTATTATTGACATGCTTATCTCTACCCGTTCATCTTATGCTAAATGTAAATCTAAAAGAAAATGGTTAGGAAAAATCATTGATTATCTATATGCTAAACTTGAAATCCTTGAGCTGAATGAGAAATATAATATTGAGAGTATTGATAATTTGCAAGTTCAATACCTTGATCTTGAGCTCCAATGTAATGGGGTTGAAGTTGAGAATGGTATCTACCTTAAGAATATTGAAAAACATAAGGAAGAAAACCGAAATTGCTTTAAAGAGCTTGAAATGATTAAAATTGAAAACGCTAAATTTAAGCTCCTTATTGATGCTAATAGAGAAGAAAGAGATGTCTGTCTCAAAGAAATTCAAATGCTTAAATCTGATAATACTAGGTTGCTTGGTCAAGTAAATGATCTATCTTCTAGACATTTATTGCCTAGTGCTAATGTTGCTTCCATTTCTCTTGGAAAGGATTCATATTTCACTAAGGCCTTATGTCTTGATGATGATCTTGTTCATGCTAGGGATGACATAGCTAGATTATGTTAGATCATTATTCCTTAAAATGATGATAACCATAGATTGAGAGCATCCCTACAAAAATTCCTCAAAGCGAAGAACTCCCTAAATGAAATCCTTGACCATTCTACCAAACAAAGTGGTACTACTGATTTGGGATTTGTAGGGGGAGCATAAAAGGGCAAGAGAAAAGCCATAGGTAAGAAAAAGACCAAGGAGAACTCTTTCTTTGTAGGAGAGTCTTCTGGCACTAGGAATCCTATGGTTTGTTCTTATTGCAAATGTTATGATCATCACTCTACTTATTGTCCTTACAAGCCTAAGGGTACCAACCCAAAGATGAAATGGTTCCCCAAGATAACTCTGGATCCCAATGTTTGAGTTGGGAACCGACATTCTCCTTTCTTGTAGGAAAAAGGAAGATGGATTGTTGATAGTGGCTTCACTAAGCATATGACATGTGATATAATCCATTTCAAAAACTTCACTAAAAAGAAAGGAGGATCAGTCACCTTTGGGGACAACAAGAAAGGTAAAGTCAAAGGTGTGGGTGACGTAGGTGAATCCTTGTGCATCAAGAATGTTCTCTTTGTGGATGGACTACATCACTATTTAATTAATGTTAGTCAACTATGTGACAATGGTTACCTTGTGTTATTTACTTCCTTTGAATGCTTGATTCTAGATTCCCTCACCTACCAAGTTATATATAAGGGAACTAGAAGAGGTAATCTTTATGTTATCATTCTTGACTCTATTAAGCATATTGTTGGTAGATGCCTAGTAGTCAACTTGAATGATATTTTTCTTTGGCACCGTTGGCTTGGTCATGTTAATATGCATCAGATGAAGAAGTTGAGAAAAAAGGACCTGGTTAAGGGACTTCCCAAATTGGATTTTGAAAAGGATGAGGAATGCCAACCTTGCACCCAAGGAAAGAAAACCAAGTCCCCCTTCAAATACAAAGTAGTCCTTAGTACCAAGAGAGCTCTTGAGCTTCTTCACATTGATCTATTTGGACCAATGAGAACTCAATCACTTTGTGGTTCCAAGTATTTCCTTATTATTGTCGATGATTTCTCTAGATATACTTGAACTTTCTTTCTCATTTCTAAAAGTGATATGCTTGATGTTTTCTTGATATTTTGTAAACAAGCTGAGAATGAAGCTTTGTGTTGCATAGTTTCCATCCGTAGTGATCATAGGGGAGAATTTGAAAATGATCTTTTTGAATTTTTTTGTCATGAATTTGGTTATGCACACAACTTCTCTTCACCTCGAACACCTCAACAAAATGGGTTTGTAGAGAGGAAGAATATGTCTTTACAAGAGATGGCCAGGACCATGCTTCTAGAGTATGATACTCCAAAGAAGTTTTGGGTTGAAGCTATTAGTACCTCATGTTTTGTGCAAAATTGGGTTTTTACACATCCTTCTTTGAAGAAAACCCTCTATGAGCTATGGCGTGGTAGGAAGCCTTCTATTGGCTATTTCCATATTTTCAGATGTTCTTGTTTTGTTTTGAATATGAAAGATTCTCTCAACAAGTTTGATCTGAAGTCTTACAAGGCTTTCTTTCTTGGATATAACACTACTAGCAAGGCTTATAGAGTTTTTAATGTTGATCTTGCGAAAGTAGAAGAATCCATAAATGTAAAGTTTATTGAGACTAACCCCTCAATTCCCAAAGATATTGTTCCAAATGATGATGTTGCAGGTGAAGTGATTCCCATTATAAAAGAGCTCAACATCACCAAAAATGAAAAAGAGGTAGTCACTCAAGAAGAAGAGAAAGATGATGAGAAGAAGGATCCAACCCCTCGATTTGCAAAGAATCATCAACAGGAGATGATTTTAGGTGATCTATTTAAAAGAGTGAAGACACAGGCTGCATTAAACAAAGAACAAGCCAACAATGCCTTCACCTCACAACTCTTGCCAAAGAATGTCAAGGAAGCACTTGGGAATGATGAGTGGATCCTAGCTATGCAAGAAGAGTTGGAGCAATTTGAAAAGAAAAAAGTTTGGACCCTAGTACAAAGACCAAGTCATAGAAAGATCATTGGAACCAAATGGGTATACCTCATCAAGCTTGGTGAAAAAGGCAAAGTGGTAAGGAACAAAGCAAGGATAGTGGCTCAAGGCTACAATCAATAGGAAGGTATATATTTTGATGAAACATATGAATCTGTAGATAGACTTGAGTCCATTCATATGTTTCTTTCCTTTGCTAGTTATAAAAACTTTCTTATGTATCAAATGGATGTTAAAAGTGTGTGTTTGAATGGTACAATTTAGGAGGAAGTGTATGTTGCACAACCTCTGGGCTTTGAGCATGATAGTTTAGCTAACCATGTTTATTTGTTGCAAAAAGCTCTCTTTGGACTCAAACAAGCACCTAGATCTTGGTATGAGAAATTAAAAAACTTTTTGTTAGATCATTGGTATACCATGGGAAAATTGGATTCTACCTTATTTCTAAAGCACACTTCTAACAATTTTCTTATCATACAAATATATGTTGATGATATCATCTTTGGTGGAAATAACCTCGATCTTTGCAAAGAATATAGTGATCTTATCTAGAGTAAATTCGAGATGAGTATGATGGGATAGCTCACGTTCTTCCTCAGCTTTCAAATCAAGCAAACAAAAGATGGGAACTTCATCAACCAAGGCAAGTACACAAGTGAACTACTCAAATGCTTTGGGATGGAGAACACCAAGTTGATGGACACACCCATGTCAAACACCACCAAACTTGACAAAGATGAAGAAGGTGGGAAGGTAGATGAGAAGCTCTATATAGGTATGATTGGAAGTTTACTTTACTTAACTGGCTCTAGCCCTGATATAATGTTTAGTGTTGTCTTGTGTGCTCGCTTTCAATCAAATCCTAATAAATCACATCTTATAGCTGTTAAGAGTATTTTAAGGTACTTAGCTAAAACCCAAAATTTTGTACTATGGTATCCCAAGTCAAGGGAATTTACTCTTACTTCTTATAGTGATGCGGATTATGCAGGGTGCTTGATTGATAGAAAGTGCACAAGTGGCACTTGTTTCCTCCTAGGACCATGATTGGTGTCTTGGTTCTCTAAGAAATAGAGCATAGTGACATTATCAACCACCAGGGATGAATACAGTGCAGTTGGGAGTTGTTGTGCCAATGTCTTATGGATGAAGAAAATACTCCAAGACTTTGACATTCATTTTGATGCTTCTCCTATCTATTATGATAATAATAGTGTAATTAACTTGTCATATAATCCAATCTTGCATAGTAGAGCTAAACATATAGAGGTTTTTCATCATTTTCTCTATGATCACATTGCCAAGAAGGATATCTATATCACGCATGTGGACACGTAAATTTTCACTAAACCTCTAGCTAGAGAGCAATTTAACTTTATTAGATTCAAATTTCTTATAGTTGCTTTGAATGAATCTGATATGACATCTAGCTAGTTGTCATCTATCCTATAGGTTTTGCATCTGTTTTCATCATCTTTTCTTGATAATATGCTAAAAATTAGTTTTTCATGTTCATTTTGCCTTGTTTCTTTCTTGTTTTTGGGTATTTTTTGCAAACACATGTTTTACCACAAAATAGTACCCAATGATGAGTGATATGTGCCTAAGTATGTTCAAAATACATAATGGACTTAAAAAATAAATCTCTAATGGCTTGAAACAAAGTTTTGTATGTTTAGGTTAGGTTGACCATCGGTCGAGTTGCCAGCTCGATCGATCGGAGGTCGAGAGATTTTTTAAAGAGCCTATCGGTCGAGTTTCTGAGTTCATAGAACTCGACCATTGGCTGGGCTGGAGAAAACTTAAGATGGGTTTGGCCGACTATTCTCCCTCTCAACAAGAGAAAAGTTGACCGATTCCACCTCCAATTCTCCTAAGCTATCTACCCTTGCCCTAATCTTCCTCAACTTAGCCCTAGCCTGACCTAGGTTGACCTCCCTTGACCTTCCCCCTTGGTAACCGAGGTCTGTGGATGAGTTTTGGTTGTGATTCTTTAGCTTTTGCTCACTTCTTCCTCTCTTTTTCATCTCTGTGACATCCAATAGGAAGAAGAGGGCCACCCCAGCAAATGCACCTTCATATTTGTCCTATTCCCACTTGATTCCATTTGATGACACTCTCTTTGTCTCAAATGAGGCTGTAAATAGGTATAAGGAGCTCCTTCCCCGGAACCCTTTCCCTTTTCATGCCCTATTTGAGCTTAGACTATGAAGACAATAGGTCATAGATCAAGTAGTAGAGTTTCTTAGTCATCACCATCTCTCTGCCTTGGGTGTTGAACGCACGTACTACAACAATTCCATCACTAGCACAAAAGTGGTTTACAAATTCTATGCTAACTTGTATTGGAATTATGACTCCCTCATACCCCCGCCTAATACCCAAGTAGTCCTCACATCCATGATAGCCGGGAAGAAATTTCATGTTTCTGAGGATACCCTGGATATCTTATTTTCGAGCACTGGCAAAACTAACACCTGGCATAAGGACTACCCAAAGTATTTTGACTTAGTTGAGCTTGAGGCCCTTTTACAAGCAATATGAACTTACACTCCCTGATATTCATAGGTTCTTGAATAAGCCTTAATTCCCATATAGGAAGAAGTTCACCCTTCCCTCCTCTACCTTGGACCTCAGGATATGCATCCTCGCTCTAGTTGTTAACAGTAATATCCATCCCAAGAAGAATCAAACTGAGATTGTAGAAAACACTACGGTAATCATGTATTGTCTCTTAAAGAACATCAGAGTCAAGTAGTGAAGATATATCCTCCACTAAATGACCTGCTTTGACTCAGGAAAGAACACCCACGGCTCCCACCCTCCCTACCCATCCCTAATTTGTGATCTATTCCAGCTTTCCACTAACAAATCTCTTTTCCACGACTTTCATTACAAACCTTTTTGAAAAGGAGTTTGTATCAATGAGACCACTCTTCATAAGTCTATGCATATCCTCTCCTCCACCACACCTAGTGTCTCTACCTCAGCCTCTACCCGAGCATCTCCACCACCTTAGCCTTCTAGACTGTCCCGTGCCTCGTTCCATGTGTCAAATGAAACCCTTATTGGATACATTATGCATCAACAGGCATACAACCATCAGGTTCAGGAGCACCTGCATCAGGACCTATGTTCCATCATGTCCAACATGAACATGTCTTGTGCACATCCTTATCCTGCCTACCAGCCCTACCCAGGAGGTGATTATGTATCATATGCATATGATCACTTTTACCCTGCCCCTCCACCTGATTGTTCCACTGCTACACCCTCTATTGCTTGTGGATCTACCCATGGAGTGCTACCTATGATTGTTGGCCCCTTGGCCACTTTGCTTGCTAGCCTCGGTAGTTCTACTCCTTCCTTCCCACAGGCCAATGAGCTCCATGCTCTTGGTATGTCTTGGGATGAGCAGAATGCATGTTGGCCCGGTCCTTTTTTTGGTTCTCTTACTGATGAGGAGATGCCAGACTAGGTTGTTGAGGAGGCTGTTGATGATGATGAGGATGATGGTGATGGATCTGATGGTTTTGTTGGTGCCTCCGGTGATGAAGACAATATTGTTCTTTCTACTTCACCTTCAGATGGAGATGACGACTATGAGCCTGATGCTTCTTGTTACAACCCCTATTTTTGGGTTGTATGGTTGGAAATGCAATTTCCCCAATAAATGTATGATTATGGGAATTGTATGATTTAAGTGTATTGAATGGATTTCCTTTACAATATTTCCTTTGTGCATGTGATTTCATGGATCATAATATGTTAATGAGTCCAATATGATTAAAAGAAAAAGAAGAAATCGAATAATGCATTATTAACAAGGAAATTTGAGATAATGAGGAAAAGATAAGAAATATGTGGAAATGTAGATAATGGAATCATCATGGATGAGATTTCGAGTCCACATGGTTTCTAATGGTAAAATGAATTCAAATAAATGATATAAAAATATAAGAGAGAGAAAATATGTATCAAATATGCCTTATTAATATATAACTTGCATTTGAAGAAAAGTCTCCCATACTTTCATATTTGAGTCCAAAAAATGGAAGACAAGTAGTTTAAATCATCATGGACTTTCTTATAAAATTTGGTATTATTTGGATGTGTGGTTTGGGAGATATGAGTTTTGGATGATTTCCTAAAGTGGAAAGAAAAAGAAGAAATACATTAAATGTCACGATTTTAATTGAATTAGAATTTCATTTTTATATGGGAACGTTTGATGTGGGTCATTGGATCTGAGATCCAACAGTGCAAGGTCATCTCCTTTCATTCTGTCACATAAGGAAATGAGTCTACAGTAGACACGATTTTCTTGGATTCCAATCTCGCTCTTATTTTCCCCTTTGTCATTGATTCCTTTCCCAATGGATTGGGGAGGTGAAACCAAATGAATCGATCCCAGACTTGTGTTGTTTTCATGTGGGAATGGGATTTGCCCAATTTCCCTAAAGAGTCCAAGCTCCATTAACAAATGGCCCATCCCTACCCGCCTTGCCTATAAAATGGGATGTAGACCCATCCCCAATAGAGAGTTGTCCCTGGCATTGCTTAGCTTTCAATTCATGCTATTGTGAGAAATCCTACACCTGATTCCACCATTGCTTGTCGTCGGAGGACAGGAGGTCGTACATATGTGACCCATCGACTCCAAGCACTCTCGAAGGAAATGAGGGCAGGGATGTGTTCGACGGGACCTGGCAAAGGTAAGGGTGCCTTCACCTTGCATTTTAGGGGACGAAGATGAAAGGTCAACCAAGGAGTTGACTGAGAGAGGGTGCTATTCTAAGTAGGAGTATTGTCTTGAGGTTGAAGAAGGGTTTCACGGAAAAGATGAGTATACACTCACCGAGTGTGTGACCTTAGGCCCAAGGGTGCGGGGTAGTAGCGACCTTTGTTCCTGAACCCAACGCTCTATCCACTTGGGGTGGATTGCTGACATGGCCGAAGATCATTGGCTAGCTGGGGTCCTTGTGGCAAAGAGAAGAGTGGGCCACAAAACCGACGTGGCATGCTATCATTGGCCCTAATGGTAATTTATTTGCAAATTTGTAATTAATTAGTGGTAACTCCGATTAGGATGACCAATATATGAAAATTGATCAAGAGAATGCGAGGAATTCAATAAAAATGTTTTAGAGCCTAAATCTAATCGTAGTTCAAAAAGTAACTAAAGTTACTATCTTTAATGCTTTCATGAGTAGGAAGCCCTAATTTGATGACTAATAAAATTGAGAAGATTAATATGGATGATCTCATGAGAAAATTAACCTATTGTTAATAAAAATACATTTTTATGTCTAAATAGATAATCAGTATGCTTAATAGCTTAATTTAGGGTTTCGAAATGTTAATATGCATTAATGGTCTTAGAAACCCTAATCTAAGTATTAGTGGGTTTTAATGAATTACATGTCAATATTCTTTGTATAAAATGGGTACTAGGTTAATCCTAAGCCTAATAGATGATAAGAAGACTTTAATGTGATTAAGTGGATAATTAGGGTTTAAACCTAGAACTGTTGTTTTAGGGTTTTGAGGATATAAAATATGAAAGTTGTAAATAGATATAAAAGGAACCCTAATGAAACCCTAATTTGGATTAGAAAACTGAGAAAGTAATCCAAAGTCAATTAAATAACTTCTTGATGAGTATGTAGTAAATAGGTTGTACATGCTTTTTAGGATTTTATGCTTTTGTGTAATTAGCTTGCCTGCTTGATTCAATTACCTGATTGGATTAGATTGTTCTTGTTTACAATGAGATCTTCCAAATCAAATATGTGGTTAATTATGAGTATACACTTTAGTTTCTCGACATTTTCCTGATGTTTTATCTATTGCATGGAAGCAAACTATTTGGATGCTTTTATTTCTACAATCTATAAAGTGAATATGGTTATCACAACTTAAGTATATATGTGACTGTCTAGAACCTACATAGCATCTCTAGATGTATGATGTAAGACCAAGCCCTGAAGGGAAGGTCTGAAGTGGTCAAGCCCCAGAGGGAAGACCATTGGACACCCTGAGAGGTGACCCTAGGTACCAATCTCGGGATGGAGAAGGTAGCCTTAAGTCCCTTGCAAGGACTAAACCCTAAGAGAGGGTATCCTAGAGGACGAGTAAAAGTGGTTGGGAAGTCACATTGAAAACGTAATTTTGCATTATTAACAACTACTTGATATGATTAGGTTATTAAATCTTATGTGTAATATTTTGTTTGTCCCCACATACTAGTATATTCATTTATACTGACCGACGTTTTATTTGTCGGCATTTTAGGAAATATCTAAATTGGATAAATAGTAAAGTGGAACATGTGAAAGAGAAAAGTTAAATTATGAAGGAGGATTTAGTTAGATAGATTTCTAATGTGGGTAGAGGTATCCGTTACCTATTTTTGAAGGTATGTGAAAGTGAATTTTTTATTCCAATTTTCAGTTTAGTCTTTTTTATAATTTATACATTATTTTTTATTATTTGCAAAACCATTGATCCTATTTTTAGGTATAACACCTCTGACTTTCTTGTCTTCCTTAATTGGGGTTTATTGGGAAGAGGGGTCATTACAATTGGTATCAGAGCGATTCCATTTAATCTCTAATAATTATTAAATTTTACAAACTCTATAGAACCCAAGGTAATTATTAGAGGATTTTTCAATGATGGAGGTGTGAAGAAAAGGATCACAATATGGGGGGCTAGCAAGATTTTCATCTGCCCCACTAGTCAGTTTATGAGGACTCCCAGATTCTGTGACTGCTTGGCCAAAATCGGAGGTTTTGACTCAAAGTAAGATACCTCGAGGACTCTCTCATCTATCTTCTTCCCTTCTCAACCCTAATTCATATAGGATTATAAGTGCTTAGGGTTTCTCTCTCTCCACACCCCTTCTGTGTTTGGGATAAGATTATTAAGGATTAAGGAATCCTCCACCAAACAATGAAAAACATGTAAACAAGATGTCATGGACATAAGTTTTGATAATTAGAAACTCAGACTAAGATTAGTTACATGCTTAGGTTGCATGGTGTGTTTCTCCATGCCCTCGGGAGATCTCTGAGGTTAGACCTTCTTGTAGGAGGATGAGGATAGTGTTGGCCTTAGAGGAAGAGGTCTCTAGAAAGAGGTAGAGCCCTGATGCATCCTCTAAGGATGGTGCTCAACCCAAACCTTAAGTGGTAGTTAGAGAAAGAGAAGACACGATGAGATGAATATCATAGTTGACCATGCATGCACGTCCGTGGGTTACTCATGCATGCTTTACATGGAGGTTTTGAGTACCCATGAGAAACATATACTATGTATGGTTGTTAGACCTTGGTGCCTTTTGGTGACCCAACCTTGTGTGGGTCATACTTGTTAGGGTGAGGGATAGCCCCCTCACTGAGAAGGTTAGTGGTGACCATATGGGAACCCTAATAGATATATATATATATGAGTAAGTAAGAGGCACATACCTACATAGGAGTGAGTGGTAGAAAGATTGACAGTAGGTGTTAGACCTAAGCTAGATGGGTTATGACTAATGGTCATGAGATGAGTATGCAAAGCTTTGGATGATCTTGGCCAAACATAGGTCTTGATAGTATGTTTCACCCAAGTAGGAATAGATATGTATCCTTTGGAGCTTGACCCATCTTCTGAGAGAGAACCTCCAATGGTAGGACCAGTTGTAGGGTTATCTCTAGAGAGAGAGAGAAAGAGTGTGGCCTGATGAAGAAGGTTGGAGACCTTGACTCTGAGACATGAGGAATCATGAGAAGTTGGCTATGATATGACCTGGTTTAGATGACCCTGAGTAGATAGTTGTGGTTTCCTCATGCATGATCCTTGGAGGCTTGTTGTACCTTAGATGCTTTTAGAGGAACCAAACCCTAGAATAGAGAAAGAGGCCTCGTAATCAAATGTACAGATGCTAAAGGTGCTTACCTTTTAAGTGTAGGAAGAGAGTTCCAAAAGGCCCTAAAGAGGTATGGTATGAGAATAAGTTGTGAGGTCTCACACCCAGTTGGTTGTCCTTGCGTAGGGCTCCAAAAGTTGTTCACATGGAGGAGTGTTAGGGGGTATATGCCCTGTCTGGTATTAGATCGGTTCATGTTGGAACAACTGAGCGTGCAATTAGACAGATGATGCATAAGTGGGGAACATGGGGTTCCTGGACCAAAGAGGGGAAGTAGTAGTACTTTATACACATGATGCTCACAAGGCTGTATGAGTTTGTGGAAAGCAAGAATGGCACCTCCATGTTTTAGAGAAAAGGAAACTCCACTAGAAATGATATATATGTTTGAGGAACCACTCACATAGGTTGGTGACATACACATGTATGATAGTGGTCCAACTTCGAGGAATGAGGAACAAGAATGACATACCAAGTAACTTAGCATGGCTTAGTAGGTTGTCTTCTTGATATCTACGTGCATAAGTAGTATGATAGGGCTAAGCATGCACATGATGATGTAAACCTTAGAAGTAAGGATGTTTGTGGCCTTTGTTACTATAGTTTTCTCCTATCATGGGAAGGGACCCTTCTGTAGGGTGAGTACCATCGTTTTTTAGGTTTGAGGTAACCTAACGAGATCTCTCATAGGATCTTGATGAGCTAAGTGGAGAGCACATAGTATGAGCACAAATCTATAGACCCATGTGTGACCATCTCAAAGGGTCATGAGGATAGGTTTCCATGGAGGTAACTTGTATGGGGCCAAACCAAGTTAGGTAGGTCGCCATGATCCCTATGAAAGGATATAAGTTCAACCATGCATGCCCAGAGAGATGATGGAGATATGAGTTGGGATTCAAATTTGAGATGTACCATATAGAATCCTAAAGTCAAAACTAAGGTCATGTAGGGATGATAAGACTGATGGGAGTTGGAGTTGTCTATTTCCCTAGATGCACAAGACCATATGGTCGGGAGGTAACAACTATCTTTGCATGAGGACCATGGGTTAGTAGGTTGACCATCTTCATGAGTTCATGGGGCCCAAGGGCAAATGAGGGAGGCACTCCCTGGATGCATAAGGGAAGAGGGATGAACCCAAAAGTACTGGCACCCTAGAGACCTTGAGGAAAGGATAAGGATTATGTATGAGTAATATGAACACCCCAGAGTGTCTGGGAAGAGCCTTTCCATGGATGTAAATATAAATTTGAGATATTTATGGTGTGGAGACATGTGATGTATGTTTCAACTTAGATTGGAAAGTGTAATGGTGATGTCTAATGCACCATCTCTACTCTTGGAATTGGATGAATTATGTATTTGGATTGTAGCCAAATGCTTATTTCCTCTCATTATGGGTGTGAGAGATAGGACAAAATGCATGCCATATACTAAGAATAGAGGAGATGTGAGTTGAAACCTTTCTACAATGTTTGAGGATAGAGGAAGTACCACACTTTTTGAGAGCATGTGGATAGATGGTTTGTAAACAAAAAGAGAACAAAGGTAATATGAGGAAGTTCCTACCTAGAATCATTATGGAATTTATGATTTATAAGTTTGGGTTTGATAACCAAGAAGATGAGATCGAAGTTTTACTGACTCAGTTAGACCTAAACTTGAGATGAGGATGTTGAGTGGAGTATATGTAGGTTTATGTTTTCACCATCACCTAGCACATAAGGAAATTAATGTGGTAACAAATACTCTTAGTCGAGTCATAGCTCAAGTATACAATTGTTTTGTTTGGCTAGTTGGGAGGGTGGAAGAGGTTTTTAGGTGAACCCTAAGAAGATGAGACATTTATGACTAACACCCAGATACAACCAGACCCATTGGTCAAGTTGATTGATACTCAGTTAGCCAGCATAGAGCTTGATGAGATAGAAGGATGGTTGTAAGAACTTCAGATACCCCTCTCAGAAAAAGGAAAGCGGTGAAACCCACTACTAGAGTGTTTCAGGGTTTCTGAGGAGTCAACCTTGAGGAATCATGACATGCAAAAGTTCAATATTTTACGTACATCATACACCATGGTACTGTCAAGATGGTTAAGGGTTGAAGTGGTACCTAGAAGAAGGATATAGAGTCTCATGTGGCCAGTTGCCATACATGCTCAAGGATGAAGGCCGACACCAGTAACCCAGTGAGTTGCTATGGATAATGAAGAGTCCCCTAGAGGGAATGGGAGTAGATCCTCATAGATGTTGTGGTGGGTCTCCCCTGGACTAAGAGATGTCATGATGCAATATGGATTATGGTAGATCGCCTTACCAAGTTGACCTAATCCCTTTCCTAACAATGAGAATTGTCAGTGTGACAGATCTGGTGGAACTATATATATGAGGGAAAGATAGTTCAACTACACCGTGATCTGAGTTCAATATCTTGAGCATGACCTCAAGTTCACTTCCATGTGGTGGGAGTTGGTACATGAAGAACTCGATGCTAGATTGAAGTTTAGTACATTATATCACCCATGACTGATGGATAGTCAATACAGTATCATCCTAGCTTTAGAGGGTCTGATGAGAGCATGTGTTCTCATTCAGGGTGATACATGGGAGCAGTTCCTTCCCCTAAAAGAGTTTTCTTGTGATGACAACCACAACAACTAGTATTGGGATGTAAGAAGCTCTGTAAGAAAGGTCATGTCAGTCACTGCTTCATTAGGATGATGTTGGTGAGAGGACCTTGTGGATGTTCGAGAGATCATAGTGTATGAAGATGAAGTTGCTTTGATCGAGCAATGACTGAGAAAGCCCAGGGGCGATAGGAGTCGTTAGCTTATGCGAAGTAGAATGACATGCAGTTCACTGTGGGTGACCATGCATCATGAAAACCCAAGCCCTCTGAGATATAGCCATGAAAGGTAAGTCCCTGATACATAGGTCCATTTGAGATGGATTGGTGGAGTTTCTTATGTTTAGCCTTACCCTTAGGATAACATGGTGTAAGTTGTATTCCATGAGTCTAATCTAGAGCACTATGTGATGTACCTGAGCCATGTGTTGAGCATTGAGGGAGGCCAACATATCATGAGTCACCTGTGAGGGTACGAGATACCACGGTGAGAGAGAACTCAAATGTAAGAATATAAGATGATAATGGTTCTTGGATGTACCATGGAGAGGATGAAGCCACATGGTAGCCAAGGATGGACATGGGAAAGTCTTATCCTTACTGTTTGTATGTTTAGTGGAATTTTGAGGCAAAATTCCTATAAGGGGAGAAGGATGTTACAACCCCTATTTTTGGGTTGTATGATTGGAAATGCAATTTCCCCAATAAATGTATGATTATGGGAATTGTATGATTTATGTGTATTCAATGGATTTCCTTTGTAATATTTAATTTGTGCATGTAATTTCGTGGATCATAATATGTTAATGAGTCCAATATGATTAAAAGAAAAAGAAGAAATCAAAAAATGCATTATTAAGAAGGAAAATTGAGATAATGAGGAAAAGATAAGAAATGTGGATAATGGAATCATCATGGATGAGATTTCGAGTCCACATGGTTTATAATGGTAAAAGGAATCCAAATAAATGATATAAAAAGATAAGAAAGAGAAAATATGTATAAAATATGCCTTATTAATGGATAACTTGCATATGAATAAAAGTCTTTTATACTTCCATATTTGATTCCCAAACATGGCATAAAGTAGTTTAAATCATTATGGAATTTCTTATAAAAGTTGGTATTATTTGGACGCGTGGTTTGGGACATATGATTTTTGGAAGATTTCCTAAAGTGGAAAGGAAAAGAAGAAATACTTTAAATGTCATGATTTTAATTGAATTAGAATTTCATTTTTATATGGGTGCGTGTGATGTGGACCGTTGGATCTCAGATCCAATTGTGCATGGTCATCTCCTTTCCTTTAGTCGCATAAGTAATGAGTCTACAGTAGACACGATTTTCTTGGATCCCAATCTCGTTCTTCTTTTCCCCTTTGTCATTGATTCCTTTCCCAATGGATTGGGGAGGCAAAACCAAATGAATCGATCCTAGACTTGTGTCATTTTTGTGTGGGAATGGGATTTGCCCAATTTCCCTATGGTGTCCAAGATCTGTTAACAAATGACCCATCCCTACCAGCCTTTCCTATAAAAGGGGTTGTAGACCCATCCCCAACAGAGAGTTGTCCCTAGCATTACTCAACTTTCAATCATGCTATTGCAACAAAACCTATGCCTAATTCCACCATTGCTTGTCTCTAGAGGATAGGAGGCCACACCTATTCGACCCATTGACTCCAAGCACTCTCGAAGGAATTGAGAGTAGGGATGTGTTCGGCGGGACCTAGAGAAGGTAAGGGTGCCTTCACCTTGCATTTGGGGGGACAGAGACAAGAGGTCAACCAAGGAGTTAACCAAGAGCAGGTGATGTTCTACATAGGAGTATCGGCATGAGATTGAAGATGGGTATCACAGAAAAGATGAGTATACCCTCACCAAGCGCGTGACCTTAGGCCCGAGGGTGTGGGGTAGTAGAGACCTTTCTTCCTAAACTCGACACTCTATCCACTTGGGGCAGATCGCTGTCATGGCCGAAGCTCATTGGTTGGCCAGGGTCCATGTGGAAAAGAGAAGAGCAGACCACAACACTGACGTGTCATGCTATCATTGGCGCTAAAGGTAATCTCTTTGCAAATTAGTAATTAATTAGTGGTAACTATGATTAGGATGACCAATATATGAAAATTGATCAGGAGAACACGCGGAATTCAATAAAAATATTTTTAGATCATGATTCTGATGGTAGTTCGAAAAGTACCTAAAGTTACTATCTTCAAAGCTTTTATGAGTAGGAAACCCTAATTTGATGATTAATGAAATTGAGAAGATTAATATTGATGATCAATGAGCAAATTAACTTGTTATTAATAAAAAGATGTTTTGATGTCTAAATAGATAATCCATATGCTTAATAGCTTAATTTAGGGTTTGATATGTTAATATGCATTAATGGGCTGAGAAACCCTTATCTTAGTATTAATGGGTTTTAATGAATTATATTTCAAGATTCTTTGTATTAAAGGGGTACTAGGTTAATCCTAAGCCTAATATATGATACGAAGGCTTTAATGTGATTAAGTGGATAATTAGGGTTTCAAACCTAGAATTGTTGTTTTAGGGTTTTAAGGATATAAAAGAGGAAAGTTGTAAATATATCTAAAAGGAACCCTAATGAAATCCTAATTTAGATTAGAAAACCTAGAAAGTAATCCCAACTTAATTAAGTAACTTCTTCATGAGTATGTAGCAAATAGGTTGTACATACTTTTCAGGATTATGTGCTTTTGTGTAATTGGCTTGCCTGCTTGATTAGATTACCTGATTGGATTGGATTGGATTGAATTGGATTGAATTGGATTGGATTGTGCTTGTTCACTATGAGATCTTCCAAATCAGGTATGTTGTTAATTATGAGCACACGCTTTAGTTTCTTGACATTTTCTTGATGTTTTATCAATTGCATGGAAATAAACTATTTGGATGCTTTTATTTCTGCAATTTTTAAAGTGAATATGATTATTACAACTTAAGTATATATGTGATTGTCTTGAACCTACATACCATCTCTGGATGTATGATGTAAGACCAAGCCCTAGAGGGAAGGTCTGAAGTGGTCAAGCCCCAGAGGGAAGACGATTGGGCACCCAGTTAGGTGACCCCAGGTACCAAGCTCAGGATGGAGAAGGTAGCCTTAAGTCCCTTGCAAGGACTAAACCCTAAGAGAGGGTATCCCAGAGGATGAGTACAAGTGGTTGGGATGTCACATTGAAAACATAATTTTGCATTGTTAACAACTGCATGATATGATAAGGTTGTTAAAGCTTATGTGCAACATTTTGTTTGTCCCCACATACCAGTATATTCATTTATACTGACTGACATTTTGTTTGTCAGCATTTTAGGAAATATCTGAAATTGGCCAAATAGTAAAGAGGAACATGTGAAAGAGCAAAGATAAATTATCAAGGAGGATTTAGTTAGATAGATTTCTACTACGGGTATAGGTATAAATTTCCTATTTTTGAAGGTATGTGAAAGGGAATTTTTTATTCCAATTTTTAGTTTATACTTTTGTAGAATTTATTAATTATTTTTTATTATTTGCAAAATTATTGATCCTATTTTTGGGATAACTCCTCTGACTTTCTGGTCTTCCTTAATTGGGGGTTATCGGGAAGCAGGGTCATTACACTTCTGATGCTGATGATGATGATGATGTTGTTGATACAGATAGCTTAGATGTTTAGTTGTTCTTAGTTTTTAGCCTAGATGCTTATTATATATATCTTTCTAGGCTATTTTGTATTAGAAAAATCTGGGTAAATGTTCTGAGTTGTACTATTTTATCATCTTAGCTTTCATCGTTGTGGCTAGTAGCTGTATTCTGAGAACTTGCTTTCTGGTTTGTAATCTTCATTTTGTGCACACTTACTCTTTTATTTGCTAAATCTTATGAGTTGGTGCCATGTTTTACCATATTTTGATTATGACTTAGCCTGTTTGTTTCTCTCGTCTCTGTTTGGTGTATGTTTTGAGATTGCATGTTATGGATGTATGTTTTGATTGTGCTTGGAGAAGACCTATTTTTATGCTCTTCTACCCCCTTCCTTTTTGATAATGTCAAAAGAGGGAGAGAAATTCAATGTTTTGAAGCTCATCCTTATTGTTTTTATTGCCTATGTGATCCTTTTTCTAGTTCATTATATGTTTTATCATGTGACTTGCTAAAAGACCATATAGTATATGTAATTTAAATTTCTTTGTGTAGAAAGACAAACTATGTAGGTTAGAATAAGCATAGATTGAGGGGGAGCAACTCACATTGTTCAAATCTTGAATCCCCTTACAATTCACAAGGTAAAGGTATAACTTCAATATCCTTTTCAATATGATTGAGGAATGGTTTGTCGTTGTCCAAAAGGGGGAGAATGTTGTCTTGAGAGTTATACATTGCAAATATTTTGAGAATTACTTAACCATTCCATTCCTATGTGTCTAATATGTTTGTTCAAGATTGATTACAGGCTTTAGGTACATGTAAAGGACCAAGTTATACAAGCCCCAGCTTGTTCAAGTTCAAGTGAAATGCAATGCAAGTGTGCAATTTGGGAAATCATTCAAAATGACCTTAGATGATTTTTGTAATCACTTGTATTGATGACATGACTTATAACTAAGATGAGAAAAATATTAGGGACACTTAATCCCAAGGTTTAATCACTCTAAAGTCAATTTAGAAAATTTGTCACAGGTTGTTCATCGGTCGAGTAGGAAACTCAACCGATCCTATGACATATTTTCTAAAGATGACCCATCGGTCAAGTTGTACACTCACAGAATTCAATCGACTCACTCACTGAGAAAATCCAATTTTATCTCATCGATTGAGTTTCCCAGAACAAACTCGATCGATAGTTCGAAAATTGGCTTTGTCTTTTAGTTAATCGATCGAGTTACCTTTATTGAAACTCGACCGAATGTACTGTACAAAAAAACACAGAAAAATTGATTGTAACCATTGGTGAGTTGCTTTTAGCGAAAATAGAGTCGTTGCTTCTTAGAAAATGGCTATATTTTGACCCTAAGTGATCCTAAACTCAAGGGAACACCCACAGCTATAAATAGGACCCCTTGGTGTTCATTCTAAGTTTGCTCATTCATGCTATTCTAAGTCCTTTCTATAGTGGAGTGTGTTGCAACTCTTTGAGCCCCTTTTTCTCTCTAGTTTACACTTGATTTCATGATTATGAGTGAGATTGGCTTGTTGTAAGAGAGCTACTTCCTTGTTCTTGTAAATTTTTCATCTACTCCATCTTCCCTACCCCTTTCTTCCATGAAGCAAAGGTGAAGCAAGCTACTCTAGGTGAAGGTGGAGTTGCTACTACTTTTCTTTAAGGTTGAAGAAGAGGTGATGATCTTCTCCAGATGAAGGAGAAGGCAAAGGTTGAAGATCTAAGAAGAATGATAAAGTCCTTGAAAGAGGAAGACTTGTGCTAGAGTGGGTAAGACCTTAGAGAAGGTTTAAGACTCTTGTCAAAGTGGGAAAATCCTTGGTAAGGTGGAATGCTCTTGTTGCTTGGACGGGTAAGTCCTTTGGTGGTCTTGTGTTGCAACTCTCTTTGGTAAATAAATAGAGAAAAGCACTTGCAAAGTCCTAGAGGCTAACCTCTCTAGGTAGTGGGTTGACTCTCTCATATTTTAGAGAGTGGAACCACTCTACATGACCTTGTCAAGTGCTTGTTATCAATTCCTCTCATCCTTGCTATGCAAGTTAGTTAGGACTTCAAATTGCACTTAAGATATTGGTTTTAATTTGATATAATTTGAAGCTCTAATCTATCTTGTGAAAATTTTTGAAGCCCTATTCACCCCCCTCTAGAGCCCTAGATCCAACAGTCGAGACACCTAGTTGGTTGAGGTTGAGACACCTAAGTTTATTGCGGTTGGGAGACCTTACATGAAGGTGGTCGAGACACTTGTCCCATGGGTGGTCGAGACACATAGTTGATCATATAATCAACACATGTCTATCCATAAGCAAGTAATGATTCATGTATAGTGTTGTATGAATGATTGTTTGGTTAACCCTAATCTTGTTTCCTAACTCTAATATGTTCCAAGAAAGTGTTAGATGGTGTACCTGGGGTTTAGTGATTGAATAAATATTTTAAAACCCTAATCGACTATACATGTAACCCTAACCCTAATGTTGGGAAATATGATGTGCTTGCTTGTCTCACTTGGAGTGGGTACTATAATGTGATGTTTTCTCTTTCTTGTTTATGATCCCCTAACCTTGCAGGTAAAATGAATGCCATATCTTGTGTATGTTGTGGTGACACTACTATAGAAATAGCGTTCAGTGTCTCTTTTCTGGGCATCGGTTATTTTAGACAACCAACGCCTATAATATTCGGCGTCGGTTATTTATGCAAACCGACGTCTATATTCGAAGACCAGCCAGACACAGGTACCGCTTTGTATTCAGCGTCGGCTGAGTGTAACCAATCGACACCTAAAGGCGCCCGTAAAATCCAATTTTCGAGCAAAAAAAATCTGGGTCACATACAGCGTCGGTTGTTTAACAATTCACCGACGCCTATGTGAAATGAAATTTTGCGCGAAAAGTTCCACTTTCGGTGTCGGTTATCCTTGGATAACCGACGCTGATAATAGTTCCCGCCAATTAATTTGGGGTAAAGATTGTCTAATTGGACGTCAGTTATTACGATCAACCGACGCTGAAGATAATAGGCGTCGGTTGTCCTAGATAACCGACGTCGTTGACCAACTTAATAGAGGCCCGATCACCCGACTCTTCCCCCTTTCTTCCTATTTCATCGATTCTCCTGTGCGCTGCTCGTCGCCGCTCTCCCAAAATCGCCGCCTGGTGCCTGGTGCCTGCTGCTTCTCGCTCACCGCCGACAATCCCCGATGCTGCTCTGCGTCGCCACCGCCGCCCGCTCCTTCCTCCCTGCTCACGCCCTACTGCGGCGTTGTCTTCTTGCTTGCCTCCGCTGCTCACAAGGTATTAGCCGTAGCACCTTCTTCCTTGTCTTCTTCCTTGCCACCCGCTGCTCTGCTCTGCTTGCTGCTCTGACTTCAAAACCTAAGACTAGTTAGTGTTCTACTTCTTTCACTGAGAACTGAGAAGAATGGCCTACCACGGCCGTGCTGCCCAGTACGGACGTGGTAGGCCAACACATCCACGACCGTGTTTGATTTGATTTAAACCCTAATTTGATTTAAACTTGTCCATTCTAGCATCCTAATTTGATTTGATTAAACACTAACATTGATGAAACCCTAACATCAATTGTGATGAAACCCTAACATGTACATATCTATTATTGTGTTTGTTGGCCTAGAAACCCGTCCAAGATTGACTCATTAGGAGTAAATCTTGTATAGTCCCCGGTTTGGGACTGTTCTTGAACACCTAATCTCACTTAGGATGTAAGTGTATAATGTGTATTGGGTTTTTGAGAAAATTTTGGTAGCATTTCCCCGTTTGTTCTCTAAGTACATATGTACTTAGAGAACAGTGGGGAAATGGTGCCGAAATTTTCTTGAAAATCCAATACACATTATACACTTACTAGTGAGATTAGGCGTTCAAGGATGGTATAGGTGGTACACATTTATTATATATAAGAATGACATCACATGTGTTTGTTGGCCTAGAAAGTGAACAATCATTGTTCTTTATATTACTTGTACATTGGTATAAATTAGAATGAACAATCACTAAATTATATATTGTTTGTATGGAGTCCGGCTTCATTGTAGATATCTATTATTGTGTTTGTTGGCCTAGAAACCCATCCAAGATTGACTCATTAGGAGTAAATCTTGGATAGTCCCCGGTTTGGGACTGTTCTTGAACACCTAATCTCACTTAGGATGTAAGTGTATAATGTGTATTGGGTTTTTGAGAAAATTTCAGTAGCATTTCCCCGTTTGTTCTCTAAGTACATATGTACTTAGAGAACAGCGGGGAAATGCTGCCGAAATTTTCTTGAAAATCCAATACACATTATACACTTACTAGTGAGATTAGGTGTTCAAGGATGGGATAGGTGGTACACATTTATTATATATAAGAATGACATCACATGTGTTTGTTGGCCTAGAAAGTGAACAACCATTGTTCTTTATATTACTTGTACATTGGTATAAATTAGAATGAACAATCACTAAATTATATAATGTTTGTATGGAGTTCGGCTTCATTGTAGATATCTATTATTGTGTTTGTTGGCCTAGAAACCCATCCAAGATTGACTCATTAGGAGTAAATCTTGGATAGTTCCTGGTTTGGGACTATTCTTGAACACCTAATCTCACTTAGGATGTAAGTGTATAATGTGTATTGGGTTTTCGAGAAAATTTTGGTAGCATTTCCCCGTTTGTTCTCTAAGTACATATGTACTTAGAGAACAGCGGGGAAATGCTGCCGAAATTTTCTTGAAAACCCAATACACATTATACAATTACTAGTGAGATTACGTGTTCAAGGATGGGATAGGTGGTACACATTTATTATATATAAGAATGACATCACATTATACACTTAGGATGTAAGTGTATACCCTAATCATATAATGGATAGATCATGGATGTCCATTCGTAATCGTTGCACCCCAGAGTTTATATCTGGTCTTGATCAGTTTATTAGATTTGCCGAGGAACATAGGAAAAAACCTACAGATAGGTTCTACTGTCCATGTAGGCATTGCGGTAACAACTTGAAAGTCAACACTGGTGAGGAAATCAAAAGTCATGTCATGTGCAACGGGATTGTACAAGGCTATACAGAATGGCACTGGCATGGAGAGATTTCAAAATCAAAACCAGTAGATGTCGTTAGCAGTGCTTGGGTGGAAGAAGAAATTGCCTTCGATGACGTAAATGTGAACGGACCAGTTCCAGCAGACATCGTTGATGCGATGCAGGATAGTTGTAGGGTAGAGCACACCGATCCACCTCCTATCTTTAGAAACATTGTGCATGATGCTGAGATACTGTTATACACAGGCTGTGCTAAGTTTACGAAGCTTAGCGCTGTGTTGAGATTGTATAAGTTGAAAGCTAACATTCGATGGAGCGATAAAAGCTTCACTTCATTGTTGACTTTGTTGAAAGAAATGCTTCCTGAAGGAAACGAGCTGCCAATCTCAACATACCAGGTAAAGAAATTGTTGTGCCCAATGGGAATGGAGGCCAAGAAGATACACGCATGCCCAAATGATTGTGTATTATTTCAAAAGGACTATGTAGATTTGAAAGATTGTCCAAAATGTGGCGCATCACGGTATAAATTGACGACTTCGGGGGAGTCCAAAATTGGTTCTTCAGCCAAGGTGTTGTGGTATCTACCTATAATATCACGGTTTCAACGCTTGTTTGCAAATCTGAAAGATGCGAAGAATTTGAGGTGGCATGCAGATGTTAATAAAAATAATGATGGGATCCTACGACATGCGTCTGATTCCCCAGAGTGGAAGAAGATTGATCTATTGTACCCCAAATTTGGTGAAGAAGATAGGAATCTAAGACTTGGGCTTTGTACAGATGGGATGAATCCGTATGGGACATTGAGCAGCCAACATAGCACTTGGCCAGTCATGCTTGTTATATACAATCTTCCTCCCTAGATGTGTATGAAAAATAAGTACGTTATGTTGTCATTATTGATATCGGGCCCTAAACAACCCGGAAATGATATCGATGTTTATCTTGAACCTTTGATTGATGACTTAAAGAAACTTTGGGCTGAAGGTGTGATGACCTATGATTCTTCAGCAAGAGAGACATTTCATTTGCACGCTATGTTGTTTTGCACTGTTAATGACTTTCCAGCATATGGGAATTTGTCTGGATATAGTGTCAAAGGAGCTAAAGCGTGTCCTATATGTGAAGAAAACAATGATTCAATAAGACTAAAACATGGCGGCAAGACTGTATATCTTGGTCATCGAAGGTTTCTTTCAAAATTCCATCCGTATCGTAAAAAGCGCAAAGCATTCAATGGATGGAATGATGAACAGAGTGCACCTAAACCTCACCAGGGGATGTTGTTTATGCAAGAGTAAAAGACATTGTCAATGAATTTGGTAAGAAATCACAATGTAGTATGGCCACACGGAGTGACAATTCTTCATTCAAGAAGAAGTCAATATTTTGGGATCTTCCTTATTGGAGTTCTTTGACAGTCAGGCATTGTATCGATGTAATGCACGTTGAGAAAAATGTCTGTGATAGCATCATTGGTACTCTGTTAAATATACCAGGTAAGACTAAAGATGGGATAAAATCCAGACTGGACCTACGTGAAATGGGAATAAGGTCAGAATTAACAGAATTACGTGAAATGGGTAATAAAAGAACATACTTACCTCCCTCTTGTTACACGTTGTCTAGAAAGGAGAAGAAAACTTTTTGTGAATGTTTGGTAAATGTTAAGGTGCCACATGGTTACTCATCCAACATCCGTAGATTGGTATCAATGAAAGATCTAAAGTTGATAGGTCTTAAATCTCATGATTGTCACACTCTAATGCAACAAATATTGCCTGTGGCAATTCGATCTATATTGCCGAAGCATGTAAGGTTTGCAATTACCAGACTTTGTTTCTTTTTCAACAGTCTATGCAGCAAAGTTTTGACCCTGATACTCTCGATAATTTGCAAAGAGAAGTAGTTGTTACCCTATGTCATCTTGAGATGTATTTCCCTCCTTCGTTCTTTGATATCATGGTACATCTTGTTGTCCACTTGACTAGGGAAGTGAAAATGTTGGGACCAGTTTTCTTGCATTGGATGTATCCCTTTGAACGATACATGAGCGTTTTTAAAGGTGATGTTTGAAACCGTTATCGGCCTGAAGGGAGTATTATTGAAGGTTATGTGGCGAGAGAGGTTATGGATTTTTGCAATGAATTTCTCAGTGGTAATGACACTCCTGATAATGATAAGAATATTGAGGAGGGCAAAGGAATTTTGGGATCACGGGTGAAAGTAATCAGCCGTGAGCAGTTGGAATAAGCTCACTTGTATATTTTACACAATATGGACGAAGTGAGTGTTTATATCGAGGAACATACCAATTTCACAAAGAGACAACATCCTCGAACAAGTTCAATGTGGCTTGCTAGAGAGCATAATAAGACTTTTACTAAGTGGTTTGAAGATAAAGTCTTACATCAACTATCTCAAACACCAAATGATATTACAGAAACTATCAAATGCCTCGCCTTTAAACCAAAACCGAATGTTATGTCTTATGAAGGATTTGACATTAATGGATTCACATATTACACAAAGCGCCAAGATGATAAGAGTGTTGTCCAAAATAGTGGGGTCACTCTTCAAGTGTCGACTATGTACTTTGCAAGTGCAAAGGATAAGAGTCCACGTGAAGCTAAAATGTCATATTACGGTGTCATTGAAGACATTTTGGAGTTTGACTACATAGATTTCAAAATTCCGCTCTTTAAATGTAATTGGGTTGATAACACCAAAGGTGTTATAGTGGATGAATTGGGTTTCACTTTGGTGAACTTTGAAAAGATTGGCGAGAAGGGTGAACCATTGATATTGGCATCACAGGCGAAACAAATATTCTATATCGATGATCCTGCAAATGATAAATGGTCGGTTGTTCTTCATGGTAAAAGACAGTTTATTAAAGATCCTATAGATGAAGAAGAGTACTATGATAAGTATGATGACTCCAGTGCATTCTCAGTTGGGTTGCCAACTCCACAAAATATTGAAGCTAATGATGACTTATATGTGCGCGGAGATCACAATGAAGGATTGTTAATTGATAAAAGATCACAATTTTAGAGACATGTATGTTTATACAAATGCTAAATGTTTGCCTTTTTCTAGTTTATACAAATGCTAAATGTTTGCCTTTTTCTAGTTAATACAAATGCTAAATGTTTGCCTTTTTAATGACATTTTCAGATGGCTGACCATGATGAGCATGATGTCCATGATGAGCATGAAGTCCATGATGAGCATGTTGTCCATGACGAGCATGGCGAGGATACCAATGTAAGTTCTAAAAACATATCCTGTATTTCTATAAAATTCATTATCTTCTAGTTATGTCATATATCCTATATTTCTATATTGGGCTAATTCAGTGTGTTTATTTTTGTCAAATTTTAGGTTGATGATGCACATGTACCCACTGAAGCACTGGAGCAACTTGATGCGCAGCACCAAACACTTAACAAGAAAAGGGGCATCACTCTGTTGAAGAAGTTAATAGCGCTAAGTGGCAGTGGATCCAAATTGGTTGTGGAGTTTGATAATGGAGGAAATGCAATTGGAGTGAACCGCAATAATTTTGTAAACTATCTTGGGTGTACCACTCAGAGCCATTGTGGTGTTAAGTATGACAATTGGCATAAAGTTCCTCAGGGGAAAAAAGACTTGATATGGAAGGATTTATGCGTGAGTTATTATTATTTGCAATTCTATCTTGTAGATTACAAATTCTATTATTTGCAATTCTATTTTGGATACTAGTTAATAACATTTCTATTTTACAGAATCTGTTTGCATTGGATGAGAAGTTGCATCGTAAAAGTGTGATGCAACGTGCTGGAAAGATGCTTAGGAATTATAGGACAAATCTAAACAGAGAATACATAAAAGAGGGTGATAAGAAGAAGAAGTCAGCCCTTGAACAATGGAACTTCTTGGACAAAGAAGATTGGGACAATTTTGTTGCTTCAAGAAAATATGAAGAATTCAAGGTATTAGGCGTCACTCCCAATTTAATTAATATACATTGTATTCACCTATTCAAGATTAACATTTAGTGCTACTAACCAAATCATTAATGTGCATACTAACTAGGCCCTCAGTGACGCACAAAAAGCAAGGCGTATACTGAATGTGCATGACCACACTATGAGTCCAAAAGGCTATGCAAGCGTATGCCAAAGACTATAGGCGGAGTCTGCGGCTACTCAGGAGTCTGCTCCTACTCAGGAGTCTGCCACACCCATGCCTCGCCATGATATCTGGATAGCTGGGAGGCAAAACAAGAAGGGTGAAATAAAGAAGCCCGTAACTGCTGAGGCGGCTGCGAAAATGGTAAAATACAACTCTTAGAGAAATCGTTTGAATATTGATTATTTGTGGTGTTAACTTACTAATTTCTGTTGATGGTGATTAGCGGGAGCTGCACGAGTAGAGGAAACAAGGCACGTTCATCCCTCAGGGCATAAGGGATGAATTGATAGTTGCTCTGGGTAACCCAGAGCATCCTGGACATGTTAGGGGTGCAAGCGCTGGTGTGGGCATCAAAGCATTCTTTGGGCCATCCCAGCGCAAACCCAGAGTGGGACTTTCTTAAGAAGAGGTAACCTATTCTTTTTTTAGAATGTTACTACAAAAGTAAATTCAATAATAAGAAGCTAATGTTTCTTTTATCCATGTATAGGAGAATAAGAGAGTCGAGGATATAGTTGCTAAAAAGGTCAACGATGTAGTTGCTTAGAAGGTCAAGGAAGAATTGCTGCGGTGGCAGGCATCTCAGGCTTCCAATCAGCCTATGGCGACCCACTCTTCTCCTGATGCACAGACTGTGAGTAATCCTGGAGACCCATCACCTAACACGTCTGCTGTAAGTATTGTTTATGACATAGTAGCTAGTCTTTTCAAGATGATATGTTTTCAAGATGATATGTATATATGTATAACATTCTTTACGTAAATTTGTAGGCATTGAAGCCATGCCGCTTAAGAATACAAGACTATGTTGTTGCAGAGGCGCAAGCTTACCCGTCCCTTCCTGGGGAAAGGTTTCACGGGACTCCAATGCCACAGGGCTACGTTCGTGTGGGCCCATTACGTGTGTTACCCGATTGGAGGGAAGCTAGATTGCCATATCCCCACCCGGATATTGATACACTTGCTGAGGCAGAAGGCGGGGTCATATTGTGGCCCAAAGCAGATGTCGTCTACACTACTGAAATTGTAAGATAAATTTACATTGATTTAGACTGTTAATGTGTATATATGAGGTCAACTGATCTGAAGTTATATATACAGGTTAAAAAGAAGACACCAGGAGCACCTAGGCCTCCACCTCCACTTCCCGCATTACCAACTTGGGTTCCAACTGACCTAACATACCTGTTAGGTCCTGCTTGTAGGGGAATGGCATGTTGGCTATGGGCACATAATATACATTGCCCGATAATTGTTTCTTTAGCTGCAGACTATGCAGGTCAATCATACGATAGCTCTTTATTTATACAAGATATTATTGAGTTGTTTATGTATGATTGGCTGAATACATCAATGATAGAGACATGGATAAGGTGAGATCTTGTTTATACATCCATATACCTTGTGTAAGATCCAGTGATCTGGTTTCTTATATATTAATGCATACGTAATACATGTTTTGTAGCTACTTAGTCGAAGATCATTGCAAACAATTTGCATTTGATCATGTGGGATTTTTGATTCCATCATTGATTAGTATGGTAGCTAAAAACCCATATAGTGTTGAACAATACTGTATAGATGCTTTTAAAATTTTCGGTCAGCAAAACAAGAAGATAATAATAGCTCCATTCAATGTCAAGTAAGTTTACTTTATTTATAATTTGGACTTAAGAAAATTCCATTTTTATTGTGCATTTTGAGTTATTAATTGTTAAATTTTTACCTCTAGCGGTAGACATTGGGAGTTACTAGTTATTGTCCCTGGGACGTTCACTGTTTATTATCTAGATCCCGCGGGAAGTACATTAAACACTAAAATTGGACACGTAATGAGAATGCCATTATTCTGGTGAGAAATATTTCATTTTTGTATCTGTTAACATATGTTATTACATTACTATTTACTTATGCAATTTACTATGTTATATTAACATGTAGGGGTTTAGATGCATTCAAAAAGGCTAGAGGAACGGTCCCAACGAAAAAGAACCAGCCAATAAATTGGCAGAACGTACAAGTAAGTTCCCGACTCGAATGTATATATTATTGATGTGAATTGTGCTTAGTTGTATTATTTTGTATGTTTCAATTTATAGTGCGCTACACAAGACAACGACTGGGCATGCGCATACTATGTGATGCGATTTATGCAGATGATTATCCGACATGCCACATTGGACATCGATAACATACATGAGGTATTATATATAGTCTCATTAGTTAGTATGAAATATATCAATCTTATTTTTATATTATTACTTATATATATACATCATTCTCTTTGCAGGTGTTTAAAACTGACCACACTATAGGTAAACGCTTAAAAAATATACATCCTCCATATACGATGGAAGCATTAGATGAAATAAGAGAAGAATGGGCAGAAGCCATACAAGTAGTGGCAATTGTAAGATATAATTGGGATGTTGATAGCGATAATGAATGATACTTTGTAAATGAATATTTCTGAATGTTAATAGATGTATTTGAATGTTTCTATATGTGTGAATGTGGGAATTGAATTGATGTCTGAATGTATCTACTTGTGTGAAATTTTCCTTGGGACTTTTGCAGGTTTGTGGCATGTTTGTAGGCTGATATCAATGGATGTCGTAAACCTGCAGTTTAGAAAACTGAACTGTAGGTTCTCATCCTGTTGACCAGCTACAGCAGGCCTGCAAACTGATATGAATATATATATATATATAGGCGTCAGTTATTTACAAAAAACCGACAGCAAAGACATACAGCGTCGGTTATTGGATAAAAACTGACGCCTAATATTACAAACAACCCGACTGTGCAGGAAAGCACGGCCGTGGTGGAAAAGGTGTCGCTTATTCATATAAAACCGACACCTATAGTACTAAACACGGCCATGCAGGGAAGCACGGCCGTGTCTTCTAGAAGTATGGCGCCGGTTCTTTATATAAAACCGACGCCAAAAGGGTTCGCGCCACAGAAAACGGCGTCATCTAGGACACTTTCTGCGTCGGTTACCAATTAAACACCGACACAGAATGTGTCCTAGATGACGCCGTTTTCTGTGGCGCGAACCCTTTTGGCGTCGGTTTTCTATAAACAACCGACGCTTGTAAGTTAAATAGGCGTCGGATAAAAAACCGACGCCGAAGTGTTAGACCTTTAGCGGCGCCCACATAGGCGTCGCTCGGAAACTGACGCCAAAGCGGGTTAAACAACCGACGCTAAAAGGCATTTCTATAGTAGTGTGATAATTATGTTATATAGGGTGATGGCTATATGCCTTGATGAGATATGATGAGATCACACTGATGTGATGGGTCCTTTGACCTAGTGAAGGCTCGATATGCCTATTTTGAGGTGACATCCTCTAGTGATATGTTTGAGGGATTGATATTCCCTAGTGATCTAACATTGGTGATGGCCTTATGAATGCAGTGCTATGAGTATCATGCAGTGATGATATGACTAGTTCACACCTTATACATTTTATATCTTTTGGAGTTTTACTGTTTCCTTATCTTAGTAGAGTTTATTTTATATTTGTACATTGTAACTTGATTAATGCTAAAAGATACCCAATTGTCGTAATTAATCAAGTGAACCATAGATACATTGTAGTGTCTGTCTTAGTGATCGATGGTGAAATGAGTCATTCCTACCAGAAACTTGGAGTGCATATTTTTGAATATACAGGGATGCAAGTCGAGTATCTCCTTGCATCCACAATACAGGTTGTATGAGTCATCCTTTCATGAGCTGCTCTCCTTGTGATATGGATGGCCATCTGTGAGCCAATCCTTCTTTTAATAATGGCCATGCATGAGCCTATTCTTCTAGCACCAAACTTGTAATAAGGTGGGATGGGTATTATTATATATGGATGACCATGCATGATCCAATCCTTCAACTTGACTATATGTCATTGTTGTAGTTGACTGATACATCTCTGTGGTGTTTTCTCTTATGCTAGCCAAGAGGTGTTGGGGAGGTCGTGGAATCCAACTCTTCCATTGACCTTGTATGCCACTGATTTCGATTTAGTAGTGGTTGGTTAGATTTGGGTGGTACAACTCAAATCCTCATGACAATAATAATAGACGTAACATAGTCGTGTAGTGTATTTTTCTTAGGGTCAAATGTGAATAACTTTATATGAACCCTTTTCCTTATCTTGTACTAATTTCTTGAATTATAAGGCGGTAAGAGAAGTCAACTGTTATACATGCTCTTCATATTTCTTCTTACAATATTAATTGATCTACTACTAAGTGGTAACTGATTAGTTTTGCTTAATCTACTTTATCTATTAAATATATATCATTTAGTTGAATCTGCTCTACCTACTTAGTTATCCGTGCTTTAATAGTTGTTGGTGGAGATTTATATATCTTGATAGGATGTTTGGTCTCACCTCATGGGTTCTCACATCTTTTAGGTGGTCGTTCACATAGAGGTAGAGATTGTGCAACTAAGGAGGAGCAGCAACAAGAGCAATAGCTGATAAGGTTAGATGTGTTGCTAGTCTTTTAGTGATGGAGTCCTAGATGACGTCTCTATATACTCAGGTCTTTGGGGGTGTTCTCAATGTGTTTTGTATATGTGTTATCAATATGAGGTTTTTGTCCTGTGAGCCATTGTTGTACATATATGGCATGTGTCTATCTATATATGTGAAACAAATACCTTATGTAACAGGTTGATGATAGGAATGATGATTAACAATGATGTAATCACCTTGTCATATGATATGCAATGCATGTGATAGGCTTGTGGGCTTATATGTGATAAGTTTTTGGCTTAAGGTGCTTTTGAGAAATCGATTTTAATTTCCTATGATTTTTGGTAATATGCATGTTTAGTTATAATTTGGCATTTGGTCTTTGAGTAATCTAGTTTGTGGCGCATCGGGGCATCACAATTTGGTTGGTGTCAGAGCTTTGGGTTCACTGAGTAGACTAGGATTTGTGTCTGTTCTAGTGTCCTCTACTTTGTCTCATAGTGACTTCTTCATATGCAGAAGAAGAAGAACTATAGAAAAGATATCTGGAGAACACAAAGAACTCACTGTAGAGAGCAGTGTTGTTGCACCTGGAGGTGGTACAAGGGATCAAGCAAGAGAAGATCGGGTGCCTGATGTACCCCAGTTTGACCTGTCCATGATGGAAAACCATGCCTTTCGATCTTTATTTGGGTAGTTCATGGCAACGATGATGCACATGTGATGTGTGCACAAATTGTCACTATTTTGATTACTTAATTTAGTTGATTTCATTTCCAATTGATCTTAATTGTATATCTTTTAATACACATTTCAGCAAATTAGTGTCAATCATGTGTCCATCGGTTCTTATATTTTTCATGTATTTTACATGTATTTTATATATTTTAATTATTATAATAATTATTTGATTTAATTTGTTGCTCATTTTATTATAGATAATTATTATTTACGGGTGCAAAGTCGATACTACTGACATGCAACTCGGTAGTACCGACATAGTATCGAAGTACAAAAAATATTATTGTTCCAGATCGGAAAGGAAAAGGATTTCTAATGCAACTAACTCGGTAATACCGACTTCCAAGTCGGTAGTACCGACACAAGCACTGATGACCTTAATTTCATGTGTTAAATCAAACACATATTATTATAACAAATAATATTTAAGTTTGTCTCAACCTAAACATGTGTGTCGGCTATAAAAGACACCATTAGAAGTAGAATTTCGATATCTATCAGAGGGGGATGACACGAATGGTGAAAGGGGACAGAAAAGTGGAGGAACCCTACCCGACGGACTTCAAAGGCATTTCAGTGGTGAAAACAACAGCAAAAACGAGCCCAACTCCTCCAAATCACCTCCTTAACTCTCTCTCCTATTTCTAATATCTCAAAATCCATGTTTTGCATATTTTCGATCTATTGTGATACCATGTCATCTATTTTCAGTTAAAAACATATTTCTTAGGATCCAGGAGTAGCCCGAATATGCATTGTACTTGATGCTTATGCATTAATATCACTTGTATCCCTATTTTCTGTATATAAATCTATGAAATCATCTTGTTCTATTTATTGTTGATCACCATAAGTAGATAATCAGATCCTTAATCATTTCGGGGGAGAGGTTAAGGTTTGGAAAAGCATAGATTTACCTATTTACAATGCTCTTTTGGAAAAGTGGAGTGTAATCGGGAGGAGAAACCCAGAGAGTAATCATAAAGCATCTAAATAATCAACCAATTACTATGGAAATGTGATTGACATTAGATTAGGTAGTGAATTGCACTATGAGAGCGGGTAATTTTGGCTACTGGTTGTTTATCCAGGGATAGGAGAAATTGATATTAGTGTGTGGAGTTAATTGAAAGTGTTATCCGCGGTGAAACCATTGTCTTGAGGAATTCATCCAACTCTGAGTAACTTAATATTTAAGTTTATTTTGTTTCTGTATTAGTTTTTTTTTAAATCAAATCAACTCAATTATTTATATCGGCGTAGCTGATCAATCGTTATTAGTAGTAGTCTTTAACCTCATAACTCTATGTGTTTGATAACTCGAGACTCATAATCCCTTATTACTTTGACATGTACACTTGCGAGTTACATGCACGTTATATGTGTGTCAAGTTTTTGGAACCGCTGTCGGAGAGTTGCCACGGTTAACACTATGAAAAGTTAGGATCGGCCACTCCAGGCCTTTTTTTTCTTCTTTTAAAATTTCATTGTTAAATCTTTTTGCCACAAATCCATTGATCTATCTTGTTGAAAATTCATTGCTTTATCATTTTTATCTCAATTGATGAGTACATTTGATTTGCATTTTTTTGTGTGCATGTACTTGAGCACCATGGAGGCATGGGGAATGAGCGAACTAATGGTTGAGTTGATTGCACAAATGAAGACCCTAACGATGCAGTTAGGGACCTTGAATCTCAATAGAACCCTAGTTGATGAAGATTATAGGTGTTCAAGGAAGTAGGTTAATCACATGCATGATTATCAATCATCAGGAGTTGATTCCTATTCTTCATGGAGGGGTCTATATTGTGATTTACATCAATATGAGTAGCCACAAAAACTTTATGATGATGAGGACCTAGACCCAGAATGATTATCCAGGACAGAGGATATGCGTGTTATAGTCATTGCCAAGAATGAAGCATATTTGGACCAATCACAGAGCAAGCTACAAAACTAGGAAGCGCACAGTGGAAATTTACAGACTCAATTGTCACATATGGTTGTAGATGTCCTAGAGCTGAAGAAGACAAAAAAACTTTTTTGTGGGGAACACTGAGCCAACCCACTGTCATCATGAAGTAAAATATGTTTATGTTTCCAATGAGAAGGAGCATGCCATTGAGGATATACTAGATCCACACATTCCACAGCCTGAGTGAGTTTATGTGACACAAATTCCTTTTCCCAATAGCTTGTATGGAAGACCAGGGGGCTTAAGAACACCTGTGAAGTCTACAAAAGTGAGTGCTCCTGCCAATGCAAAAAAATTGAGGAGCGACAAAGAAATTTCAGCCACAAAGGATTTGCAAGTGGAGGCGCCTAAAGGTTCTACTACCACCATATATACTCCCCCAGTTCTAGATGAGGTGCCCAACCAACAAGAGTAGGTGAAGGTTGTACCTTGTAGCAAAAAAGTTATAGGCAAGAAGGAGATGCCTATAGGAGAAAATGCCCATCCACATGTCAATCCGGCCATTTCAGATGTGCCAAAGTCTATTCTAGAGGGTGATATAAATTCAAACTTGGGGGAGGAGATCCCCAAGGTGCTATACATGTCTCCACATAGGAAAACAAAGTAGTCAAAGTTTCCCGTCCTGAATAGTCTAAAGTTGGGAATGAAGGAGAAATTTCAAAATTTTTGTGGTTACCTATCTTTAGGAGCAGATGATTACAAGATGGAGTTCAGATTGTCAATATATTCACCACCTTTCTGTGATAACCCAGGCTAGAGGTAAGCATAATGTTAAGCCTAAGACATAAAACAAGGGCACTTTGTGGGAAGCAACTCACCAATTAGGATTCTTAGATATTTTCTTTTGAAAATGTTTTATTATTTTGTTAGGATTAGATCATCTTATTTTGTAGTTTTGTGATATCTAGTCTTGATGCAAGTAAAAAAGGCACCTTGATATGTGTATTTAGTGTGTATGGACACACTGAGTCGGTACCACTGACACTCTATCAGTGGCACCGAGTTAGTCATTTATTTGTTACATGAAAACTCTGACATCAACTCAGTACCACTGACTTCACTGTCGGTAGTCCCGAGTTCTCATCAGTGACATCTCACAAGCTGAGCAAGCATTGACACTTCACCGTGCTCGAGTGCTTATTGGAGGGCATGTCTTCATGTAGATCCCACCCACCCATCTTTTGCCCCAGATTTCACCTCACATATCGATACAACCGTTCCATGTATCTTCCTTTGCTTTTGACATTGGGACAATGTCATATTTTGGGGGAGGAATGGAACGATGCTTCTATCTTTACCTCTTGCATCTTTTCTTTTTATCATACATCTACATGTTTTTGTTTTAGAAAAAATAGATTTTTCATTTTGTTTTTAGGGTCCACTTCTATCTAGTGTAATTGTGGACGACATATAAAATTTTACTTAGGATTAGCCACTTCTTAATGATGTGGTATCAATTCTAAAAATTGTTGAAAATTGATTGTGCTCTTATGCTTTGCTCTTTAAGCTAAATTTTCTATGTTTAAGAGTACATAACTAGAGGAATTGTTTGGATTAGTCATCTTGAAGACATACTGAATGAATGAAAAATCTAACTCAACCCTATGGCTTGTGTTATGATGATGATGTTTGAGTCCAAACCAACCAAACAGTAATGTGATCTTTAATGTGAATTTTAGAAATAAACTCTAAGGTTACGTTGTTGCACAAGTTGATAGAAGAGGGACATATCATGGTTGGGAAAGACAATGTCTCTTTGTCATGTGATCTCATCCACCTTCCATTCATCTTCATTAACCACCATAGGATGATCAAGTTTAATCCAAGTTATTTTCCTCTTGTATGCATTACATGGCATGATAGGAAGCAAATAGTTAGTTCATTTTATTTTGCATTAGAAAAGGAAAAAACATATAATCACTTTTGAGTATTTGTAGTTTGCACAACAACATTTCATATAGTTTCATTTGCATTGCATATTTCATAAGGTGTTACATATTTGTTACCTCTAAGATCTTCTCTCATGTAAGAGTGTAAGAAAAGTTGTATCTCCTTACTCTTTCTCTAATAAAAAAAGTAAAAAATCCCAAGCATGAACTATTTATCTTGCTGAAAATAAAAGAGCAGAAAAAAAAAAGAGTTATTAAAAAAAAGACGAGAAAAGGAGGAAAATGATTTTCACTTTCAATGCCATATTCTCTCTAAGAAACAAAGAAGGGGATTGTGGATTTTTTTTTGTAAACACCTTTCCACCTATACTCATCATTGGGATGAGACATCCATTGCATGCATCATTCCACCAAAATAAAAATAGTCATTAGAAGTCATACATTCGAATTTTATCCATCATATAGGTGCATAATATTTTTACTTCGTGCATGAATAATTTGGATAATTCTTGTGAGCCCTATTTTCATAGCCACCCATCTTTTCCACCCATTTCTCTGCAAGGTAGGCCACCATCATAATTATTCCCCTCATCCATGTTTATATGAGGATCTACTTCTAAGTAGTTTATTTAGGTAGATCAGAGAAATGTAGATAGGGAGAACACATGGTGCATCAAGCATGTGTCCTACTAGCCATGATATTAACTACTTCTTATTGATATTTTTTTTCATTTATCTTATTGTGGACATCTATTATGAACATTATTGATCACTTTAAAGTGGTTGCTTGTTTAGTGGTTGGCAAAGACCGATTTGGAACCGATTGGTGGAGGGTGGTTAGATGAAGTAATTCATAGGTACTTGTCTTCTTGTCGACTTTTTCAAACAAATACAAGAGTAGTGTTGCTTGAGGACGAGCAATATTCAAGTTTAGGGGTGTGATGTGTGCACAAATTGTCACTATTTTGATTGCTTAATTTGGTTGATTTCATTTCCAATTTCTCTTAATTGTATATCTTTTAATACACATTTCACCAAATTAGTGTCAATCATGTGTCCATCAGTTCTTATATTTTTCATGTATTTTACATGTATTTTATATATATTAATTATTATAATAATTATTTTATTTAATTCATTGCATATTTTATTGTAGATAATTATTATTTACTGAAGCAAAGGTGATACTACCGACATGCAACTCGGTAGTACTGACATGGTATCGAAGTAAAAAAAATATTATTGTTCCAAATTGGAAAGGAAAAAGATTTCTACTGCAACTAACTCGGTAGTACCAATTTCCAAGTCGATAGTACCGACACAAGCGTTGAAGACCTTAATTGCATGTGTTATGTACAATACATATAATTTTAAAAAAATAATATTTATGTTTCTGTCAACCTAAACATGGCGATGGCTATAAAAGACACCATTAGAAGCAGAATTTTGATATCTATCAGAGGGGGATGACACGAATAACGAAAGGGGAGAGAAAAGCGGAGTAACCCTACCCGGTGGACTTCAAAGGCATTTTGGCGGCGAAAATAATGGTGGAATGACTCCATCTCTTCCATATCTCCTCCTTAACTCTTTCTCCTATTTCTAGTATATCAAAATCCCTATTTTGTATATTTTCGATCTACTGTGATACCATGTCATCTATTTTCGGCTAAAAGCATATTCCTTCGGATTCGGGAGTATCCCGGATATGCATTGTACTTGACTCTTATGCATTAATATCACTTTTATCCCTATTTTCTGTATATGAATGATGAAATCATCTTGTTCTATTTATGGTTGATCACTATAAGTTGATAAATAGATCCTTAATCATTTTGGGATAGAGGTTAAGGGTTGGAAAAGCATAAATTTACCTGTTTACTATGCCATTTGGGAAAAGTACAGTGTAATCGGGAGGAGAAACCCAGAGAGTAATCATAAAGCGTCTAATTAATCAACTAATTACTATGGAAATGAGATTGACATTAGTTTAGGTAGTGAATTACACTACGGGAGCGAGTAATTTTGGCTACATGATCTTTATCTAGGGATAGGAGTAATTGATATTAGTGTGTGGAGTTAATTGAATGTGATATCCGTGGTGAAACCATTGTCTTGAGGAATTTGTGCAACTCTCAGTAACTTAATATTTAAGTTTGTTTTGTTTCTATATTACTTTTTGTTAAATCAAACCAACTCAATTATTTATACTGGCCTAGCTGATCAATCCCGATTAATAGTAGTCTTTAAACTCACAACTCTTTGTGTTCGATAACTCAGGACTCATAATCCCTTATTCCTTCGACACATACACTTGTGTATTACACACACATTATATATGTGTCAAACATGGTAGACAGAATGTCTGCACCATAGCCAAGGTAAGTTGTTCCTTGTGTTGAATCTTCAGGCTTTGGGAAGACCTTTAATAGGCTGAGACGTGTTAGGGATGTAGAGTATGCTGGTATGGTATATCTAGTGGATGCATATCTTTGGTTGATAGTGCAGGAGAAGGCTTTCAAGATCATCAACATCCCCGAGGAAGACAAAGTGAAACATGTTGTGTATCTTTTGAAAAGGAGTGCTAGCCATTGGTGAGCCATTGAAGAGGAGAAGAGACATAATGTTGTTGTCAGTTGGGAGGAGTACCAACATGTATTTTTTAGTCAGTACTTGCCTCAAACCTATCTGGATGAGACGATATCCCAGTTTGAGAGGATTTGGTAGGGATTCATTTTGATCAATGAATATGAAGCAAAGTTTATGAAGTGTTCGAGGTTCTGTCCTCACATGGCTGCTATAGATTAGGAAAGGATTAGACATTTTGAGAAGGGTCTGAGTACGGATATGACAACATCAGTGTCATCCCTAGAGAACAGAGAGAAGTTTGAAATGTTTGTGGTGTCAGTTAGAAGGATAGAGAGGTCAGTGGTAGTGAAGCATGAGAAGAGTGCTAAGAAGAGACCAAAATAGCACCAAGGACAGTCTTCTAGAGGCTTTAAGAAGCCTAGGTTCTCAGCACCGTAGAGGTCAAGTGCACAAACACAATGGTCAGCAAGTAGAGGTAGAGTGTGATAACCTAGAAATTCAAATTTTGATTTTGACTTCTATGTTAGACTTACCTCTTGTCATCACCTTTAATTACATGTTTGAATATGATTTGAAGTATAATTGATAACACATTAGTGCGTTCAATACCTTGATGACCCTCAATTAGACCTTAATATAGTGTTAAAACATAACACTCATCATAATCCTTTCCTTGTATTTTGATTATATTTTTGAATAAGTATATATAATTATCCTCATGCTCATGGTGAAGATCTTGTTGTCAAGATTCCAGTGCACCTTTTCTTGCTCAAATCGTAGCTTGTATGAGAATTTTATGCCCACTCATTCATATTGTTTTGAAACCTTATTTTGTTCTTTTAAAACAACCTTTTTACCTGTTGATCTGGCCCAGCCGAGCCAAGTGAGGGGCGGCCCATCCACATCCCCCTTCTTTTTCCCCTTATTTCTTTCATTTTGCTATCATACATCTTGGTTCAGGGTGCTTCAGAGCTGTCTAATCTGTGTGCCACAGATTCATGCGTGATTCAAGGGTCGTGGGTTTATCCCCCTCGCCACACCCTACGTTGCACACAACATCTTTGCTGCTTGGTGTCAGAAGCCTCGACGCCATTACTTTCCTCCCCAACCTACTTGCACAACTCGACATTTAACCATTTGACGTGCTGCAACAACCAATGGGACACGAACGCAAGTAGTTGAGAACTTGGCCATCACCCAGGTCTCCTCTGGCCACCGGCCTCTCCCATAAACCCTAGGGTAACCTCCTTGCTTCTCTCTTCACCTATTTATACCCTCCTAAAGTCCCTCTCGACCGGCCCTTACCTCCTTGACCCTCGCGGAAGCACTACCGTACTCCATAGCTACATGTAGTTGATGCCTTCGAGCACCTACGCAGCTGCTTCCTCGAGCCCAGAGGTTGATGATGACTCGAGGAGCATCAGATCGACCATCCATGGCTACGATCACGTCCCTCTACTCATGGCTTGGTACGTGACTCCTGACCACACCCATCCGCTCTTGCCTGATTACCCCCCTCCCGTGACCGTGCGTGGACACTGGCTAGCTCTCTCCATCACTCGTAGAGGCAACAGACAGAGATGAGGTAGCGACCAGCTGACGCCAGCCACCTAATGCAAACTAGAAGGACCCAAGGCTCCTGATCGCAGCCCAACGCCGAGCCAAATGAGCACACGCCCCCTCTCTTCTTGATCAGACTGGACACTTTCATGGTCCGAGAAGGGTGACCAACTGCCCAATTTGCAGCCTGTCTAGGTATATCTCACCCTTTTATCCCCCAAAATGCCCTAATCAATGTACAAACTTCAAAATCTGGTATCTTCCTCATCCTTTAACCTAATATCCAAGTGTTATATATCATTTTGATCAAAAAAATGTCACCTATCTAATGATACTAGTATTTATCTCTAATTCCATGTGTTTTGTCTTTGTTTTGGTGAAAATTGATGTCCTTGTGACCTTATGCTTACTAATCAACCCTAAAAATGCACCACTTGTATTTCTATTGATCTTGGACCTTATATTCACGCAAATCAGTAACTCTAGTTTACTTTTACTATGTTTGGACATCTTGTACAATCTAAATGTAGCTTAATGACTAACTTGACCTTCTATGGTTAGGTTTGCTCTAAAAATGGCATCTTTATATGCTTAATGATGCAAGTGGAGCATGTATGGAATCTTGGGCTTAATTGATCATCATACAATGGTTGAATTTCAAAATCGGTAATCTTCCTAATGTTTTGTCCTATGTTTGACTAAGGTCTTATGGCCTTTTTGCAAGATGTAACTCATGTGACCTAAAGGACTCACCTTTGTACACTATGTTGCCCTTTATGTGATGTTAGTACTTATAGACTTGAATCCTTAATCTTTATGGAATGTCGATCCTAAGTGCTCCAACCTATTATATGAACCTCAATTCAGTCCTCAAAATATCTTATAAGAGGAGTTTCCTTGTAACATACACATAAGTAGTCGTGACATACATGTGACAAGTAATGTTATGGTAATGCATGTGTTAAATGTTGGGATCTAACCTTACTAGATCTTTATGCAATGCTATCCATGATTTCTTAATGATTCTAAATCAGTAAAATCATCATGTTTTACATCTACATCCTAACTTGTTAAGACTTAATGCTTCATTGACTTGGAATTAAGACCCTATTATATGAAGTAGACCTAATGTGAGTAATTATGATCTTGTATGAATAGACCATCTAAATCCCATGTTCCCTAACTCCAAATCAGACCTTACCTCTATCTTGTATCATTTATAATGTGGATGATTTTCCTAGACCTAGACCTTAATGTTGTCACTTATGTTATGTGGAATCGGTATATGTACGTTGGGAATTTTAGAAGTAATATTTGATCTAATTGAACCCTGGGACTAAGGGATCATCCACATAACTCATATGATGCTTATCTATCCAACTCTAGTGATCTAATACACCATGCTTAATTTTTTCCTTGTGAGGTACCCTTGGTTTGGATAATCATTAAGATCTAACTCATGAATCATAACTCAAAAGGCACACTTACTCTCTTGACCCTACTATGGTATTGGCTTGTTTGTATGTATGCTCGTATAAATGCTTGTTTAGTTAATTAATTGTTTGAGCTACTTGTTCCTTGTGATTAGTATGTTTATTTTTCTTGAAATATGTTAAAAAAACCTTGAACATAATTAAACGTGTCCATTATACAAACCTAGTGTACCTGCCTGTATTCTTAGGGTAAGGAGACAAGGTCAGGTGTCTTACTTGATATGTCAAGATAAGGAGTACCATGTCGATAAAAGTATAGCTAATCTTGAGAACCCTTACGGACCTTCCAATGGGAAGCTGGTCAATGGCCATATTATGTTATTGAGTATAATGGAAATACACCTAAAATATGCTTTGGATAAAATAATGTTGTTAGTTGTTCTTTCCTTTTTTCATCTTCTTTCTTATATGATGTTTCTATCCAAGCACCTTTTATAGTGTTCCTAAAATGTTTACTTGCCTTTTCATAGCGTACTTAATGCTTTAGCATTAAGATGTTTTTGTTTATCAAACTTGTAGATGCCAAATGAAGATTCATTGCACTCGAGACTCTAAGCTCTAAAAGGAAAATGCAAATGGGTATGCTTGAATCTATAAATGGGTCCACATCTCTTTACCATGTTTAGTATCTTGTTATATGCCATTGCTACTGATTTTACATATATATTGCCTATGTGAAATATTCAATCCATTCTAGGGAATGATGCCCAGGTCCACTCGCCTTTGGCTGTGTATCCATTAGGAGTGTGAACTTAAGGTAACAAATGGATCTATGGAAAATTGTATCAGAGCCAAAGACATAGGCCTCTATATATGTTTAAGGCATAAAACATCCTAAGAACATAGGGAGGACCAAAATCCTTCCTTCAAAGTTTAGAGAGTCTTCTAGCAACTCATCTCTTCTTTAAGGACCACGTAAGCCACCCAAGTAGATGATGATTAGTTACATTTCTTGTCTACTCATGTGATTCTTCTCTCATGACTAATAATCACATGAATTCTCGATATTGGGGAGCTTATGTAGGATTTTTTAAAAAAAACTCATTTGAAATCATGAAAGTTGATTAAAGATGATAATGCCATGATCTGATATTAAATTGCAAACCCTATTTGATGAATGAAAGTTCTTTGGGAAGTGATGTACTCATATGCAAAACCTAAGATCATGTAGACTCAATTTTGTTCGACTCAATACAAGTGCTTTCAATGTTTGAGGTAAATCCTAGATATGGTGAAATAAGGTGGAACTCATGTCTTTCACCTCATGGTTGATGAGGTCCCTATTGATTAAACCTATGTTTCACTATTGTTAATGAAACCTCAAACATAGTTGAGAAAACTCTTCCCCTATTTTGATATGTGCAATTATCAAGCCACACAATGACCATGTCTTTGGAACCCCAGATCATGAGGTGAGGACTTGCTACAAGAGGAAAATCCCCTATTGACAATTGTTCCTCTTTCTAGACTCAATTTGAATAATATGATGGACCTAGATCCCAATTTTGCATTTTTATGCCCCAAATCGTGAGCTCCCAATTTGACCTCTCGATTCCCAAAATCTACCACTGCCTTGACAATGAAAGGAAGAGGACACGATTATGACCTTGATCTTAGAAAAATCTTAAAGTACGGTTTCCCTATTATGATCTTCATGCTTGACTCATGACATTGTAAAATACAATTTGATAGTTGATACTCTCCCTATCTAGATATGCTCGACGACACATAATTAATGTGGATTAACATGCTAGATTAGATTCGTAGTTTACATATAACTCCCCTAACTTAGGTCACATCCCTATTATGACTACCTCTAAATTTAATCTTGCTGACTATTTAGAGTTTGGAAAGGTAATCCATTCTGCCCGATTATAATTTCTTGACCTAAGTCCCCTATAGGTCAGATATACAATAATTGATACTAGATCTAGAATCTTGATTTAATGTGATCTTACAATATGATGACGTTGACTATAGTTAACAGTTACCTAGAAGAACATAGGTCTAGGTCATTCATCGACCTTGAAAACCATGATAATGAAATCGATATCGATATATTGAAATATTGATAAAATGATTCTTGAAATGTTGCTCGATTGTTGCTCAATTTTTGTATATGGATGAATTTTCACCTTTAGGAATATATAGGAATCTAAACCCTAGCTTCAAAATGCTTGGACTCGTGAATTTGATGTCCAAACTTGACTCTCAACAATGATTTATAAAATCTTGACTCACGAGTATTGATCTTGATATCAATTTGAATCCTATGATCACCCTATATGGATCTTGAGGCCACCCTCGATATATGATTAATGACTTTCATGTTCCCAAATATTGAAAATATAAATGATGATTATGCTAATTTTCTCAATTTGTTACTTGGGTTAAGCTCCATGTGGACTAGGGTGGGCCCTTCCATTAATTTAGAGCATGAAATCACAATGCTGAAATACGATGTTTGTCCCAAAATGTTGAAATACGAAATCTCAATCATGGATGTATAATCCCACCTAGGCCAATTTAGAATCTAGAACCCTAAATGTTGGGATAGAAATTCATGTTGTACTCCCAATATAAGAGCTTTATTTGTTTGACTTTAAAATGTGATCTCTCCAAATTTGGTGATATATAGTGTAATGTCTCTAGAATTTGTGACCCATGTGATGATACTCCCAATTTGACGATCTTTGTGACTATATGTTGACCATGATGCTTGATTTCTTGATTTCAGAATAAAATGGATATTGTAAGTGGTGATAATACTTTACGGGAATGCTATTATGATATTGATGTTGAATGGGAAGACTCAATCCTGATTGATGACTTGATTTAATTTTAGGGACAAAATTTCTATTAAGATGGGGAGGATGTGATAACCTAGAAATTCAAATTTTGATTTTGACTTCTATGTTAGACTTACCTTTTTTCATCACCTTTAATTACATCTTTGAATATGATTTGATGCATAATTGATAACCCATTAGTGCGTTCGATACCTTGATGACCCTCAATTAGAACCTAATATAGTGTTAAAACATAACACTCATCATAATCCTTTCCTTGTATTGTGATTGTATTTTTGAATAAGTATATATAATTGTCCTCATGCTCATGGTATAGAGCTTGTTCTCTAGATAATAACTTCTTACTCAAATCGGAGCTTGTATGAGAATTTTATGCCCACTCATTCATATTGTTTTGAAACCTTATTTTGTGCTTTTAAAACACCCTTTTTGCCTATTGGGTCGTCCCAACCGAGCCAAGTGAGGGGCTGCCCATCCACGTCACCCTTCTTTTTCCCCTTATTTCTTCTTTTTTATATCCTACAACTTGGTCCAGGGTGATCCAGAGTTGTTCGATCTGCATGCCACAGATTCACACGTGATCCAAGGGTCGTGGGTTTCTCCCCCTCGCTGCATGGTGCACTCCCGTCAATGGTGTTACACACTACTCAATTGCAATTTTGAATAGATGCAACCCCACAGACGGAAGCAAATGGTAGATACACTTTTGATATTTATAAAACCTAACTCAACACCTACTCACACTAAAACAACTACACCCGCAAGCACACAGGGTCATGTTGTAGTATAGGAAGGTGGCAAGTATAGGGTCGATCCACAGGGAGAAGACGGGGCACTAGAGCTAGGTGTAGTTTTGCTAGGTTCCTACTGCGGAGACAAGGGTTAAGGGTTTGAAGGTTGTTTTGATTATTAAACTACTATGAACAAGCGAGGAATTAAAGGAAAGAATGAAATCTACATTAACCCTTGACTAGATTAAGGCTAAACATGCAAGAAAGGATTAAGCTAGGTATGAAAGTGCAAACTACACTAAGGCAAGAGAGAAATTAGAGAGATAAGCTAACATGAACCAAGAAAGAACAAAGCAAGAATCTAACTAAGTAATAAAAGAACTAATTAAGCTAACCAAGCACAAAACTAGGGTTTTAAGCAATAAAGAGAGGTATGGGTTGTTTAGGGGTATAAACTCATCACTTAAGTTGGGGGTGGAATATGAACATTATGATTCCATTTAGATTATCCAAACCAAACAACAAGTTAGAGTCTAATGAATTAACCTAAGCTACTAACTGGCCATGGATATGCTAGGATGTGTATAGGGGAACTAGTCCCTAACACCCCCTACTACCCTTACGAGGCTCAATTGGGTTAGGGATTAGGTTCAATTCAATTAGAGTCTAATCAAGTCTAGGCTTCTATATTAGGCATTGCTAGGGAAATTAGGGGCCGATGGTAGTAATGGGGAGGTGAAATTAGTGTTTTGGACCCCAATTCCCCAACATTCTAGCCTTGAGAAGGCTCCATGCTAATTGCACTAGAATTATCTAATCTAGATACTTAGATCTCTCACTTAGGTTTAGGGAGATTGATTAGGATGTAGGAAGATGGGAGGCAACCTTGGGATCCAAGAATTGGACCTAGGGGCAAATCCCAAAATTCACGCATATAAGTAATTTGCCTAAATTCCTAGGTGATTTCACACACAAACCAACAAGAAATTCATGGAGAATGAGATGAAAATAGAATATAATCATTTAAAAATGGAATTACAAAGTTTAAATGTCATTTTTCCCCAACATGGTATCAAAGTAACATAATTTCCCCCAAACAGCCCACCCAAGGGGGCCTAGCTACTCGTGGAAATGGAAAATACAAAAAGAAAGGAGAAAGAGGTAGAAGAAGCCATGGAGATCGGTGTAGATGAAGGAATCCGCCTCTTCAGCTGCTGCAAGACAACCTCCTCTCTCCTCTAAGGTTCAAGGGTGTGGAATGAAGTGGATTATGGGTAGGAACTAGTATAAACTAGTGTTTTGGAGGTGGAAATGGTGAAATGGAGTGGAATGGAGGTGGAAATGGAGTGGAATGGTTAAGGGGTGAAAATGGGGAGCTAGGAGGTTGTGAAAGGTAGCTAACCCCGTGCCCCAGCTGCTACCTAGGTATATATAGGTGTGGGGGAAAGCAATAGGGTAAGTAGGGGCAAAATAGGTAAAGCAGTGAAAAATGGGTAGGTTTTGTGAGTAGCACGGCCATGGTGGGTCACCACGGCCATGGTGGGTAGTGGGTAGCACGACCGTGGTAGATGGGAATGGACATGTTAATTAAAATGGAAAAATGTCAGGTTGGTGGTCAGTTTTGGGATAAAATTAGAACGGTCGTGGTGGTCTGAGGGTAGCACGACCGTGCTAGGTGGCACGGCCATGGAGATCTCGGTGATGGTGACTGTCGTGATGTGCCACACCCATTCTGTTCTACTGTAGCATGACCGTGCTGTGCAGCACGACCGTGGTGGCTGTCTCTGGCATGATCATTTTTGGCTACACGGTCGTGGTGCTTTTAGCTTGACTTGGGGTTGAACCTGTTGATTTACAAGTGACCGAGAACGGTCGTCTTGTGGTATCACGACTGTGTTGGGTCCTGGATCAGCACTTTGACTCTATTCTTTGGATTTTCTTGGACATCTTTGCTTTAGTGGGTCTCTGGCCACTAGGGGTAGGTTGAGGGAGCATCAAACTTCACTTTGGGCCTCTCCAAGGGTAGAGAAACCCTAGGATCACTCCTTCTCTCTCTTCCATCAAATGTGGTCCAAATGCCTGAAAAACATGCAAATAATGTCCATAAGTGCATTTTACACAAATAAGCATATTGGGAGAAAAATCATGTGATCTAATAGGTATACAAGTGATTGAGGAGCAATATAACACAAGATTAAGCCCTAAAATAGGGTTGAATCACGCACCCTGCGATGCACACAATAGCTTTGCTGCTTGGTATCGGAAGCCTCGACGCCAGTACTCTCCTCCCCCTCCTGCTCGCACAACTCAACTTTTGACCCATAGATGTGTTGTGGCAACTAATGGGACACGGACTCGAGCATTTGAGAACTTGGCCTCCACCCAGGTCTCCTCTGGTCGTTGTCCCCTCCCATAAACCCTAGGGAAACCTCCTTGCTTCCCTCTTCACCTATTTATACCCTCCTCAAGCCCCTCTTGATCGACCCTTACCTCCTTGACCCTTGTGGAAGCATTGTTGCACTCCGTAGCTTCCTGTAGCTGATGCCTTTGAGCACCTATGCAACTGCTTCCCCGAGCCTAGAGGTTGATGATGACTTGACGAGTGTCGGATTGGCCATCCATGGCTACGATCACGTCCCACTACTTGCGGCTTGGTGCCTGACTCCTGACCGCACCCATCCACTCTCGCCCAATCACCCCCCTCTCGTGACAGTATGTGGACGTTGGCTAGCTCTCTCCATCGCTCATGGAGGTAGCAAACCGAGAGGAGGCAGAAACCAGCTGACGCCAGCAACCTAACGTGAACCAGAAGGACCCAGGGCTCCTGATCACAGCCCAACACCAAGCCAAATGAGCACACACCCCTCTCTTCTTGATCAGATCAGACACTTTTGTCGGCCAAGAAGGGTGACCAGCAACCCAATTTGCAGTCTGTCTAGGTATATCTCGCCCTTTTATCCCCTAAAATGCCCTAATAAATGTACAAAATTCAAAATCTTGTATCTTCCTCATCCTTTGACCAAATATTCAAGTGTTATTTATTGTTTTGATCAGATAAAAATCACCTATCTAATGATATTGGTATCTATCCTAATTCTACGTGTTTAGTGTTTGTTTTGGTGAAAAATGATGTCCTTGTGACCTTATGCTTACTAATCAACCCTAAAAATGCACCACTTGTATTTCTATTGATCTTGGACCTTATATTCATGCAAATCAGTAACTCTAGTTCACTTTTACTATTTTTGGACGTCTTATACAATCTAAAATGCACCTTAATGACTATCTTAACCTTCTATGGTTATCTTTGCTCTAAAAATGGCATCTTTATGTGCTTAATGATGCAAGTGGAGCATGTATGGAGTCTTGGACTTAATTGATCATCATACAATGGTTGAATTTTGAAATCAGTAATCTTCCTAATGTTATGTCCTATGTTTGACTTAGGTCTTATGGCCTTTTTCCAAGATGTAACTCATGTGAACAAAAGGACTCACCTTTGTACACTATGTTGCCCTTTATGTGATGTTAGTACTTATAGACTTGAATCTTCAATCTTTATGGAATGTGGATCCTAAGTGCTCGAACCTATAATATGAACCTCAATTCAGTCCTCAAAATAGCTTGTAAGAGGAGTTTCCTTGTAACATACTCATAAGAAGGCATGACATACATGTGACAAGTAATGTGATTGTAATGCATGTGTTAAATTTTGGGATCTAACCTTACTAGATCTTGATGCCATGTTATCCATGATATCTTAATGACTCTAAATCAGTAAAATCATCATGTTTTAAATCTACATCCTAACTTGTTAAGACTTAATGCTTCATTGACTTGGAATTAAGACCCTATTGAATGAAGTAGACCTAATGTGACTAATTATGATCTTGTATGAATAGACCATCTAAATCTCATGTTCTCTAACTCCAAATCAGACCTTACCTCTATCTTGTATCAATTATAATGTGGATAATTTGCCTAAACCTCGACCTTAATGTTGTCACTTATGCTATGTGGAATCAGTATTTGCACATTGGGAATTTTAGAAATAATGCTTGATCTAATTGAACCCTGGGACTAAGGGATCATCCACATAACTCATATGATGCTTACCTATCCACCCCTTAGTGATCTAAGACACCATGCTATATCTTTTCCTTACAAGGTACCCTTAATTTGGATAATCTCTAAGATCTGACTCATGAATCATAACTCGAAGGGTAGGCTTATCCTCTTGACCCTACTATGGTATTGGCTTGTTTTTATGTCTTCTCAGATAAATGCTTGGCTAATTAATTACTTGTTTGAGCTACTGATTCCCTACAATTAGTATGTTTGTTTTTTTTTGAAATATGTTGAACAAACCTTGAACATAATTAAACTTGTCCATTATACAAATGTAGTGTGCTTGCCTATATTCTCGGGGTAAGGACACAAGGTTGGGTGGCTTACTCGAGATGTCAAGATAAGGCAGACCGGTCGATAAAAGGGTATCTAATCTTGAGCACCCTTACAGACCCTTCCAATGGGAAGCTGGTCAATGTCCATAATATGTTGTTAAGTATAATGGAAGTACACCTAAAATATACTTTGGATAAAAGAATGTTGTTAGTTGTTATCACCTTGTTTCATCTTCTTTCTTATATGATGTTTCTAGACAAGCAACTTTTATAGTATTTTTAAAATGTTTACTTTCCTTTTCATAGTGTACTAAATTTTTTAGCATTAATATGTTTTGTTTATCGAATTTGTAGTTGCCAAATTAAGATCCATTGCACTTGTGACTCTAAGCTCTAAAATGAAAATACAAATGGGTATGCTTGAATCCAGAAATGGGTACACATCTCTTTACCATTTTAAGTATCTTGTTATATCTCATTATTACTGCTTTTACATATATATTGCATGTGTGAAATATTTGATCCTTTCCAGAAACAGACGCCCAATTCCACTTTCCTTTGGCTGTGTAGCCATTAGGAGTGTGAACTTAGGGTAACAAATGGATCTGTGACACAGAGGTTGTAGTTTTTCACCAGCAGGAGCCCATAGTACAGTGTAAGTGACAAGGTCATCTAGGCCATGGTATGAGAGAAAGACTTGGTACAAGTGTGGACAGACTGAGTATACAAGATTGTATTACCTTGTGATAGGTGATGAGGTGACCCAACAGTCAAGATAAAGTCAGTAGCACTCACAGAGGCTGTAGTTTAGTAGTAGTGGAGGTTAAGGATGTGGACAAGCGTCACATGTTAGTTCTTCTAGATAGGCCAGCAGAGGATGGAGGTGACAACAAGTAATGGCTCGATTCTACGCCATGAGTCAGCTAGAAGGAGTGGCCAACTTGTGAGTAGTGATAGGTAAAATGGAGTTATTTCATTCTGATTTGTCTTCTTCTTACTTTAAACTTGTTTTGATTGACCTGGGTGCGATGCACTCTTTTTTCATTCAAGAAGTGATTGATAGTTGTTCTTTGCCTGTTAGTTGTAGGTGGGATAGTTTTTGTTTAGAAAACCTGTTAGTTGGTTACGCTGAGTTGCAGTGAGTGTGTCCTTCATGTGCCCATTCTTTTTCAGGATATGTCATTCAAGTGAATCTCATACCACTTAACATGCATGGATTCAATGTGATCCTTGGAATTGGCACCTTGGAGAAATATCAGGTGGTTTTGGAGTATAGTTTTAAGGTGGTGACGTTTGTAGATGGTGATGTGATGTGGATCTTCCAAAAGAGAGGAAGATACTTCTGACATGTCTGGTGTCAGAAATGGTGGCAGAGAAGATGATGAGGCACAGTTGTGAGACAATTTCAGCATAAGTGGTGGATACTAACGTGAGGAGTCCTAGCATCCAAGTGGTAACAGTGGTATGTTAGTTTGAGGACGTTTTCCCCAATGATTTCCCCAGTGTCCCTCCAGTTTGAGAGATTGATTTTGAGATCAATATAGTTTCAGGCATGCAACCGATAGCAAAGACACCGTATATCATGGTCCCAGTTCAGATGGTAGAGTTAAAGAAACAGTTGCAAGAGCTTCTTGAGAAAGGTTTTATCTGACCGAGCACGTCTCAATGGGGTGGTCCCTTATTGTTTGTAAAGAAGAAAGATGGATCTATGAGCTTGTGTATAGATTATAGATAGTTGAACAAGGTGACGATAAAGAATAGTATCCTTTGTTACAGATTGATGATCTATTCCACTAGTTGTGGATTAAGGTAGATGGCATACCTAAGTCATCTTTTAGGACAAGGTATGGTCATTACAAGTTTGTGGTTATGTTGTTTGGGCTAACCAATGCCCCAACATCATTCATGGACTTGATGAACAGGGTGTTTTGTCTATTTTTTATCAGTTCATGGTGGTTTTCATAGATGATGTCCTAATATACTCAGAGACAATGAGAAGAATGAACAACATCTTCCTCAGGAATTGACTTTGTTGAGGCAACATCAGTTGTATGCCAAGTTCAACAAGTGCGAGTTTTGGCTGAAGGAGGTGTCCTTCCTAGGACACATGATATATGTTGAGAGTGTTCGTGTAGATCCCAATAAATTTGAATCTGTGTTTGAGTGGGAACAACTGAAGATGCCGAATGAAGTGCACAATTTTCTAGGTTTAGCAAGATACTATAGGAGGTTCATCAATAACTTTAGTTCGGTGGAGGTACCCCTAATGAAGTTGAGTAGGAAAGATGCACCTTTTATCTAGCATGACAAGTGTCAATGTGGCTTTCAATTGTTTAAGGAAAAGTTAACAAGTGCACCTGTGCTAGTTTTTCCAGAGCAAGGGAAAGGATACATAGTCTTCTATGATACGTTAAGGAATGCATTGGGTTGTGTGCTAATTCAGGATAAGAATATGATCTCTTTTGCGTCACAAAAGTTTAAGAAGTATAAGGAGAACTATCCAACCCATGATCTGGAGATGTCTATTATGGTCCATGCTTTGAAATATAGAGGCACTACCTATATGGATAGAAGTGTCAGATCTTCACAGATCACAAGAACTTGAAGTACATCTTTTCACAACAAGAGCTGAACATGAGGCAGTGTTGCTGGATGGAGTTAATCAATGATTATGATTGTACTATTGATTACCATACAAGAATGGTGAATGTCATGGTAGATGCACTGAATAGGAAGTCTTCTTCATTGTCATCTTTGGAGAAGGACCAATTGTGTTCCTTGTTGTGCTACAAGAGAGATATGTTGGTCTCCTTGTGTCAGATGAACATGCAGCTAGAGGTTTCTTTGTTAGTGGAGTTGTTGGCAAAGTTGTAGGTGAAGCCTACATTGATACAATAGATTAGAGAGGTACATTAGAGTGATCTTGTGATACACCAGATACGATCAAAGTCTGGCAGTGAGAAGTGTGATGGCTTCCATGAGTCAGACAATGGGACAATGTGTTACCACAACAGAGTTGTGGTTCCTGATGCTGGTAATCTTAGGAAGATAGTTATAGAAGAGGCTCACTCTTTGATGTATGTTATGCACCTAGGTAGCACTAAGATGTACCATAACCTTAAATATCTATATTGGTGTCCTGTCTTGAAGTGTGATGCGACTGAATTTGGGGCCAAGTGTGCAGTGTGTTAGCAAGTTAAAGTGGAGCATCAAAAACCTATAGGGACGTAGTGATTGTTGCCTATACCATAGTGGAAATGGGATCATGTTACGATGGACTTTGTGGTTGGTCTCCCTAGGTTAGCCAAAGGTCATGATTTCATTTGGATGATGCACATTTCCTCTCTATGAAGACAACATACACATTAGAAAATCTTCCTCAGATATATGTTGATGAGATAGTGCATTTTCATGGTGTTCCAGCTACTATCATGTTAGATAGTCACTTTTGGGATCAATAAGGTTCAGTACTACATTCCACCCATAGACAGATGGTTAATCTAAGAGGACCATACAAACCTTGGAGGATCCATTGACAGCTTGTGTCTTGCAGCTTTTGGGCAGTTGAGATATCCACCTCAACTTGATAGAATTTGCTAATAATAATAGTTATTAGATGAGCATCAACATGGCACCGTATGAGGCATTGTATGGGAGACATCATAAATCTAGGTTGTGTTGGTATGAGATAGGTGAATATCAACTTTTTGGTCCTAATCTTGTACAATAGACAATAGAAAAGATCAAAGTAATTCAACAAAAGTTTAAAGCTATCCATGACATACATAATTCATGTGATGATAACCGTCGTAGACCCTTGGACTTCCAAGTGGGAGAGAGGGTGTATCTTAAGGTCTCTCTTTGGAAGGGTGTTTTGAGGTTTGGGAAGAAGGGTAAGTTGGCTCCCAGGTATATGGGACCTAATCTTATGGTGGCACATGTAGGGAAGGTGGCATACAAGTTGGAGATGCCACCTGAGTTGCATAGGTTTCATCTAGTGTTCCATGTGTCCATGTTGCGGAAGTTCCACCCTGATACCAAGTTAGTGCTTCAGCCAATGGAGGTTGAGTTGGAAGAAGATATGTCCTATGTGGAAGGACCCATGTTGATCCTTATAGAATAGTGAAGAAGTTGAAGAAGAAGGATATAATGTTGGTGAAGGTTATGTGGCATCACCGCCGCGGTGAGGAAGCCACATGGGAGCTTGAAGAAGAGATGCGTAGGAAGTACCCATCTCTTTTCTCTTAGGATTTTGAGGGTGAATTCCTTGTTATGGGTTTATGGCTGGTAAGACCCCTGACCTATGTTTTGGGTTAACCCTACTTGTTTTGCTTTATTAGGTTCTTGAAACCTTTATCTAATCCTCTTTGATGCTTTTAGAACCTTTGGAGAGCTTAAGTTTCCAGTTTGAGCTTGTTTGGATGATGGTTGTTCTTTATGTGCATGTTTTGGGTGAAATTGCAATTCACCCAAATGTGAGGGTTATCTTGCAATTTAACATAGCTTGTGTGTACCTTCCCTTCCTTGGCATCATGATAGAGAGTTTGATTCTTTGGGGCAGTCTAATTGAGCCTTGGATGAGTGGTGACACACCTAAAGGTGATTAGGGTTCTAGGGTTGGTTTGGCGTTGACCATTTGACCATGGTTGAGTGTAGCAACCATGTGACCATGGTTGAGTGTAGTGACCCTTGTCTCAACCTTGGTGTGTCTTGTGTGTGTCTTGTATGAGACACCTAACTTGTCTTGGTTTTGTCTTGACAGGGATGGTCTCAGAGTAGTTGGATCGAGACTACTTGTCCTTTTGTGTTATGTATCGATCTTGGAGTCTTTGTGACTTTTTGTCTCGACCATGTTGTATATGATGCTCTTTGTTTCCACCTCCTTGAGGTGTTGTGACCAAAACCAAATGTTGGGGACCTAAGTGGTCGATACCACCCATTGGTTGTATCACCATCTCATGCATGCATGCATATAGTGGTTGCATGTTGGTTTCTTGGGTGGACAAGTGTCCCTTTGGTGCCTTTATGTGTTGACACTTCATCTCCACCCTCATTCTCTCCTCCTCATGTATATAAACCCTCCTCTTTATGAAAGTGAACCTTTCGATCTTCCTTCTTCCTCCCTCTCTTTTGCTTGTCGTTGGAGCTTGGTGGAGCAAGGAGGACTGATCCTTAGAGCTTTGGTGACCGAGATCCCTTGCATGTAGTGACTATTGGTCATCTTCAACCTTGGTAAGTGTTTTCCTTTGTTTGGTGACATTTTTCTTTTGATCTCCTACCCCATCTTCTTTCTTTTCTTGGACATAGACTATGGACTACCCATGGTGGTTGTTTTAGAGAGACTCCTCATCACAAGGGTCATAGGCCATGTTTTGACAAGGTGGTACCCAAGTGAGAGGAAGTATCTTCTCTCTTTCTCCCTTCTTTGTGTTCATCCTAGAGTTTCTTATCCTTTTTTCTTGAGCTATCTTTGACATTTGTGTCTTCTTCTTCTTGAGGTGATCTTGTGGATGAGAGTGGAGCTCGATCACCCTTGGTGATCGTGTTCTTGGAGCTAGTGATCCTTGGAGTTGATTTTCCTTTAAGGTGGGTTATATAACACTCTACCCTCTATATTATTACACTTTACCTTACATGCATGTTGCTATTTCTCTCTCTAAATTATCACCCCAATATGATAGTATATGATACCATGCTCTAGAACTTGAATGATAGTGGTTATCATGTTTGGTTTGCTTAGAATCCAAAACCCTAATGTAGGGTAGCCCATTTTGGAGATGGTTGTGTAATTGTGGTTTTCTTCCTAACCAAAACCCTAAGTCTATTGTGGTCGAGACACCTTACATGAAGGTGGTTGAGACACTTGTCCCATGGGTGGTCAAGACACATACTTAATCATATAATCAACACATGTATATGAGTAAGCAAGTAATGATTCATGTATCATGTTGTTTGAATGATTGTTTGGTTAACCCTAATCATGTTTCCTAACTCTAATATGTTCCAAGAAAGTAGGATATGGTGTACCTAGGGTTTGGTGATTGAATAAATATTGTAAAACACGGATCGGCTATACATTATCCCTAACCCTAATGTTGGGAAATTTGATGTGCTTGCATGTATCACTTGAAGTGGGTACTATAATGTGATGTTTTCGCTCTCTAGTTTATGAGCCCCTAACCTTGCAGGTGAAATGAATGCCATAGCTTGTATATGTTTTGGTGATAATTATGTGATACTTAGTGATGGCTATAAGCCTTGATAAGATATGATGAGATCACATTGATGTGATGGGTCCTATGACCTGGTGAAGGATCGATGCCTATTGTGAGGTGACATCCTCTAGTGATATGATTCAGGGATTGATATTCCCCAATGATCTGACATAGGTGATGGCCTTGTGAATGGAAGTACTACAAGTATCATGTGTTGATGATGTGACTAATTCACACCTTATACATTTTATATCTTCTAGACTTGCACTATTCCCTTATCTTAGTAGAGTTTGTTTTGGATTTGTATGTTGTAACTTGATTGATGTTAAAAGATACCCAATTTTCTTAATTAATCAACTAAAACTCAAATGATGAAGTTGCCTTGTGTCATAGATCCATTCCAATGTTAGTCTTAGTGATGTATGGTGAAAAGAGTCACTCCTATAGGAAATCAGAGCACATATTTTTGAATATATGGGGGTGCAAATTGAGTATCTCCTTGCATCTACAATTACAAGTTGGGTGGGACGACCATGCATGAGATGCTCTCCTTGTAATAAGGAGGTCCATGTCGTATCCAATCCTTCTTTTAAGAAAGGTCATGTGTGAACCTATTATTCTAGCACCGTACCTGTACCAAGGTGGGATAGGTGTTATTATATATGGATGGCCATGCGTGAGCCAATCCTTCAACTTGACTATATGTCATTTTTGTAGTTGATTGATATGTCTGTGTGGTGTTTTCTCATGTTGACCAAGAGATGTTGGGGAGGTCATAGATTCTGGCTCTTCCATTGTCCATACATGACATCAATTTTGACTTAGAATTGGTTTGTTGGATTTGGGTGGTATGACTCAAATCCTCAAGGCAATAATAAAAGACATAACACAAATGTGTAGTTTATTTTACTTAGCGTCAAATGAAAATAATATTGGATGAACCATTTTCCTTATATTGTACTAATTTCTTGAATTATAAGGCAGTAAGAGAAGTCAATTCTTATACATGTTCTTCATATTTCTTCTTAGAATATTAATTGTTCTACTGCTCAGTGGTAACTGCCTAGTTTTTCTTAATCTAATTTATCTGTTACATACATATCATTTAATTGAATTTTCTCTACTTGCTTAGTTATCCGTTCTCTAATATATGTTGGCGGAGAGTTATGTCTCTCATTGGGACGTTTGGTCTCACCCTGTGGGTTCCCACATCTTATAGGTGGTCATGCATGAAGAGGTAGAGATCATGTAGTTGAGGAAGAGCAACAACAAGAGTAGTAGCTGATAAGGTTGGATGATCTGCTATTCTTTTGGTGATAGAGTGCTAGATGATGTCTTTGTACACTCAGGTGTTTGGAGGTGTTCATGATGCATTTTGTAGATGTGTTACAATATGAGGTTTTTGGCATGTGATCCATGGTTGTACAGATATGGCATATGTATATCTATACATTGGAACAAATACATTATGTAACAGGTTGATGATAGGAATAATGATGCACATTGATGTAATCACCTTGGGATATGATATGCAATGCATGTGATAGGCTTGTGGGCTTATATGTGATATGTTTTTAGCATATGGTGCTTTTGCGAACTCATTTTTAATTTTCTAAGATTTTTGTTAATCCGCATGTTTAGTTATAATTCCTCATTTCTCTTTGAGTAATCTTTTTTTTGGTGCATCGGGGCATCACAATTGAGATGAGTACTTAAATCTATAGACCTAACTAGCATGAAGACCATGTTTGAATGGTACCTCAAGTATAGTTGGTATGACCCTAAGGAATTATCTAAGAGGAACATGCAAGAATGACATAGAATGGTATATTTTGATTGAGATTTGTGTAGAGAAAATCTATTTATCCAATATAGTTATTCTTCTAATCCTATATGGAAAGGATTATGACAAGGGCCTAAGCAACTTTTCTCAAAAACAAATTCAGTAGCCCTTCACTTGGGAAATTGTTTGAACTACATTGATGTAGTTTTTCTGATAATAATGACTCTGAGAGGAAAAAGTAAATAATGTTTTTGGTATTGTTGTGGATAGTGAGCTGATAAGGTTTTTTTATTGTTCAATAAAGAATGGATTTGTTTTAGAGTGAACTTGGAGTTTATCAAGATAGAAAGTTTTATATGGAAAACATGTTCTTGAGTTTCTTTGTGGAAGTAGATTTTGAATTTGAATTACGGATTTATTGGATGGAACTAGAGAGAATCATTGAGGTTTTAATAATCTTTCAGTTCAAGAGTCTCCTTTGAGTGATCACTGGATCTATCAAAACTCATCACAACACGTAATCTTCAATATGTTCATTAGACTTTGTGTGCAAAGGAATAATGGTAATTAAATTTTAGGTTCATGATTTGATGAAGAATCGTGTATTAATGAAGACATACATATCTATTACTAAAGTACTTTAGTTATGCTTTCAAGATGAAGTCTTGGGGAAATTAGAAAAACATGGAACCACATGCAACACCAGTAATGTCATGTGGATCGTAAAATATAACTCAATGATACATCTTTCTTCTTAGATCTTAGATGAGATGATGATCTATCTAAAAGTGAGTGAAGATGAAACAATACTCACATACATGTTTAATTGCATATTGTGAGAAGGTATACTTGTCATCCCAAACATCAATGGTTTAAGATTATTAGAAGCACAAAGAGAACAACCATTCAAGATATTGATCACAAATTTGCATATATGGTGTGGAGTTCTAAAGGTGGTATTAAGGCGATTGGAGGTATCGAGCAACTAAAATTACAAGATTTTATAATTTATAAATATAATTTCCTTATGTGTGTCGTTACGTTGACAACGGTGTTGTTAAGATTTTAGGAAATAAGCAACAACAATGTACTAGGTTGTTATTATTTTTCTAATAAAATAGGTTCCTAATTGAATTGATATAACATCAAAATTATAAAAAAAATAACTATTTTTTAATGAAGCATTGACTAAGTGTTTTTTTACCAATTATAAGAAGAAACTAGAAAGTACTAGTTGTCAATGTGTATGAAATGTTGAGTAGATCAATAGCTTTCACATATGTTGTATAAATGCTCATATCAATCAAAATATTCTTCATGTATATTCTACAACATAAGCATTGTGAATGTCAACTAGGGACATCAATTATACATCATATACATGGGTTATAAATTATCTTTATTCATTATTAAGCTTATGAATAAATAAAATCAATTAAAAACACACCTTATGTACGATTCCTCTTGAACCCTATGGAAATCCATTTAATGAATTTGAATCATTTGGCCTAAACATTTTCAAGGGAAAAATAGAAATCATGAAAGCTATGGGTTTTTAGATGTCACTAAAATATTTAGTACAAACCTAAACTTATTTAAAACCTTAAAAAAACAACCCTTTATATATGTTTGGACATTTGTGATGATGATAGTCTTCTTCTTTGAAACATGTATGTGCCCAATGGTTTAACCCTTCATGTGATTCTTCCTATATTCATACATTTTTTGTATGCACATTGTTCATCTCAAATTGTAAGAATTCTATCCACTAACAATTTTTCATAACACAATAACATTTTTATTAGTAGTTGTTCTGTCTATTTCATGATCTACACATTAGTCTTGTTTAGTTACATGGAATCCAAGTATCTCTCTCTATAGGAGTGTTATAGTGGATAGATAGGGCCATCTTGTTTTTTAGGGGAATTAGTGCCTTGAAAATTTTTTGTGCATTCTCATTTTCCTCATATTCAATGTTAATGTGTGCATCTCAAACCTATATATGAATTGTTTTCTTCTCACTAGTCATTTCTTTGACTCTGCCCTTTTCAAAAAAGACATCAATTTCTACAACAAACATTATGTTCTAGAATGAAAAATAGATGTAATATTTGATTTCCCTGTGATACCAAAAAGAGTAACACTTTACAAGTATAGGCTCTAAATTCGTATGAAATGAAAACTTCACATAATCCTACATCACCATTTATTCATAAAAGTCATGTTGGCCCCCTTGTAGTCCATATGTCATATGGTGCAGATGTAATTGATCTTCAACCATTGTGTTTAAGTGTAAGAATTGTGATTTCAATAGTATATTCCCAAAAAGAACCAAAATAGATTGTTAGCACAAAGAGATTAAACTATACTATAGTTATTATTTATTATCATATCCATTGCCTACCTCATTGTTCAATTCATCTCAAAATTTTACCCAAAGTCTCACATTGAAAAAAAATGGATTACTAAGTGATCATAGAACATTTTTAGTTTTTATGTACAATCAAATTCATCTTTTGATTTAAATTAAGGATTTTTTTTCTAAAAAACTTTACATGTAAAATTATGTCTTTAATGAGTGTCACTGTGTCTTATTTTTCATTTTTTTGCATGTGGTTTCAATCATTTCAATATATAATTTGTTCATTTTTCCCCTCTTATGGGGAACTACACAAAATATTTTGTAGTTGTTAAACTAGACATGGATTTTGTATTTTGTCAAAAGAACAATTCACACTCTATAGAAAACGCCTTCTCTATCATACATTTTGTCTTTAATATGAACTTCTTACAATATACTTCTTCCTAAAGCATTGATTTGCTTCATATTTTTCCATTATATTTGGAAACAAATAACCAACCACCAGTTATAATTGGAAATACTATTCAATTATAAGGTAATAACTCTTTAACTATTTCTATGAACTATGACTCCAAAGAAACCAATATTATACCTACACCCCTTTAAATGTAAAAAATACCCGCTGCAATTTATTACTTTTCCAAATTAGTTAGTGAAAAGTAACATGGTGATGATAATACTAAAAATTTTGTGAACATTTATAACATGATTCTTGTAGTAACTCTTATAGAGTATTTATGAAACATACTCCGTCTTGGGAAAACCTTAATTAATATATAACATCTACTGGAAGGTGGATGGGATCATATGAATTGTATGTAATGAGAAAATTTTTATGGTATATATAATTAACATTGATAGAAAACAATGGAAAGACCATAGAATTCTCTTTTTATAGGTATTTTGTCAAACAGATTATTTTGGTATCATGAAGAGTACATAAACATTGTCTCTAAATATGTGTTAAATTGTATTGTATTAAGTGACCAAAAGCAACACTTTTCACTATTTACATCTTGCACAATATTGCATATTATGATAATATACTTGTCACATTGGATCACTTAAAATGCTATATTATTTTTGTGGTTTTGTTTATATATACTATAATATCCCATTAATCCTTTATATGACCATGTTGTATGATATTAATAGTGCATTACATTTATCCATATATTCACTGTCCCCTGTGCAAGCCCTTTCGTCTCTGGCGATTAGGGTTTGGCGGTCGTTGACGTCCGTCACTACCCATCAGGGGTCATCTCTACCCGTCAGAGTGTCTCTCTCTTGTAGGTTCAAGGTGTAGCTGATCAAACTGGTCTGGTTTCCCGAAGCAAACATGGATCTAGCAGAAAGGTATGCAAGGATGACATTGACCGAGGAAGAAGAAATGGTGATCGAAGTCCAAGCAGATCAGGCTGATGACGGAATCGACCACATGGAACTTGCTTTGGTTGCGAGAATGCTAACAGATAGAACCTTCAATTTCGGGGCAATGCAAAGAATCCTAACGCAATCGTGGGGGCTAAAGGACAAGGTTTTATTCAAGAAAGTCGAGGCTGACATCTTCATAGTCCAGTTCTTCGACTAGAGAGATAAGAGGAAGGTAATAGAGGGGGGCTCCATGGAACTTTGATAACAATCTCCTTTTGTTTAAGGAGATATCACTGGAGGAGCAGACGGCCAAGGTGAACCTCACTATGAGTTTGTTCTGGGTGAGACTATATGGCCTACCACTGGGTTATCGAGGAGAAAAAGTAATCAGGGGGATCGCAGGTCGGATGGGCGAGGTGTTGATAGTGGATCGTGATGAGCTTGGATGGGAGACGTCATCTCGCGTTCATGTGTTGATCGATATCACCAGACCGTTACTGCGCACACTGCGGATTCAAACCAAGGGCGACGGAATAGCCTCCATCGACGTGAAGTATGAGCGTCTCTCCATGCTGTGTTACGTATGTGGGCATTTAGGGCATGGCGAGAAGGACTGCGGGGAGGTAGGGGAAGAAGAAAAGGAGGGAGGGCAATGGGGGCCGTGGCTGAAGGCGTCCCCAAGAAAGTCTCACCTCAATGTCTATGAGGAGGTCTACGGGGCTGGCGCTATGAGGAAAATGCTCAAGTTCAACCAGCAACCTACGGAGGCGGTGGTGGCGGTGGCGGGGAGTGACAAGAGGAGTGATGGTGAGGGTTCATCGGTGAGGGGGGGAAGATGGCGGGAAGGAGATAGAGAGGAAGGGTGGCGTGGTGGTCAGGAGAAGGAAAGCTTGAGCAACCTGGATGTGCTACTGATGGAAGGGGTAAGAGGCTCAGATGGGAGAGTTCGTTTCTCTCTATAGGAGTTGTTCGTCCTCAGGGACACTGTCGTCATATCGGAGGATGCGTCATTGGTGGAGGAAGAGGGGTCAAAGATGACATTGGAGGTTGCTGTTTGTCAACCTACGAAGGGGAATAGTAACAAGGAAGGCAGGCATGCACACAGCTCGCACAGAGAAGATCCAATAATCACAAGGGCACATGGAAGAACTAACAAGATGGGTCACAGCAAATGTCAAAATAGGAAGAAGGACGCAAAGGCCAAGAAGAAGCACACACCCTGGGTATACAAAATGAGCAGAGGTGCTAGGTTGGGCATTCTAGAGAGCGAGGTTGAATGGGAAACAGTTGTAGGTAAGAGAGGAAGAGACAATGACAGTGTTGATATGGACCTAGATGAGCAGATACAATAAGTAGATACTGGGAAAAGAGCAAGGAAGTAGGAGAGGGTGGTCTTAACAGATGACAAGGTTGAGGAAGCCCAAGTAGCGGTGTTTGGTGTTGACTAACAACGCGAAGGACAATGAAAATATTAAGCTGGAATTGTCAGGGAATGGGCGACCCTGACAAGGCGACGACACTACGATCGTGGTGCTGGAGAGAGAGCCCAAACATAGTTTTCATCATGGATACTATGGTAGCAGACACAAAGTTAGAATACATGAAGAGAAGTTGTGGTTTTGTCAAGGGCATCTGTATTTCTAGTGTGGGAAGATAGGGAGGGTTGGGCTGTTGGTGGAAGGACTCTAATGTGGAAATCCTAGGGTACTCGCAAAGACATGTGGAATGCTTGGTGGATGAGGGCAGGTTTGGGAAATGGAAGGCTATTGGCATCTACGGGTGGGCAGACCAACCTAATAAATTCAATACATGGGAGTTGATGCACAGGCTTAAAAGGGAGATGGAGATTCCGGTTATCTTCTTCGGCGATTTCAATGAAATAGTATCTGGACTCGGAAAAGTTGGGAGGGCCACCCAAGGAGGAAAGAGTCATGCAGGGCTTCAGAGACTCTATTGATGACTGTGATTTAGTTGATTTGGGTTATACAGGAAGTATCTATACTTGGAGGAGGGGGCTATCCATGGAGACGTTGATCCAGGAGAGAGACTTGACAGAGCGTTGGCAGATCTTGAATGGAGAGGACAATACACGTACTGTAAAGTGATTCACCTTCCTATATATGAATCGGATCATGCTCCTATCTTTATCACAGCTGATAGAAGACAGGTGGACAGAAAGAAAAAGAGACAGGAGTTCTTTGCCTTCGAGCCAGTTGGACTGTTGAGGAGGAATTCCAGGCTACCATCTCCAATGCATGGACGCAATGTAGGACGGAGGGGCTGGTTAGAAATCTTAACAGATGTGGAGTCAACTTGAAGGAGTGGGCTGAAAATAAATTTAAATTCAGAAGGAAAAAAATTTGGGAACTAGAAAAAGAACTCCTGGAAGTCCAAGCCCAACTTCCAGATGCACGGATGCTGAAAAGAGCAGAAGACATAGCAGGAGAGCTCTAGTACTTGCTGAGGCATGAGGAAACTTATTGGCACACTAGAGCCAGGGCCAATGAGATGAGGGAAGGAGATAGAAATGTTTCCTATTTCCATCACAAGGCATCTAGTAGAAGAAGAAGAAATAAGATTGAGGGGCTGAAAGACAATATGGGAGTATGGAAGATGGAGGAAGAGGATATCCAATAGGTTGTTATCGAATTCTTTGAAGAGCTCTTTAAAACTACTAATCCCACGGACTTTGGATAAGCAACTAGGGGAATGGACAGAAAGGTGGACAGGGAACTTTCTAGACAGATGGAGGAGGATATCACAGATGAGGAAATCCTGTAGGCTCTTAAACAAATGCATCCTAACAAGGCCCCAGGACCAGACAGTATGAAATCTCTCTTCTTTCAAAAATATTGGCACATTGTTGGAAAGGATGTGGCTAGTTACATAAAGGGGTGGTGGCGTGGACAGAGGAGCCTGGGGGAGGTTAATAGCACACTGGTTGTCCTTATTCCAAAGGTGGATAAGACTACAGAGATGAGAGAGTTCATACATATCAGTTTGTTTAACGTCAGATATAAGATTGCCTCTAAAGTGATCACAAATTGCATGAAGCCGCATATGGACAACATTATTTCAGAGAATCAAAGCGTCTTTGTCCCGGGGAGATTGATAATGGATAATGCTCTCATCGCCTATGAACTATTTCACACTATGAAGAAGAATAAGAAGAAAGGACAGACGAGGTACTTTAGCTCTCAAGCTTGATATGTCCAAGCCCTATGCTAGAGTTGAATGGGATTTCCTAATGCATGTCATGGGGTGTCTGGAGTTCGGTGACAAGTTAAGGGACCGGGTCTACGACTGCATATCTACTGTTATCCATGCCTTTTCTATTAATGGAAACTTGATCAGAATGATTAAGCCTACCCGAGGACTTAGACAGGGAGACCCTCTCTCACCCTATCTCTTTATTCTATGTGTGGATGCTTTTTCTACTTTGCTTCACAGAGCTGCTAATGATAATCTCATTCATGGGATTAAAGTTAGTAGATCTGCACCGAGTATTTCTCACCTTTTTTTTCACAGACAAAAATATTCTCTTTGTAAGAGAAACCACCACGGAATGGTTGAATATTGCTGAAATCATTAGACAGTATGAACAGGCATCCGGACAAAAACTTAATTATTTGAAGACAGAGGTAGTGTTCAGCAAAGGAACGTGTCTACCAAAAAGAGAGGAGATCAAAGAGTTGTTGCAGGTTAAAGAGGTGGACAGGCATGCCCGATACTTGGGACTACCTATGGCTATTGGGTGGTCTAAAAAACATATTTTTAGCTATATAAAGGAGAAGGTGTGGCGGAAACTTCAAGGTTGGGCGGAGAAGCTGCTATCCAAACCGGGCAAAGAGGTTTTAATAAAGGCGGTGGCACAAGCTATTCAGACGTATGTCATGAGTATTTTCCAATTATCGGCAAGGATGGTGGATGAAATGCACAGTATGGTGGCGAGATGGTGGTGGGGGGCCAAGAGTAACGAGAGGAAGATAGCATGGATGAGTTGGGATAGGATGTGTAGACCAAAAAAGCAAGGTGGGATGGGGTTCAGAGATTTACATGTTTTTAACCAAGCTCTTTTGGCAAAGCAGTTGTGGAGGAAACATTCCAAGCTGAATGGGATGGTTGCCAAAGTAATCAAAGCGAGATATTTTCCTACAGCCGATATTTGGGAGGCGAGGAGAGGTCATAATCCGAGCTACACCTGGCGTAGTATGTAGGGGGTGAAGGCTCTTGCTATGGAGGGGGTGGAATGGAGGTTTGGGAGTGGAGCGGATATTAACATTTGGGAGGACATGTGGGTGTCGAAGAGGGGAGATACTCTAGGAAATTACAGAACCGTGGAGGGTGAGCAGCCTATAAATGTGCGGGAGCTCATTCATGATGAGAGGATGGAGTGGAACTCTGGCATTATTCATGACATTTTTCCGGACAGCATAGTGAGGGATATTATGGCTATACCCCTCAGGATAGAGTGAATGCCTGACGTTAGGTTCTGGTGGCCATCTAGAGACGGTGAGTTTTCTCTATTGGCTAGGATTAATGGGGAGATAGAACACCCTAGCACATATATCCGAGCCAGGGGAGAGACTATGGAGCTTGATATGGAGGAGTGGGCTAGCTCCAAAGGCAGCACATTGCATGTGGAGAGCAGCAACGGGTGGCTTAGCAACCATGGGAAGATTATATGACAAACACTGAAACACGGACGGTATATGTTTTCTTTGCTACTCAGAGACGGAGTCCATACCCCACATGTTATTCAGATGTCCAAGCACCGTTGAGATTTGGGATCATGCATCACAATGTGCCAGGGACAGTGTGGATCGAGTGAAGGATCTCACGGTCTCGGAGGCCATTACCAGCATCATGAGCACTGAGGACAAAGAGATACGGGAGGAGATAATTGCCATCACTTGGGCGGCATGGACACTATGGAATGACCAAATCTTCAAGAAACCAAACCCAAACAGAGCAGCAATCAAGGCCACCTTATTGGCCTTGCTATGAGACCACAGCAGAATGGGGACAACGTTGAACAGTCAAGGAGGTAGGCACACAGTGAGCAGCCAGCGGGTGCGGTGGACAACTCTGGAGGTCGGCCATCTCAAACTGAACGTAGATGCTTCGGTAGGGGAGGACGGTAAAGAGGTAGCAAGATGGGTCCTTAGGGACATCAATGGTAATATCCTAGGCATAGATAGCAAACGGTGGGATGGGATGAAGGACATTGCTATTACGGAGGCTTTAAGGCCATTCTTTGGATGATTCGGCATGGATGGAGTAGTATAGAGGTAGATACAGACTTGCAAGTGGTGGCTACCAATTTTTACAAGACCGACGTGAGGAGAGACTACTTGGGAGGCATCTTAGATGACATTAGGCTGCTACAAGGCAACTTTAGCTCTTTCTCTATTTTGTTTAGGAGTCGTAACAGTAATAGTTTAGCTAATACTATAGCTAGTGATACTCATCGTGGGTCAGCCACATCTTTTGATTTGTTATTGTATTTCCCCAGTATGTATTTGAACATTGCTAGGGCCGATTGGCCACCTTAATGATATCTGGCACGACACCTTCAAAAAAAAAAATAGTGCATTACATTTCAAAAATTCAAACAATTGAGTAATGCTAATGACAAGATGATTACTCATTAACTTATGTATTACCCTCTCAAAACAAACTTAAAGACTAAGATAATTGACTATTAAATGGTTTTAGGTATGATCATGAGGAAAAGGATACAAGAGAAGATAATAAGTTTTACATATAATGGAAACCTCTTAATAGTTCTAATTTTACATGGACTATGACTCCTTTGTATTCTAGCCTCAAAAGCAGTTTCACAACATTTGCATGACATTCACCTAGGAAGTTTAATTAAGTTATAAAACATCTGATTTGTAATGACCCCCTATCCCTACTATCCCCTATTCAGGTAGACCAAGAGGGAAAGGAATATTCTCATAAGTGACTTCAAGTCCAAGTAAACAGGTACACTTGAAATCAAGCAAAGCAATCATCCTGAAATTAATGCATAACACCGAAGTATTACTGTTTTATCTAACATTATGACTTACTTGGGTTCAAAGTTAGGGTTATAGGGTCAAATTAGGGTTTTCACTTCCCAAACCCTAATCATCATATTTAATGCCTTTTTAACTTACAAAATGTAATTTTGATACTATATGCATTCTTAATATCAAATTAAGTCTGAGATGTCCTTTTTATCCAATAAGAATAAATTCTATCCATCAAAGTCGTTTAAGAATGTTATGATCATTATAACTAAGAAATTAGGGTTTCCATGCTTTTAATACATTAAAGTTAGCAATTTTATATACTTCTAGAATTTGAGGTAGAATTAAGTCTTGAAAGAAATTGTAATGGATTTATTGCATTTTTATGAACAACTTTCATATAGAACTTGTCTCCATCTAACTTACCAATTGATTGTTATAATTATTTTAAGATTTAACTTATTTGGTCAATCACATGTCGCCACCTCAAAGATTGACTCAGTAATGCCAATGAGGAATGGGGCCACACCCACGCTCACATGTCTTAGGGTAAGAAACACAAATAAAGGAGCGGGGAACAAACAAAAAAACCCTAACCTGAGAGAAGAGGGGTCTGGGGCAGTCGAGACCTTTCACCCTAGGATGTCTTCAACCTTGCTACTTCATGGGTTGCTTGGATGAGTGAACAGTAGAAGTTGACTTTGAGACTTTGACTTCTTGAGCAATTGGAGAGGGTATCAGTACCTCAGTCTTGCCTCGACAAACTCACTGAGGGCTTTAATTGCCCTGGAGATTGTCGGGGTTGATAGGATAGTGAAGAATAAACTCTAGCGAGGTTCAGCAAGACATCACTGGTAGATAACGGGGTTAGGAGAGGAATTGGAGGCAGGGATGCGATCAGGGAGTCAAGCAAGGTCTCTTGGATGCATTGGTGATCTTGGAATGGAATCACAGGCCCTTATATAGCCTTGTCTATGTAGGTAGAGTTACCATTGAGTTTGTGAATTCAAAAAATTCATAAGGTTTTACCAAAGTGGGTAAAACCTACAATAGGTGGTTTTGTATCACTCTCACAAATCCATTGGGATAGGTTCAAGATTCACACTTGAGTCATGATGAGAGAAAATCAAAAAAAGAAATACATCTATACTACTTTGGCTTTCCTTTCTCGCACAAGGTAGAGGATGATTTAATCATCACAGGATGTTAATCCAGTGGTAATCATGCCACATGAATAATTAAAGGTCGGGTATGGCTTCCAAATCAGATTAAACTATGACATTTAATTAATATTCATTTTAAATAATAACTTTAGGGAAAACTGTTTGATTCATTTATTTCTCTCCTTTTATCCTTTTAATCATAAATTTTGAAGGAAAGTCTTAATCACTTATATCAAGGTGTGAATGAGATTTGAGACCAAAGTACACAACTTAAAGGTGTTTTTTGTGTCTCCAAGTCTCTCTTTTATTTCATTTATTTTAGGTGTCAAGTTAATTCTTTTCTCTTCCTAACTTGGCTATATTTCTCATTTTGATATCTTTTCTCATTGAAAACAATATGGAACCAAAACCAAACCTTAGTTTCCTTCAACATCACTTTCTAGAAAATTCCACTTAATTGCATATGTAAGTTGTTAATTATCCATTACCTTTAGTCATTCACTTATTCTCAGGTTTGCTTTTTTTCTTTTCCCCATACTTATTATTGGATTTTTGAATATAGTAAAATCCATGAAAACCATTGTAAAAGAGAAATTGCATTTTGAATCCATAATTTAAAAACAAGGCATACCTAGTTACTAATATATTCTTATTATTCTAATATTTGCATTTCAAATATGTGAATACATGTGAAAAAACATGTTATAACATCCTTTCCCTTTTATAGGAATTTGGTGCTCAAAATTCAGCTAATCATACAAAACATTTAGGATTAGAATTTTTCCATGTCCATCTTCGAATCCTATGTGGCTTCATCCTCACCATGGTGTTTCCAAAGGACCTTTATCATCTCTTTCTTTTAATTCCTAAATTTTTCTACCTTGGTATCCCGTTTTCTCACATGTGACTTAGGGTATGTCAACCTCACTTGGAGTTATATAGGTTTGATGTTCAACATATGGGTATGATCCTTCACATAGATCTTTAGATTGGACACATGGAAACATGTCATGCATCATACTATATTGTGGCGGTAAAGCTAGACAATAAGCGACATCGCCAACAGTTCTAGAATTTCAAATGGAGCCACATAGCGGGATCTCAGTTTTCTTCTATTCTTAGCGATAGCTCAGATGGTCGGATTTTTAGAAACACATGGTCACCTACAGTAGAGTGCAAATATGTCTACTTTGCATCAACAAAAGACTTTTGTCAATCTTGGGCTTTCTTCAGCCTCTTCTTTATCAAAGTGACCTTGTCAACATATGAATGTAGTTCTTCTGACTTAAGCAAGGTCCTCTCACTAACATCATCCCAATGAAGTGGTGACCGACATGAGCTCCCATATAGAGCTTCATTTAGAGGCATCTCAATACTACTTGATAACTATTGTTAGTAGGTAAACTCTGCTAAGGGAATGCATTTCTCCCATGATCTTCCCCAATCTAGTAGACACTCTCTCAGTAGATCTTCTAAGGTCTGGATCATTCTCTCTGACTATCCATCAATATGGGGGTGATAAGCTATGTTGAATTTGAGCCTCATATTGAGTTCCTCTTGAACTTGTCTCCATAACTCGAAACACCATGAAAATGAACTATCTCTCGAATGTAAATCTCAACTAAGTCTGACACCTTGATAGTGACCTTCAAGGAAAGGAAGTGCTCTGAGTTGATTAGGTGGTCCACCATAACCCATGTTGCATCATGACCTTTTCTTGTCTTGGGAAGACCCACCATAAAATCCATGGTGATCTGGTTTCATTTCCACTTAGGAATCTCAATGGATTGCAGTAACCCATAAGGTCGGTGCTCATCCTTCACCATCTAGCATGTGAGACAACTAGCCACATACAAATCTATGTCTCTCTTCATTCCTGACAAATAAAAGTATCGTTGTAGGTCCTTAAACATCTTAGTGGTGCTGGGGTGTACTATATACTTTGATCCATGGGCCTCTTGCAAGAAACGAGTCATCAAAGGGGAATACTTTGGAACCCAAATATGACTCTTATATTAGATTCCACCATCCACACCAACCAAGAGGTGAGTTTGAGGATCCTCCATCAAACCCATAATCTTTTGTAACTCTGGGTTGGCTAATTGGGTTGCTATAAGCTTATGTTAGGCTTGATCTAAATATTTGGCAAGATGAATCCTATTTGTCAAAGGTTGTGGAGTCCTTCGAATAAAGTATTCCAATTTCTTCCACTAGTTAGCCAAACCAGTTACACAATTGAGATGTTTTCTACTGAGGGCATGGGAAACCACATTGGCCTTACCAAGATGGTAGGCTATGGAGAAATCAAAATCCTTAAGATATTGCATTTAATGTCTTTGTTGCAAGTTCAGGTCCATTTGAGTCAATGTGTACTTCATACTCTTATGGTTAGTGAGGATGTCGAAGCTAGCCCCATATAGATAATGTTGCCCAATTTTCAAGGCATGGATAATATGTTCAAGTTCCATATCTTGAGTAGGATAATTCAACTCGTTGGGATTGTGTTGTCTGGAAGCATAGATGACCACATGCTTATTTTTCTCTAGCATACATCATAAGCCCATCTTTGATGTGTTAGTGAAGATGATGAAACCTTCATTTCCAGATGGTATGGTCAAGATGGGGGCGGAGGTAAGCTTTTCCTTCAACTCTCAAAATCGTGCTTTACATAGATTGGACCAAATGAAATTATCGTTCTTCCGAGTGAGCTTGTCAATGGAAACCAATATTTGAGAAATCCTTGATGAAATGTCGGTAATACCCAGCCAATCCTAAGAAGATGCAAATCTTAGATGCTTTCTTTGAGGCAGGACATTCTTGGATGGCCGCTATCTTTGTAGGGTCCACCGAAATGGTTGCTCTAGATATTATGTGCTCGAGGAACATAACTCGGTCTATATAACACTCAACTTCGGGAATTTTCCATAGAACTTTTATTTTCTAAGGATATCAAGGACACTAGATAGGTGTGCACGATGTTGGTATATGTCATTGGAGTAAACTAGAATGCCATCTATGAACACTAAGACAAAGGTATCAAGGTAAGGTTGAAACACACTATTTATGAGGTTCATGAACACACTTGGAGCATTCGACAACCCAAAAGGAATAACCAAAAACTTGTAGTGTCCATAGTTGGTTCAGAATGTGGTTTTTGGGATATCCTCACTCTTAACTCATGACTGGTGGTATCCAGATATCTAGAAAATCTTTGAGAAAACTCGAGTAGTTCTGAGCTGGTCAAACAGGTCATCCATGCAGGGTAGAGGATACATGTTCTTATTGGTAACCTGATTTATCATTCTATAGTCTATGCACATGTGAACTGATCCATCCTTCTTCATTAAAAATAGGATTGGTGATCCCCACAAGAATGTGCTAGGTTGGATGAAGCCCTTGTCTAGTAGTTCCTATAGTTTCTTCATCAACTGAACTTGACGGGAGTGTAGGGTGCCTTGGAAATTGATTTTGTCCTGGGACCTAGCTATATTGAGAAGTAGACTTCTCTCTCCAATGGTATGCCTAGAAAATCATCTGGGAACAGATCAACATAGTCCTAGACTACATCTATTATCTCTAAGAGATGCACCTTCAGATCTAGATTGGTAGCTACAACTAGGAACCCTAGACAACCTTTAGATACCATCTGTTCCATTTTCACAGCTGACACATACAAGTTGGTGGTAGCATCTTTCCTACCTCTAATGGTAAAGGGTGCATGACCTGGTCTTTCTATTCTTATTTTCTTTTTCATCTGATCTATTTTTTCATTATAGTTATAAATCCAATCCATTCCTATAATGACATCAAATCATTCATATCAAGCAAGATAAAATCAGTATGAGTTCATTGTTCATACATTTAATAGGGATGACATGTGCCTTTAAGAGGGATAAGAAGATATGTCCACTAGAAGTAGTGACTTCTAAGACATATCCTATATCTTTGAAGTCCAAACGAAGCATAGTTACGAGATTTCTTGAGATGAAAGTATTAGTAGAACCAGAGTCAAATAAATCTTTAACATTATGGCCCATTATATCAAGCATGTCTATATCATTTTTATGGTAGTCAAACAATGCATTACATGGTAGAGGATAGAAAATGGAGTTCTAGAGATGGTTACCTTCTATGAGTCTTTTACCATTGGCACGTGCTTCTTCATTATCAATAGTGAACACTCGAGCCTACCAGTGCTCTCCTGTAGGTGGGGCTGCCCCATGAGGTGTTGCTTCCACTGGTTGAGCCTCCACTGAGTCTGAACCTCGAGGGTCAGGGAGAGGAAAATTTATAATGATATATATATATATATATATATATATATATATATATATATATATATATATATATATATATATGTATGTATGTATGTATATATATATGTATATATATATATATACATATATATATTGACATCTAAAAGACACTCGCTTCTCAAGGTGGCACTTGCTATAGTGCTTTCTCCCACAGGTGATACATATGCGGTTGTCGTCCTCATGATGGGGATTTCCCTTTCCTCCATTCCTACCCTTACCATTGTAATGACCTTGCCCCTTTCTGTTATCATTCCTTGGGATAGAAATGCCTTCCATGAACCCTATATATCCCTTGGGTGGGTTCTTACAAGGCAAGAGGGTCTTCTCCATGTCTAGGGTGAAGTTAAGTGTTACAACCAGTTTCTAGCTTTGCTGGTAATCCTAGAGTTTTAAGATAATCTTAATGCTTGGAATACTTTTATAAGTAATATTCTATGTTGTGATTTGTCTTAACTTTGGTAACCTTAAATACTTATTTGGGCAACTCATAATCATCACTTAAGTATACTATAAAGGTCTGAGTTGGAGTTGATATAGCATTAACCCATACATGTGTGCAAGAAGAGAGTTAATAACATTGGAGGAAATAATTAATAAATGGTTTTTTATTTAAGAATATTATCAAAATAATATTGTAGAATTGTATATAATTAAATAGTGAATCCAATAAAAAAAAGGAACCAAATCGGAGTTAAAAGAGAGAGTTATGCCTTTTTAGTAAACATAAACAGAGCACGACGCTGCGTCACCACCACGACCCACGATGCTAGGACTACGACCGATGCTATGTCGACATCATGACCGCGACGCAACGTCGACACCTCGACCCACGATGCTAGGACTGTGACCGACTTTATGTCGAAACCGTAGCCCGCGATGCTTAGACCGCGACCGACGCTGTGTCGACATCGCGACCGAGACCGACGCCGCCCAGGACAGCAAATCATAAAATGATCTTATCTCGAGCTATACTTATTTGTTTTCAACGAAATGAAGTGTGTGGGAACCACAGTTCAATCCTCTATCATTCCAGAATCTTTCTCAATGAGAGGGCAACCTAGAAGTTGATTTATTGGGAAATTTTTGGGGAAGAATATGAAGAATGGCAGAAATCCAAAAGGGTTGTTATAGATTTGACTTGGTAAGTAGCTTTAACCTTGGATTCCTCCTTCTCTTCACTTCCCCTTGATTGGAACCCTTGATCTAGCGATCTTGAGGTTTGTATTAACCTCTGACCTTCATCTTCTACCTTCACCCGACCTCATGTAGGGCTTAAAGAAAGAAGAAACTGCGGATTTTGATAGAGTCTTGCTATGGATTCGAGATATTCAGAGATGGGCTATGTTTTTAGGGTGTTTTCACACCTTAGGGTGAGTGGGTACTTCCTTTAAATAGTATATTGCGCGAAAATGAGTTAAATCATCAAATATCTTCAATTTCTTAGTATGTGAGTACAAACCCTAAGTTTCCTTTTTGATCTAGCTTTTGCAAGATGATATGAAATGGATTATTTCGCTGTTGTGATGAATTTCAGATTATGAAATTACATTAGAAATGATTGCAATCCATATAAATGAGAAATTTTAAAGTAATTGTAGAGGTTACTTGAATATACTAAAATCTAAGATTTTCAGCTATGATTGAAATATTTGTATAATTGAATAAAGAATTTGCCTAGTTGAATCTCCTTGGTTATGAATGATTGTTTTATTTGTATGAAAATTACATATATGTCAGATAAGATCTTTCATTTCATTCGGCATGGAAACCCTAGTTCAGTTTATTACAATATTTCATATATATATATATATATATATATATATATATATATATATATATATATATATATATATATATATATATATATTCGCTTATATGTGAACTGATGAGAGAAATTCTTATTGAATGATGTTATGATGTATTCAATCCTTATGTGAGTTATGGGATAAGTGAATGAGGTAAATGAAACCCTAATGATAGGGTGTTTAGTGAAACAAGTATTGTGATTTCAATGTTTCTCAGCTTGAGATGTGGTGATGCTTAACAGTTCAATTGTGGTATATGTTATCAGATGCTCTATGAAATGAATGGTTTACAAAGTTGAATAAAGATTTGTTGATTGAATGATTTAATTGTGAATTTAAAGAGTGAATTAGACATGTAGATGCCCTAAACACTGTAGAATCCTGACAGGATGAGGCCTGTGCTGTGAGGAGGAAATGGTTTTCCAACTGGAGGTAGTCCAAATCAAGGTAAGCCAGAGCACACCAGTAGGGTGTGGGGATCTTGACCAGTAGGGAAGACTCCTTACAGTTGTGTGGTACCCAACACCAATCGGGGATGCTAGTGGTACCTGCATTACATGTTGAGTGATCAGTGGTCAGTATGTCCACTGATGCACAATAAGCCTGAGGGCTTTGACTCACTGCCTGAGTACCCAGGTTGAGAGGTGGAGTATGAGATATCTGACCACTCTTATTAGCAGTCGAGAGGAAGACGTGTCGAGGCCCACTGCAGACAGGGTCTTACTAAAGAGATAGGCTTAGGAACTCGGGCATGCTTCTAAGCCTTGTATAGTGAGATCGTAGCTTGCTGCGATTCTTTCACATATTGTGGTACACCTCATGTGGGTTCAGGGCATAATAAGATGAATGAGAGGTTAAACAAGTGTGCACAGTTATTCAATTATGCATCTTATGTTTCTGAATTATTAGTTCTCTTTATGATCAATCAAGCATGTTCATATATTGGTTCACTCTTGTGGATATCAATAGTATCCTGCCAAATCTATGATTGTCAATAATTAGACTATTTAAATCTTACTGTTGTTATAATTGATATGAGTTGTTTGACAGTATGTCTGTAATTATATAAGTGCTTTAAACTATTTCTTTGGAGTACTCATTCACTGAGCGAGTAGGCTCACCCCTCTACTCACAATTTTTAGGGAAACCACTTGAAGAAGGTCAAAGCATTATAGTAGATCTACCACATGAGTTAAGTATGAGTTAGTTAAGTTCAGTCGGTCCCTGTCACTCTAGGTCCTTGTATAGATGTGAGAGAGTTGTAAATGATGCTTTGTATTTTTGTTTCCTTGATAAGATAGAATGTATTTGAATGTCATGTCATGTGTACATGGAAGTGTGAGAAATAGAATGAATGTATAGCTGTGTATCATTAATGTTGAGATCATATTAGATAAATAAAAGTTTAATTCTCTTGTAAAGTTTGTTTATGTGATTGGATGCAAGAAAATAAAGAGTTTGAAAAGAAATTTAAAAAAAGTAAGGGAGTGAACTTTGTATTAAGTATAATCCTCAAAGTTATGCCCTAATCTCATAATTAGTGGTAATTGTGGGATGCGGGTGTGACATTAAGGGTCTTAATGAACTTTGAGGGTCTACTCGCCATTACATGGGATTTTATTTGGTGGTGCAAGAACTCCAAAAAATGTTTGACTCTCTACTCTTTGATCATCATATAGACTAAACACTCCAGGAGGTGGAACTTTTGAGCATAGTCAGCCACCGACATGCTACCTTAATAAAGAAGCATAGATTACGTTTCCTTCTCTTTCATGGAAAAGATGGGAATGAATATTGAGGAGATAATGGTATGGAATTTCATGTAGGCCATCATTTCTACAATCAAGTATCAGTCAGTGATGTAATTCTCCTGCCAAAGCTTTGTGGATTTCTCAAGAAGTGGGCAGCAAAGAGAACCTTCTTGTTGGGTTGCACCTCTAGTATGCAGAAGCCATTCTCCACATCTTGGATCAATGCATCTGCCTTGTCAACTACTTTGATCTTGTCTTCACCCTAGAAATTCTCTATATTTAACTTGATGAAATCGAGGTTGGTGGCTCCAAGATGAGAACAGACAGGAAGGGGTTCACCATTCTCATCGTTGTCAACATCTTTGAGTGTTAGGACACTAATGGCCTTGGTAAGCTTCTTCTATTTCTCTAGATAGAGTGTATTAGGGGTGTGAAGTACTACTTTCCTAATTTTCAGTCCAGAGCCAACAACATGGCTAGGATCATCCTTGGGCTTGGTCTCATCCTCTTACATAGGTTCACCTTTAGGGTCATCTTCCGGGTTCGAGATGTCAAAGGGGATGGGCTTGGGCTTGGAGCCTACCTCAACAAAGGCCTCCTATGGCCTCTCTTGCGTTTTAGAGGACTCCTCTTCCATATCCTTCATCTTCTTCTATGAGGACCTCCTCCTTATGCGGGTGGGCCTTCCTTCTAAGTGATCCTGGGGTGTCTTGTTAAGGATGGTATTGTTCTCGATGCTTAGGGTATTTAAAGAATCATAAAATTATTTCCATAACATCTTAGTTACATGCATTTTATTATTTGGAAGAGCATGCCTTAATCCCTAACATCCATAACCCTAATTTTTAGAGGAGGTTATCATAGGTTCCTAGGGTTTTGTGAGTGAAGCACGGGTAGAGAAAGGATGAATTTAGATGAGAAGAAATCTTAGAGGTATTTGATTTCGGGTAAAATCTTCATCATCCAGGAAAGATGCTCGGACCCGGGAGTCCTCATATGCCGACTAGTAGTGGAGAGGAAAGTTTTTCCAATCACGGGGTCATGGTTCCTTCTAGATGCTATCGTCTTTAGAAAATACCCTAATAATTCCCTTGGATTCTATAGAACTCTTGAAATTTAATAATAACTAAGGGTTAAATGGTAAACCAGGCTGTAACATCAAATGTAACGACACCCTCCCCATGTTATCCCCTATGTAGGTGGATCGAGAGGGAAAGGGGCATTATCGTATTTACACGATCGAGGTTTAGAAATTAACCAAAAAAACTATAAATTTCTCTAAAATGGAAAAGAGTTTGATAATAATATGAAAGATAAAATATCCACAAAGGAGTTACAAAATATGTAAATAGATTATTTGAAACATCAAATAATTCTATCTAACAAAATCTGTCGTGGTAACTTTAAGCATTTTCCTTGTTTAGTGCCTTCTTCTCAGGATTGCCATTTTGCATATTGATAGAAGATTAATCTAAAATTCTAGTGAAACAAAATTACGGTCAGTATATCAATATGTACTGGTATGTGGGGGAACCAAATATTCGCATGTAAGGGTAACAACATAATCATCTATAACAACATTTATGATTACAAATCGAACATGCATTTTCTTTCAAACTTCTCAACTCTTAATTCCTCAATCTCTATGGTACACTCCCTCAATAGAGTACTCATTGTGGGTTACCCTCTTACTAGGATTTTGTCCCTACAGTGGACTTCTCTTAACCTTCCTATTCTTGGTCTTGGTTTGTTATGACCTTCCTTTCTCGTATTGGCCTCATAATGACCATCCTATCTGGGATTGGTCTTATTGGTGATCTTCCTATCCTAGTTGATTACTTGTCATCATAATGACATCTCATACATCTCATATGTATCACTAAAATCCAACATAGATATTTGAGCAAGTTATACTTAAAATGTGATACACAAAGGGGCCTTATAGATTGTAGGAAATAAATAAACAACCATGAATATATTTGCAATTAATTTGGGAAACTTCTGAAAACCACACAAGTCATTTAGGGAAAGTAGTTATATGCATAACCACCTTTCTTAGAAGTGATTTAAAGTTCAAGTAAACAATTGTAGTTGAAATCAAGAAAGAAATCACCCTGAAATTTATGCATAGCACCCAAGTATTACTATTTTGTTCATAATCTAACATTAAGACTAACTTCGGTTCTAAGTTAGGGTTTTGGGGTCAAATTATGGGTTCATTAGGGTTTTGACTTCCCATACCCCAAGTATCACATTTAATGCCTTTTAAACTTACAAACCCTAATTTTGATATTATATGCATTCTAAATATCAAATTAAGTCCAATATGTCCTTTTTATCCAAATGGACTAAACTCTATCCATCAAAGTCATTTAAGCATGTTATGATCATTATAACGAAGAAATTAGGGTTTCCATGCTTTTAATACATTAAAGTTGGCAACTTTATGTACTTTTCAAATTTGAAGTAGAATCAGGTCTTGAATTAGTTTTTAATGGATTTTGAGCATTTTTAAAATCAACTTTCATATATAACTTGTCTCCATCTAACTTACAAATTAATTATTGTAATTATTTTAAGATTTAACTTAACTTATCAATCACAGATTGCCACCTCAACGGCTGCATGGCAAGGGGTGACAACTGATCCAATCATCGCACACCATGTCAGGGCTCACGCTTGCATGGCTAAGGCTAAGAAACACGAAAAAATAGCGGGGAAAGGACAGAGAAGCCCTAACCTAAGAGAAAAGGGGACATGGGCATTTGAGACCATTCGCCCTAGGATACCTTCAACATCGTTGCTTTGCGAGTTTCTTGGGTGATTCATGGTGAAAGTTCACTTGGAGACCTTGACTTCTTGGGTGACTGGCGAGGGTACCAGTACCTCCATCTTTCCTCGACAAATTAATCGAGGAATTCAATTTCCCTAGAGATGGTCGATCTTGATAAAGCGGTGAGAAGAAACTCTGGTGAGGTTCAGGGAGACAATAGTGGTTGAGAATGGGATTAGGAGATGAATTGGAGGTAGGGACATGATCAGGGAGTCGAGCAAGGTCTCTTGGATGCATTGTTGGTCTTGCAATGGGATCACAGGCCCTTAAATAGCCTCAGCTATGGAGGTAGGGTTACCATTGAGTTTGCAAAATTGGACAAATTCATAATGTTCTACCAATGTAGGTAAAACCTAGGGTAGGTGGATGAACATTATTCTGACAAATCCATTGGAATAGTTTCTAGATACACACATGGGCCAGGATGAGAGAAAATTGAAAATAGAAAAACATCTATACTACTCTATCTTTCCTTTCTCGCGCAAGGTAGATGATGATTCAGTCATCATTGGATCTTGATTCAATGGTTGTCATGCCACGTGAATAATTGAAGGGTCGGGTATGGTTTCCAAATCAGATTAAAACTGTGTCTTTTTATTCATATTCCTTTTAATCATCACTTTATGGAAAACCATTTAATTCATTTTTTCTCTCTCCTTTAATCCTTTTAATCATAGATTAAAATTGTGTCTTAATCACTTATATCTAGGCAGGGACAAGATTTGAGAAAAAAGTGTACAAGTTAAAGGTGTTTTTCTTTGTCTCCAAGTCTCCCATTTATTTCATTTATTTAAGTCATCAAATTAATTCTTTTCTCTTCCCAAATTGTCTAGATTTCTTGTTTAGATAACTTTTCTCATTAAAAACAATATGGAACCAAAACAAAACCATTACTTTCCTTCAACACACTTTTCTAGAAAATTCCACTTAATTTTGGATGTAAACTATTAATTATCCATTACATTTAGTAATTCACTTATTCTAATATTTTCACTTTTTCTTTTCCCCATACTTATTATTAGATTTTTAAAAATGGTAAAATCCAAGAAAAGTATTGCATTTTGAATTCATGATTTAAAAACAAGACTTACCAAGTTTCTAATATATTCTTATTATATTTGCATTTCAAATATGTAAATACATGTGAAATACCATATTATAGCATAAGTAATCTATGAGGTTATGGCTACTTGGTAATTTTCCATTGAATTTAGTTAACAAATACAATGGCAATATGTTATTGTTAATGTAGTATAACTAAGGAAATCACTTGGAAAGCATAAAGTAGGACAGTGTCCCCATTTAACTATAATATTGGGCGACACACTGAAAAAATTAAGCTAGGATAATGATTCTTGCAAATGGTTATATTTCTATATTTTGAGTCATTTTATTAGAATAAGAACATAGTTATCAAGTTTTGTTATTTCTTTAACGTGATTGTGACCATATTGATTTACTAGGTAGAATAATATCAATTGTGACTGTGGCATACAACTCATAAAACCAGATCAACTAATGCGGAAGCGTATTATTAACAACAAAATTACTGAAAATCACTAAAAATTAAAACCATTTATCAAGAAATCCATTCACAGGGAAACTCTTTCATTCAGAACCAAAGTAAAACATTACATCCTGGTTCAAATATACATTACATGCATCATTGCACCTCGAGGCATACATGCACAAAACCTCAGATCCAAACAACAAAAACACTAACTCCTAGGACGCGAGAGTACAGAGACGACTATAGGACTATCTACATAAAGACCAGACAGCCAATGTCTCCACCTATTGGATCACTGTTGTCCCTGTGACTGTTGTTGTTCTTCCCCTGCAGAAGAGTTCCTACCTTGGTGTCTGCATCTACCTAAAAACATTGAATCCCATGGGGGTGAGACAATTATAAAAATTGCCCCAACAGGAGATATAACTCTCTGCCAAAACATTGTCATTGCAGTTTAATAGGAATAAATTGAACAGTGAGATAATATAATTCAATAGCAGAAGAATCACATCTATGCAGCCTAGAGCAACATTCTTATGCAATATTACAGCTATAACTTGATTAAGCAGCATGTCTCATATTCAATATGAATTAAAGGAACATAAGTACATTCCAATATCAAGGCATACTAAGAAGTATATCATCAATCAGTGTTTCTCGTATTTTAATCTTATGCAAATACACTACACGGCTGAGTATATTTTACAAACAGGATTAAGCTCTGAGGAGATGAGGTATACCGCTCATACTCCAACCAACCATTTCTAGAATCGAAATCGGTACAATAAATATGTCAATGGAAGAGTCGGATTCCCATGACCTCCCACATCCTGGTCAGCACAAGACTACAAGCAGGACTGTGCCGACTGCTCAAATAACTTTCCAGGGTATACTGGAACTTTGCTATAGAGTTACAACGTCAACTGTACCTTAATCGGCAATCGAGGGCATTAATGTTTATCTCCATCGACCCGACATAAAATAACATTGGGAGATTAATGATACATCTATCCCAACCATCGGGAGATTTATGATACATCTATCCTGACATATGAAGGATTGAGAGATTTAGTGTTTACCTTCCTCAATCTCTTCACCTGGACGTAAGGATATTTTTGCCCATTTACCCCCACATATTCAAAATATGTGAATTCCAGGAATTCCATAGAAAACCTATTTCACCATCACCAACTACTGATGATGATGGATCTATGGTCAGAGCACTACATGAATAGATTTCACTTGATTAATTAAGTACATTTTCATATTCTTTTAGCATCAGACAAGTCTTCAAACAAAACTTATTATGACAATGCTATAAAGAAACATGTACTATTTTCATCAATTGCTTAACAATCTTAAAAGGTATTGGGGACTCAGTCCCTTATCTAAAAGTTGAGAATTATCATCCCTTCACAATGTCATCACCATATTCATATGGCCCTGGGTAATTAAACCATTGATTCCTTATTAAGCATTGTTACCACTTTTCCAGGTAACCATCACCTTCAGGTCAATTGACTAGGGAAAACATGATACTTGCTATTACAAACTTCACATATGGTACTTGATGCCAATTAACTCTCTAGATACCTCTTACCAGGAAGAAAGGTATATTATGGCACTCAAGGTACAATCACAATAGTGAATTAAACATCATAGCTCCTACTTGGCCATGATCATCATTTCAAGATACCTGCATTGTTAGCACAGATGATACAGTAATATCAATTGCATATCAGAACCATGTTCAACAAATATGAATACACTATTCATGGGTAACACCAATATTCCCTCACCAGGGTTAGGGTTTCCCGTTTCATGTTATTTAAGGATAATCGTCCCATTATCACATCAAAGATATGGTTTATAACCATATTGCCCAAGATTAGGGTTCATTAGGCATTACATAGTATTACCATGGGTTTGGGCTTCACATCGCATCAATCATCAGGGTTTCTCTTGAAGTCATCCTTAATTAGGGTTTCACATCAAAATCACCCTATAAAAGGATTTACATTCATTGTTCCACAATTAGGGTTTACTATTTATCCCAATTAGGGTTTCATAGTCCATCACCCATAATTAGGGTTTACTATTTATCCCAATTAGGGTTTCATAATCCATCACCCATAATTAGGGTTTACTATTCATACCAATTAGGGTTTTGGATTACATTACTCTTAATTAGGTCTAAACACATCATCACCCTAAATTAGGACTTCATTCATACCTTGGATTAGGGTTTCAATTATAAAATGCCCTGGATTAGGGTTAAGGTTCATCAACCTTGTCAATTAGGGTTTTAGGTTCATGATTAGGGTTTCATGATCTCTTTACTTAAGGATCATACCCTAAATCATCACATGAAATAAACTCATGTATCAAACTCATACTATTATCCTCTCAACTTGATTAGGTCATATCAACATTTCCATCAAGTTCTTACAACTATGAGGGACATAATGTACAAGTCATTCCTCTTATAAGAAATTAGGGCTTCTTCCTTAATTGACACAAAACCCTAGGTACTATTAGGGTTTCAACCTTTGTACCTTTATTAACTAACCATCATTGGATAATTGGAACCCTCATTGCCTTCAATATCCAAATTATTAATCCACTAACAACCTCCATGCGGTTTTGAAGTTTCAACACCAAACAATTTTGAAACCGTTTGCCACCAAACGGTTTTGAAACTGTTTGGCCCCAAATAGTTTCAGGACCGTTTGGTCTCAAAAAGTCTCTAGACCGTTTGGGCCAAATCAGTCTCAAAACTGCAAGGGCTAACTAGGTCAAATCTCAATCCAATCAATTTCCAATTGCACCATTGAAATGGCCATTGATTATTCAATTGAAGGGCTCTTCAATCTAAACCATTAGATCACCATCCATGGGTCAAGGATCAAACTTCAATCCACCAAAAAGTTTTGAAACCGTTTGGTCCCAAATGGTCTCAAGACCGTTTGGGCTCAAACAGTCTCAAGACTGTTTGCCGCAAAAAGTCTTGAAATCATTAGGACCAATCAAGGATTTCATCAATCAACTTGATTAGGGTTACAACTTGAAGGATTGTGCACACATTGGATAAATCACTTGAGTCCATTGGATCATCATCCAACCTATGATTAAATTCAGACCCCAAATGGTCAACCATGCCATGCAGTTTGGAGTCCAAACGGTCAACTATACCAAACAGTCAATCATGTCATGCGGTTTGGAATTCAACTTTACCAAACGGTTTGCGAAACTATTTGGATCAAAATCCAAAACCATTTGCTATTGTTCTTTGATTAAGGTGTGTGATTATGAATAGGTTATCATATTCAACCTTTAAACTCACGAAAGCTACTGCCATTTCCATGGCAACTCCATCCATCAAGCAAGGTTATTGCAATAATGACAATTAAATCAATTGCAAGTAGAAATCGAATTCAATGGCAAAGATTAAGGGTTAAAGTTATATAACCCGCCTCCAAAACTGATCCCAAGCTCCAAGCTTCATGGCTCCAATGGTGGTTGAAGCTCTAGGAACCTCCCAAGGTCATTTCTCAAGCTTTTGGAGTGAAAGGATCGGCTAGGGTTGAAGATGGAGTGAAGAAATGAAGGAATTACACATTGTTTTATGATTTTCACCATGAAATCATGAAGAACGAAGATCAAAGGCTTACCAACAGGGTGGGGACGTGCTCCCTGCTGTCCTTAGCCTTCTTGGTCGGTTTTACAAGCAAGAAGAAGAAAAGGAATCGAAAAAGATCCTTAGGTTGGTTGGAAAAGGCTCTTTTATAAGTAAATTGATGAAAGAGAAAATGTTTTATTAAAATTCAATTAATTCCAAAAATGGTACCACATATTCCTCCTTGGTTTGCTTGCATGCAAAGGCAACTCAAACCCACCGAAATCCCTTCCATTATCCATGGATTAAGGGAAAAGAAAATAAGCACCTTAATTCCTTATAATACTAATATATCTTTTTGAGTGGAAATTCTTTTCCTTATAATAAGGTGAGTGGAATTTCACCTCCTTAAGATATTTTCGGCCCTTGCAAACCTCAAGGACGTCCACACACACATATGAATTCCACCAAATTAATTTTGGTTGAAGGCCCTTGAATTATTTTATTTATTTTTTCATTAATATATCCATTATGCTTAAATCTTGATTATTTTAATATCAAGATTCTCTCTCCTTCAAATTCATTCAAATGAGGCTCCCCTCTCAATTTCTTTGCTCCAATTGATGCCAAGAAATATTAGGGACCTAATTGAAGTGGTAATTTATCTATTGCACCCTATGTTTTGGGTAATTTGCACTTTACACCAAAACTAGGTTTTCATGCACAAACATTGATTAATTAGCTCTTTCTTGGAATTCAGGCTACCATATGTCAAACCTCTACATCATCTTTACTCTCATGATGCTTCAACACATGAGGAACATATTATCATGCACAATTTGCAAATAGACCCCTCAACTTGGGTAATTTGCACTTTAGTCCAAAATAGGCAAAATATTGATTTCAACAATATTCAAAAAGGACTAAAATTGTAATATAAGTTCCTCTTGAGCCCTAATTACTTTTCAAAGACAAAATCATGTATATAATCACTCTCATTATGAAAAACACCTAGGGTTACTTCATAACCCAGGTCAGGGATGTTACAAGTTTATTCACCCCTTACAATGATTTCATCCCTGAAATCATCAACATCAACAAAACATTAAGAGAAGAGAGTAGGATATTTCCTTATCATCTCATCCTCTAGTTCCCACGTAGCTTCTTCAATGCCACGGTGATTCTAGAGGACTTTTACAAGACTAATGTCTTTCTTTTTTAGCTTCTTAATTCTTTTATCAAGAATCAACACAGGTCCTTCAACATAAGATATGTCATCATTTAGTTCTACCTCCACAGGTTGTAGAACTGACTCAGTGTCAGGATGACACTTCCTCAACATAGAGATATGAAACACTGGGTGTAATATATGCAACTCAGGTGGTAACTCCATCTTATAGGCTACCTTTCCCATCCTCTCAATGATTGGATAAGGCCCCATAAATCTCAGAGTTAACTTCCCTTTCTTTCCAAATCTTAGGATATCTTTCCAAGGTGAAACCTTGAGGTACAACTTGTCTCCGACTTAGAATTCTAAGGGTCTACGACGCTTCTCAGCATATGATTTTTGTCTATCCTAGGCTGTTTTCAACTGTTGTTGTATGACTTTAATCTTCTCAGTTGTTTGTTGAACCAGCTCAGAACCTAAAAGTTGGTATTCACCAGTTTCATACCAACATAGGGGATATCTACAACATCTACCATACAAAGCCTCATATGGTGCCATGTCAATACTGTGATGATAGCTGTTATTATAAGCAAACTCTATCAAGCTCATATGTAGATCCCAACTCCCCACAAACTGAAGGATACATGCCCTAAGTAAGTCCTCCAAGGTTTGTATCGTCCTCTCATATTGTCCATCTGTGTGAGGATGAAAAGTTGTACTAAACCTCAGTTGAGTGCCCTAAGCTTTATGAAGTCATTCCCAAAAATGACTCGTAAACTGAGGACCTCTATCAGAAACTATTATAACTGGGACCCCATGCAGCTGCACTATCTCATCTATGTAGATTTGTGCAAGCTTCTCAGCTGTATAGGTTGTTTTGACAGGTAAGAAATGTGTTGTCTTTGTCAACCTATCAACTATCACCCAAATGGAATCATGACTTTTGGTTGTTCTAGGCAAACCAACCACAAAGTCCATAGTTACATGATCCCACTTCCATTGTGGTATAGTCAGGGGTTGCATTGTTCCTGTGGGCTTCTGATGTTTAGCTTTAACCTGCTGACACACCGGACACCGCATAACAAACTCATCAACATCTTTCTTCAAACCAGGCCACCAATACATATCTTTTAAGTTATGATACATCTTGGTGCTCCCCGGATGCATAGCATACATTGAAGAATGAGCTTCCTCCAGGACTAACTTTCTTAAGTTGTCCACATAAGGTACTACCATCCTATCATGGTAACAGACTACCTGATCATCAGAATCATGGAAGCCATCTTGCTTCTCACTACCATATTCTGACCTGATCTGCTGAATCATAGAATCAGTCTGTTGTGCTTCCTTAATCTGCTGTCTCAGAGTTGGTTTTATATGCATCTCAGCTAGCAACCCGGATAACAATGACACTTTAAGTTGTACATTGTCTTGCCTTAAGGAGATAAACATATCTCTCTTAGAGCACACTAAGGAGTTTAGTTGTGCTTTATCTAGGGTTGGTGTTGTTGATTTCCTACTCAGTGCATCAGCAACCACATTGGCTTTCCCTGGATAATCAATTGTACAATCATAGTCCTTGATTAATTCCATCCAGCGGCATTGCCTCATATTTAGCTCATGCTGAGAAAAGATGTACTTAAGGTTCTTATGGTCTGTGAAAATTTGGAATGTTTCTCCATAGATATAGTGTCTCTAGATCTTCAAGGCATGAACCATAGTAGCTAACTCTAGATTGTGTGTCGGATAATTTTCCTCGTGTTTCTTAAGCTGTCGAGAAGCAAAAAAAATCACTTGCTTATCCCGCATCAACACACATCCTAAGCCATTCTTTATTGCATCACATCAGACTATGTACCCCTTTCCTTTCTCACGTAGCACTAGGACAAGTGCACATGTCAATCTTTCCTTCAGCAACCGGAAAGATTGTTGACACTTGTCATTCCAGACAAAAGGAATCTCCTTCCTCGTCAATTTAGTCAGGGGTAGCGCTATTGAACTGAAGTTCTTAATGAACCTCCTGTCATAGCCAGCCAATCCTAGGAAACTTCTTATCTTTGTCAGTGTATTTGGTTGTTCCCATTGCAGGACAGATTCTACCTTCTTAGGATCAACACGAATACCTAAGGCAGATATTACGTGTCCAAGAAAAGAAACTTCTAGCAACCAAAACTCATATTTGCTAAACTTAGCATACAATTTATGCTTTCTTAGCAAAGTCAAAGCTTGGCGAAGATTCTACTCATGTTGTTGAGCATCTCTACTATATATCATGATGTCATCTATAAAGATGACAACATACTGATCCAGAAAAGGTCGAAATATTATATTCATGAGTTCCATAAATGCAGCTGGTGCATTAGTTAGTCCAAATGAAATAACTGTGAACTCATAGTGACCATACCTTGTCCTAAAGGCAGACTTAGGTATGTCACCCTCTTTGATACGTAATTGATGGCATCTCGACCTCAGATCTATCTTAGAAAAGACAGTCACACCACACAACTGGTCAAACAAGTCATCAATCCTAGGTAGAGGATACTTGTTCTTTATGGTGACTTTGTTTAACTGTCTATAATCAATGCATAACCGCATCGACCCATCCTTTTTCTTAACAAAAAGGACTGGAGCACCCCAGGGTGAAGTGCTCGGTCAGATAAAACCCTTCTCAAGCAACTCCTGCAGTTGTTTCTTAAGCTCTGCCATCTCAGCAGGCGCCATCCTATTCGGTGTTTGTACTATTAGTTGCGTGTCTAGGATTAGATTTATTTCAAAATCAATCTCTCGGGGCGGCGAAACACCTCGAAGTTCTTTAGGAAATATATCTTCAAATTCACTGACTACAGGAACTTTAGAAGGATGAGGGCTTTCCATTGTGGTATCAACCACATGGGATAAGAATGCAAGGCATCCTTATCTCATCAACCTCTCAGCTACCATAGCTGACACAAGACATGTGGGAAGAATCTTTCTATCTCCTTGAAAGATCCATGTGTCACCATCATATGTGAACACAGCTTGCTTGGAACTACAATCCAAGACAACCTTATACTTCTCTAAGGTGTCCATTCCAAGGATTATATCAAAACCCTGCATCTCAAGTGGTATAAGATCCACTTGAATGCGGTGATCAGAAAAGACAAGATTGCATGGAGAACACACTTCCCGCAATACTGTAGATCCCATCAAAGGTGTCTCTAACAGCAAGCTATCTATTCTATGACTAACAATCATATTGCAGTCACCAATCACTTCTCGAGTGATAAAAGAGTGTGTAGCACTCAGATCTATTAACACAGATACGAAGCAGGATAAAGACATATCAGAATAAAGTAATTCCATCTGCCCTGTCACAACCCGAGGGTTGACTACTTCTTCAGGCTGGTTCATAGCATAGAACCTAGTCGTCGCTTGTTGTTGACCATGTGCTCAGTTATTAGATGTCGAAGAACCGTCTTGGGATGCTGGTCCACATCCTCTAGCACCACTGTCAGTCTGTTGTCTCTGAGAGCCCTGCTAACTCTGCCTCGGTTGCTGGGTCACACTTCTGACTTTATCAGGATAGTCTCTCACCACATGGCCTTCTTTTCCACTTCTATAACAGGTTATATTTCCCCTTGGTGGTCTGGGTGGTCCTGTTACTGGCATAGAGGTTGAGCTATGATCTCCCATTGATGGTAAACTACGGTTTCTACCCTTACTTGACGTCCACTGCGTCTGGGCATTAAACCTTGGTGGTGGTGTAGGCACAGAATACCTCGGTTTCTTGAAACTCCCAGCACTCTGTCCTTGAAACTGTGGGTATTCCTTCTTACCCTTGGCCTATCACTTCTCAACTACAGACCTCTCAATACGTCTTACAGACTCCACAAAAGTTGCAAACCTCTCTCGGTTCTCCAGAGCTGACACCGGAGTGGTTAATTCAGCATTCAACCCCTTCTCAAACTGTTGAATTCTCTCCTCATCATTGGATGCCATGTGCGGACAAAACAACAACAACTCCATGAACCTAGCTTCATACTCGCTAATGTTCATAGGTCCTTGTTTGATCCTCTCGAACTGAGAGATCTTCTCATCTAGATACGTCTTGGGAAAGTATCTAGTGATAAATTCACGCCTGAATTCATCCCATCCAATCACAACTCCAGGTCTTTTTCCCTCCTCAATGGTCCACCAATGACCAGCACTCACTTTGAGAAGATATACAGCATGTCTGACCCTTTAATCATCAGGAATCATGAAGGCTTTTTCCTATTTAGTTAACCATAGATCAGCATCTGCTGGATCGGCTGTACCAGCATACTCCAAGGCTCCTACCCTCTTCATCCTTTCAAAAGTCTTGTCGGCACCATGTCTTTCATCATGGGGTACTTCCCTGGGTGCAGGTACTGGCATTCTATCCGTCATGTGGGTCATAGCTGCCATAAACTACCTCAACATAGCCTGGAAGGTTGGGTTCCCCATATCAGCTGGGTTGAACTGGGGCTGTTCAGGTATAGGTTCCTCCCTGCCCAGGTCCCTTGCACCATTTCCCGGTGCAGCAACACTGCTCTCAGCAGCGTGTTCTTTGTGTGATCCAGACATCCTTAGTTCTTCTTCTCCTATAAGATCAGAAGATACTATCAGATAAACTGGAAGACACTAGAACAGACTCAACTACCTTAATCCTATGTCTTTGTAGACTCAACGAACCTAGAGCTCTGATACCACTTAATTTGTGGCATTCAACTCATAAAACGAGATCAACTAATGAGGAAGCGTATTATTAACAGCAGAATTACTGAAAATCACTAAAAATTAAAACCATTTATCAAGAGATCCATTCACAGGGAAACTCTTTCATTCAGAACCAAAGTAAAACATTACATCCTGGTTCAAATATACATTACATGCATCATTGCACCTCGAGGCATACATGCACAAAACCTCAGATCCAAACAACAAAAACACTAACCCCTAGGACCCGAGAGTACAGAGACGACTATAGGACTATCTACACAAAGACCAGACAGCCAATGTCTCCACCTGTTGGATCATTGTTGTCCCTATGACTGCTGCTACTCTTCCCCTACAGAAGAGTTCCTGCCTTGGTGTCTGCGTCTACCTAAAAACATTGAATCCCATGGGAGTGAGACAATTATAAAAATTGCCCCAGCAGGAGATATAACTCTCCGCCAAAACATTGTCATTGCAGTTTAATAGGAATAAACTGAGCAGTGGGATAATATAATTCAATAGCAGATGAATCACATCTATGCAGCCTAGAGCAACATTCTTATGCAATATTATAGCTATAACTTGATTAAGCATCATGTCTCATATTCAATATGAATTAAAGGAACATAAATACATTCCAGTATCAAGGCATACTAAGAAGTATATCATCAATCAGTGTTTCTCGTATTTTAATCTTATGCAAATATGCTACACGGCTGATTATATTTTACAAACAGGATTAAGCTCTGAGGAGATGAGGTATACCGCTCGTACTCCAACCGACCATTTCTAGAATCAAAATCGGTACCATAAATAAGTCAATGGAAGAGCCAGATTCCCATGACCTCCCACATCCTGGTCAGCACAGGACTACAAGCAGGACTTTGTCGACTGCTCAAATAGCTTTCCAGGGTATACTGGAACTTCTCTATAGAGTTACAGCGTCAACTGTACTCTCATCGGCAATCGAGGGCATTAATGTTTATCTCCATCGACCCGACATAACATAACATTGGGAGATTAATGATACATCTATCCCAACCATCGGGAGATTTATGATACATCTATCCCAACACATGAAGGATTGAGAGGTTTAGTGTTTACCTTCCTCAATCTCTTCACCTGGACGTAAGGATATTTTTGCCCATTTACCCCCACATATTCAAAATATGTGAATTCCAAGAATTCCATAGTAAATCTATTTCACCATCACCAACTGCTGATGATGATGGATCTATGGTCAGAGAACTACATGAATAGATTTCACTTGATTAATTAATTACATTTTCATATTCTTTTAGCATTAGACAAGTCTTCAAACAAAACTTATTATGACAATGCTATAAAGAAACATGTACTATTTTCATCAATTGCTTAATAATCTTAAAAGGTATTGGGGACTCAGTCCCTTATCTAAAAGTTGGGAATTATCATCCCTTCACAATGTCATCACCATATTCATATGGCCCTGGGTAATTAAACCCTTGATTCCTTATTAAGCATTGTTACCACTTTTCCAGGTAACCATCACCTTCAGGTCAATTGACCAGGGCAAACATGATACTTGCTATTACAAGCTTCACATATGATACTTGATGCCCATTAACTCTATTGATACCTCTTACCATGAAGCAAGGTATATTATGGCACTGAAGGTACAATCACAATAGTGAATTAAACATCATAGCTCCTACCTGGCCATGATCATCATTTCAAGATACCTGCATTGTTAGCACAGATGATATAGTAATATCAATTGCATATCAGAACCATGTTCAAAAAATATGAATTCACTATTCATGGGTAACACCACTATTCCCTCACCAGGGTTAGGGTTTACCGTTTCATGTTATTTAAGGATAATCATCCCATTATCACATCAAAAATATGGTTTATCACCATATTGCCCAAGATTAGGGTTCATTAGGCATTACATAGTATTACCCTGGGTTTGGGCTTCACATCACATCAATCATCAGGGTTTCTCTTGAAGTCATCCTTAATTAGGGTTTCACATCAAAATCACCCTATAAAAGGATTTACATTCATTGTTCCACAATTAGGGTTTACTATTTATCCCAATTAGGGTTTCATAGTCCATCACCCATAATTAGGGTTTACTATTCATCCCAATTAGGGTTTCATAATCCATCACCCATAATTAGGGTTTACTATTCATCCCAATTAGGGTTTTGGATTACATTACTCTTAATTAGGTCTAAACACATCATCACCCTAAATTAGGACTTCATTCATACCTTGGATTAGGGTTTCAATTATAAAATGCCCTAGATTAGGGTTAAGGTTCATCAACCTTGTCAATTAGGGTTAGGTTCATGATTAGGGTTTCATGATCTCTTTACTTAAGGATCAAACCCTAAATCACCACATGAAATAAACTCATGTATCAAACTCATACTATTATCCTCTCAACTTGATTAGGTCATATCAACCTTTCCATCAAGTTCTTACAACTATGAGTGACATAGTGTACAAGTCATTGCTCTTATAAGCAATTAGGGTTTCTTCCTTAATTGACACAAAACCCTAGGTACTATTAGGGTTTCAACCTTTGTACCTTTATTAACTAACCATCATTGGATAATTGGAACCCTCATTTCATTCAATATCCAAATGATTAAACCAATAACAACCTCCATACGGTTTTGAAACTGTTTGCCACCAAATGGTTTTGAAACCGTTTGACCCCAAACGGTTTTGAAACCGTTTGGCCCCAAACGGTCAGGACCGTTTGGTCTTCAACGGTCTCAAAACTATTTGGGCCAAATCAGTCCCAAAACTACAAGGGCTAACTAGGTCAAATCTCAATCCAATTGATTTCCAATTGCATCATTGAAATGGCCATTGATTATTCAATTGAGGGGATCATCATTCTAAACCATTAGATCACCATCCATGGGTTAAGGATCAACCTTCAATCCACCAAACAGTTTTGAAACCGTTTGGTCCCAAGCTATCTCAAGACCGTTTGGGATCAAACAGTCTCAAGACCATTTTCCCCAAAAAGTCTTGAAATCATTAGGACCAATCAAGGCAACTTGATTAGGGTTACAACTTGAAGGATCGTGCACACATTGGATCAATCACTTGAGTCCATTGGATCATCATCCAACCTATGATTAAGTTTAGACCGCAAATGGTCAACTGTACCAAACGGTCAATCATGCCATGCGGTTTGGAGTCCAAATGGTCAACTATACCAAACGGTCAACCATGTCATGCGGTTTGGAATTCAACTTTACCAAACGGTTTGCAAAACCGTTTGGATCAAAATCCAAAACCGTTTCCTATTGTTCTTTGATTAAGATGTATGCTTATGGACAGGTTATCATCTTCAACCTTTAAACTCACGAAAGCTACTGCCATTTCCATGGCAACTCCATCAATCAAGCAAGGTTATTGCAATATTGACAATTAAATCAATTGCAAGTAGAAATCCAATTCAATGGCAAAGATTAAGGGTTAAAGTTATATAACCCACCTCCAAAACTGATCCCAAGCTCCAAGCTTCACGTCCCAATGGTGGTTGAAGCTCTAGCAACCTCCCAAGGTCATTTCTCAAGCTTTTGGAGTGAAAGGATCGGCTAGGGTTGAAGATGGAGTGAAGAAATGAAGGAATTACACATTGTTTTATGATTTTCACCATGAAATCATGAAGAACGAAGATCAAAGGCTTACCAACAGGTTGGGGATGTTCTCTCTTCTGTCCTTATCCTTCTTGGTCGGTTTTGCAAGCAAGGGGAAGAAAAGGAATCAAAAAAGATCCTTAGGTGGGTTGGAAAAGGCTCTTTTATAAGAAAATTGATGAAAGAGAAAATGTTTTATTAAAATTCAATTAATTCCAAAAATGGTACCACATCTTCCTCCTTGGTTTGCTTGCATGAAAAGGCAACTCAAACCCACCGAACTCCCTTCCATTATCCATGGATTAAGGGAAAACAAAATAAGCACCTTAATTCCTTATAATACGAATATATCTTTTTGAGTGGAAATTCTTTTCCTTATAATAAGGTGAGTGGAATTTCACCTCCTTAAGATATTTTCGGCCCTTGCAAACCTCAATGACGTCCACACACACATATGAATTCCACCAAATTAATTTTGGTTGAAGTCCCTTGAATTATTTTATTTAGTTTTGCATTAATATATCCATTATGCTTAAATCTTGATTATTTTAATAGTAAGATTTTCTCTTCTTCAACTTAATTCAAATGAGGTGCCCCTCTCAATTTATTTGCTCCACTTGATGCCAAGAAACATTAGGGACCTAATTGAAGTGTTAATTTACCTATTGCACCCTAGGTTTTGGGTAATTTGCACTTTACACCAAAACTAGGTTTTCATGCACAAACATTGATTAATTAGCTCTTTATTGGAATTCAGGCTACCATATGTCAAACCTCTGCATCATCTTTACTCTCATGATGCTTCAACACATGAGGAACATATTATCATGCACAATTTGCAAATAGACCCCTCAACTTGGTTAATTTGCACTTTAGTCCAAAATAGGCAAAATATTGATTTCAACAATATTCAAAAAAGACTAAAATTGTAATATAAGTTCCTCTTGAGCCCTAATTACTTTTCAAAGACAAAAGCATGTATATAATCACTATCATTATGCAAAACACATAGGGTTACTTCATAACTCAGGTCAGGGATGTTACAGTGACAACCAGTTGGTGATTTGGCATATCAATTTTAGTACCTTATTTCTATAACTTCAATCTTCCAAATTTCTATTATTATCACCTTTATGAATTATATCAGAGTTAATTTTATTTGATGGGGTAGTATAATCTAATTTGACTTGATATTCTTTTCATTATTCCTTGACTTTTATACGTTGAGTAATAGACATTATGTATTTCACAAGGAATACTACAAATTTGTTCTTCGTGTCGATTATGATGTAGAGTTTTACATCTTCATAATGAGGTAAAAGAGAGATATAGTGACAACTCAAATGACTAGCCTTTGAGACAAAGTAATAAACAATTAATTTTTAAAAATGACCTTATAATATGCCTAATACATTAATCAATTGGTGAGTCCAATCTTGTCATGATATTAGGGTGGTACGCCATTAAGGGAGATCATATTCGTGATTATAATGCTAAAATAATGTTGATACAATGTGTTCTTGTAGTCCATTTGCTAAAATAAACAAAACAAGAATAAAAGTAGGAATTAGAGAATGCGTGAGTAATTATAGAATTCACATAACTTCTCTGAATTTTTTATTAGATTATCATTATATACTAGTGATAATGCGAGATATTAGCATTTGTAGTTGTATAATGCATAATAATAAAGAACACTATGTTTTCTTTGCATTTATATTGTGTTGCTTGTGTGATGAGTAAGAGTTATCAAATCAAGATCCCTTGTAATTTCTTGACAATGATACAATTCTTTCATTACTCATACAAAAATATCACGATGCTTCATCTTTTTTTGCAATCAGCAGCGAGAGACAAGTATTTATCTTTATTTCATTGTTAAGAAAATGCTATTGTGCAGTGAAGCCAAAAATATAGGTCTACATTTAAAGGAATGATACTAAAGGGGTATTAAATGGATGGAATTGGGACATAGATAGAATCCATTGGAAAAAGAGATACATTGAAGTTCCTTGTGAGTAAGGCATCAAAGGCTGCGTAATTTGCTTCCATCCTCCAAACCCCAAATTTCGGTTTCACTCTCAGAATGTTTGTCTTATTGATTCTGTACATATCACCTTTTGTAAACCCAAAATATAACGTCACCAACTTAGGTTGATGTCTATACTCCACAAATTAATGTCAAATTTGGCCTTTTATTTTGGGATGGATATTATTAAGTGGAGGTGTACTTTTGATTCGTTATTTAGATTGTTAAGTTTAGTTAGGAGGTCCATTAAACTTGAACGGAGTTAGTCATACATGTATCTACATATGCCTTGTGCATTTGCATATGATCTTGAGATCATGTTGAGCAGCACGTGCAGAACGCCTCCAGTGACATGACTATTGTGTTATATACCTAAAGCTTTAACTTTACTTTTAGAGATAAACATCAATTTCAGAAGTAATTTATGTACTATTTTGTAATAAAAAGTAGCATGTGAGGGCTGTTATTACTATAGTTGATTTATTAAGTACTGTCCGCGAATGAAAAGTTTTTAACAAATTTGAAAAAAAAGAATCATGCCATGTAGTCAGGGTTTCGGTGCTACTTGAAATTATGTCGGTTTCGTTTAAGATATCTCAACCAATGCTTACTCCTAGTGACAACGCTGTGGTTATCGTCTCTCCATATATCTCCTAAATCACTATCAATTAAATTTGTCAGAACGGCAAAAATTCGGTAGTATCCATGAATTTGCAGAAGCCACAAAGGTCACTGACTAGATTTTTCAGTAGACGAGAACTATTTCTGACTTGCAAAATATCTGGGTTGTTAATAAAATGCGGGGGATGGACACATAGAGTAGCCATGATATATGTTATAATAATATATATATAATCCATACAAAAGTTGTTTAATTAATTCAGTCATTTTCTAAGATATCCATTATTGCTAAAGATCGACTTGCAGTTATTCGAAATAGAAAACAGCAATCATTTGTTCGAAAGAACTAAAAAATTAACATTTGACAAAGTATGGGAGTTATTTACTGTGGGGCACGTACTCCCTCCAGCTACTTCATGTGATGTCCTCATCATGGTGCTCGATGAATCCGCTCCTATTTATTGCTTCCTAACCATACTACTAAATATATGCCGCAGCACGTTGAAAACGACTGAACGTCGCAAGCGGCAACTGGCGATCGATTGCACTGTTCGCATGCGTTAATCACTTGCTAGGATTCGTTAAAGCAAGTGATCAGCTAAGCAGCGCATGCAGGGATGGGGAGTTTCAGCCGAGTGACACAGAATTAGCGAAACAGATTCATTAGGTACCCTGAGCATATGCGGGGTTTAGATCCTAAAAATTCATTGAGACGATAGCTTGTAAGGAATATCTCAAGGCTGTCGATGTTGAAGGGACAAGCTTTCAGCGTCTCACCGCTCGACCGCTCATCCTTCATAAGTATGGAATGGCCTCCCCGTGGATTTGTACAAATTCTTCCTCCTGTCAGCCTATTTAGGGGTGCTAAAAAACCCCGTTCCGGATCGGTTCTAGGTCGAACAATAACTGGATTTATAAAAAATAGCTCAACTCAGAATTCGGAATCAAATTTGTTTACAAACTCATATGTCTACAACCGAACCCGTTTTTATAATTTGGAACCTAAAATCAACCTGGATCATACATTTATGTTAATAATACACTAAATATAATAATTTGTACATAATTATATCTTATATTTTTCAAATTTGTAGCCCAGATTCAATTCGGGTTGAATAGATCATCATCCAAAACCGATCCATTTCGGACATCAATATCTGAATCCAGAACTAACCCAGATTGATAAAATTCAAAATCAAACTCATTTTTTTTCAAATAGGATGAGAGTGGGTTAACGGGTTCGGAAAAAATTTAACAATCCTAAACTTATTCTACTGAGAATGGACAGTGTGACCTCAGGCCTCCATGGATATGGCCGTGGGGATGGCCGCTCCACAAGCGATACCAGACAAGACGCAGCAGTGGTGCGGACCGCCCAAAGTTATAGCGGAGCCTTCCTTTGGCACATTCGCTGCTCCCTTAGTTTGTTTGCACTGATCTGGCACGGCAAGTACGTCTCAACGGTTTGCGGTTGACCTCATTAAATTGACGCCTCAATCGAGCAACATATTGGTCTGTCGGTCGGTCCCCGTCTGCCTTCGAGTCAGATAACATTTAATATTAAATGTCAAATGATAATTTTTTTTAAAACAGATAACGTTTAATATTAAATGTCAAATGATGATTTTTTAAAAACTACAAATGTTGATGATACGACGAATCAGACAATATATATGTTTTTCTCTCTCGTCAATGTTGATGATAAGACGAATTAGACAATATATATGTTTTTCTCTGTTGTCAAAATGATCCATCCGATTCGGAATTCATTAAATAATAGGTGAACCGAAAGGGTACTAGCAAAATGGCACAAGGTCATACTCCTTTCCGTCAACGTACATCTGATATGCTTGATATTGTTTTCCCTAGCATACCTATTGACCTTGCCACTTTAAGTTTAAATCACCCAAGTCGTCTTTGTATAATCTATCCATTGAATGATATTCCTTCCTACTAAAATAATAATTATTGTCATCACTCACCAATATTTCGTTACTCACCAATATAATACTTGGGTTCTATTATTCCAATAGATGGGAATGTCTAAAATACGTTTGTGACAGGATCACTACAGGATGGTTAAAATTAGGACTAACAAAACAAGACCCGACCAGAACCCGAAATTTTGAGCAAGTTTAGGGTCTATGTTTTTTCAACCCGACCCGAAATGAACCAAACCCGAAGAACCCGAAATCAATTTAGGGTCGGGTCCGGGTTTGGACTTTAGATCCGAATTGACCCGATTGACCCAAAATTTAAAATTATATTTTCAAATAAAATTATAAATATTATACTTTAAGACACTCAGTGGCACATTAAATTACTAATCCATTAACCATGAAGTTTATTTTGGCAATTTTACATGGTTGTCTATTGATTTGTATGATTTATTATACTAATTATATAATAATTTTGTGTTTAAAACTCTCGAACAAACTATAATAGGCTTTATATGTGTTTATCAATCACATTGTAAGTTTATCACAATGAAATTTATGAATTACAGTTGGGAATTATCAATTACTATACAAATCATAGCATTTTTTTTAATATTATCTTGGCGTTGTATTTACAGGCGAGGCCCGATTGACCCGAAATTATTTATGGGTCAGGTTATGGTCAAGGGTTTCGACCCAAAAATCCATCTTTTGTAAGTTTAGGGTCTAGCCAAAAAAGTGTTCATTCGAAATGACCCGAAATAAAACCTACTCAACCCGAACCCGATTGCCACCCCTAGTTGAAATGGAGGAGTGTAACTGGAGTTTTACGTGATCAGATGATCCCTCTCAGGTTGAAACGTAAGTTCTATAGAACAGTTATAGTTCAGCCATGCTCTACGGGAGTAAATCTTGGGCGGTGAAGAAATAAGGTCTCAACCATATGAGCGTTGCTGAAATGTGTATGATGATATGGATGTGTGGGGAAAATAAGAAAAGATCCCTTGAGAACTGACTATATCAGGAATAAAGTGGGGTGGTGGGCATTGAGCACAAGTTGCGCAAGGGCCGACTCAGATGGTATGGATATGTGTAATGCAGACCGACTAATGCGCCTATATGAAGCAATGCTAATGAGTCAAGCACAATAAATAGAAGAAGAGGAAGGCCTAAATTAACATCAGATGAGCATATAAAGAGAGATTTTGAATACTAACATGTCAACTATAATATAGCCCATGATAGAGCTGAATGGAAATGAAGGATCCATGTAGCCAACCCCAACATAGTTGGGACTGAGGCTTAGATGATGATGATGATGATTATGATCACTCACCAATATAAAACCCTATTTCCTTTCATCTAGGGACTAGGCACAACCACCTTAATCTCCTACAAAAAACTACTGGCGCTGAAATCAACAAAAACTAGCTCATCAAGCCTCTTTTCACTACTACAAAAAATATTTTCAAAACACTTTATTTTTTTCATTTTACAACATTTGTTAACTGTTGTATTTGACCGTGTGGTCTTATGGTGGGGTGCTTTTTACAACATGTGATCGGATGTTGTAATATATATATTTTATACAATAGTTGAAAAATGTTATGTTTCAATGAATAACCTGTTGTAATATGAATGTTTTATATAACATGTGGTGCACCCGTTGTAATATATATTATACAACAGTTGAAGCATGTTGTCTTTCAATAGATACACCTATTGTAATATGGGTGACTTTTATAATATGTGGTAAATCCATTGTAATATATACACACCTATTGTAATAGGGGTATTTTGTACAACATGCAGTGCTCCTGTTGTAATATATATGTCTATACAACAATTGAAGCATGTTGTCTATTGATGAATACAACCTTTGTAATAGGGGTGTTTTATACAACATGTAGTGTACCTATTGTAATATATGTATTTTATACAAATATGGTGCATGTTTTAGTTCACTAGACACACATGTTGTAATAGGGGTCCATTTTCAGACACATCCGTTGTAATAGTTGTGGATAACACGACATGTGTTGTTTGTTGTAGTATCACACCTTTTACAACATATCATTAACTGTTGTATTTGACTAGAGTTTGACAGGTCATACTGAACTAATTTTATTGCTAAAATTATCCATATTTAAAAATATATTATAAATATGAAATTATACTTTGTTTATTTCACAAACAAGCACAATATTGAACAAAATTTTCATCAAACCTTGAAAAAAATGCGCTATATTTAATAAATAATCAATCATCCATATAAAGATTCAATAATACAAAGTAGTGAGTACACACTCTAGAATTGAACTGAAATAACTATAAAGGTTTCACACATTGGTCTATGCTAAAGAACAATGTCTCTCTCTCATGTCACATAATCTGATGTGTGTTCAAGATCACACATTGCCTACTCATTTCAAACCCCATCGATCTCTTCTTGGTTGAAGCAACGACCAATATACTTTTAATAATACTACAATCATATGTCAAATATATCAACATCTTTCCATTTATTCTATGTACTTAGAAATTTGAACAAACTAAAAGAATATAATGATAAGTAGCTTACACATTCATGAATATTTCTAATTTTTGCATCAACGATGTCTCTCATGTACTTCAGCACATAATACTTACTATCTGTTTTGTTCGACTACTTTGGACACTGTATAAAATAAATATGAGATAAATAGAAATAACATTTTGATGTGTTAATGGTTCAAGATATGGATCTATGATGAGGATAGGTCCATAACACAATAAATGGTTACTATTTTGTATCGTACAAATTATATGTCACAGTAAATTAAAAAGTGATTATGAAACTACAAGAAAGGACATTGTTGAACACATATTTTCTTTAGTTTGTGGGAGAGGATAGTGTAAGTATAATGCAAGTATCCAAATTTCCAACAAAAAGAAACAAAATGGTGTCTTACCTTGATAAGTTCCCATTTCAAATTCTACCTATATTGCACATCTCTCATTTTATATAGTTTATGAGTCCTATTCAAATTCATATCAAGACCTCTATGCATTACTAAAAGTATATAGTAGTATTTAAACATATATTATGTAAAGAAAAATTGTACAAAGTACTTATAAATCCATGAGTTTTTCCACATTCCTGGATAATTTTTCACTTAATGGATCAAGATAGTAACATCTACCCCACATAGAGTCAAAAACACAAAGTATCCAATGTCCCCTATCATACAAAGCATTAAATTTAAGATAATGTATATTTTAGAAACATTTAAAATAAACGAATACCGGACAATCGGCAAAATATATACCTACCCCACATTACAAGGTAAAAAGAACAATTTCAATCTTTGCTTCTTCCCTCTAATGAACTGATGTACTATATATTTTGCCTGATTTTCCACTTTTTGGTGTACAAAGGATCTATAAAATGTGGACAAATAAATCCAAATATATTAAATAAATTTTCTGAGGTCACTTTGTTGGACAAATTCCTACAACAAAAAAACACATATTTAGTCTTTGAAAATAATAGTTTTATAATCACGTGTATAGAAACTTACTCTATGTACACTGATATATGTAAGGCTTTGAGTTGATCATATCTTGACCAATTCATGCGTGATAGACAATTCATGTGTGTAACCTACTACATATTCAAACATATGAATAGAAATGATATCATTCCCATCATCTTCCACATGCGCCATCAACAATTTCAGCTTCAGTGGAGGCTTTTTGCATGCTTGCTTTTGAAGAAGTGGTCTTGGCTTGGGGGGGGCTTGAGACTTCATCACACTTTTTCCTAGTTTTTGAATTGCTTGTTTGTGTTCTTATTGATTCTTTAACTTTTATTTGAGAGCTTGAGGCTTTGGAGTCCTTGTATATGATCAAAAAAATATCAAAAATAATTTATTAATAAATGATACATTTAAAGAACTTATAAAAAATAAGGCCATGTTGTCATTTGTACCTTCATATTTATTTTGATCAATTTGACAGGACAAGGAATGTAGGTGCCTATTCCTTGAAAAACTTGATAAAAGCATTGACACACTTTCATCTGGCATCAATAGGGTATCAATTATCACTTTTTTTGTTTTGGATCCAATTCCACATTGTGAAGGATAACTAGCTCATTTTCATGAGATATGTACACCCTTCCATCAACTACTGCATATGATGGGTTATCCAACATCAAAATACACTTGTGACAACCCTAGCAAAATCAGTTATGGATAGCATCAATAACAAGTACAACATGAGCAATCACTATCTCCAAAATTTTCTAAATAATTGACTTGTTGCTTCCCTCAGGAAGATCTGAGAATTGTTCATATGGGCAACTAGATTTAGAAGTAGGGTCCTGGTCTGTATCCCCTACATTTTCTAGATCCTTTCTCTATTATTTCCCTCAAGATACTTGATATTCACAACCAATGCTTCAATAGTCTTCTGCATTTGTAACATCATATGGGGTGAATGATCATCTGTTGGAGCCACACAATTAGAATATTTTTAATTATTATCCCAGGTTTGGTTGCTCTAGCATGACCTAGGTGGTCCTTTTTCCCAATGCCATAGTTATCACGTCATTACATCCCTTCTCACCAACGATACCCTCAAAAACATCCTCAGATAGAGCATTCTTGCAAAATATAAAAAATACAACTAAAAAAAATAATTAAAACTATTGTGAGGAAAAAACCAATGAGATAAAAAATCAAATTTACAATCTTATACACCACTTCCTTGACCTTATCATTAGTAATAGTACCAGTTCTATCCATTCTAGCTATTTTCCATAGTTGTGTTCTAGATATCTTTGATGTAACTAGATCTAAATTATTCTCATTGATCTATTTACATGATGGTGAAAGAGTAATTATTGTATATATATTAGAGTGTCTATTTACTTAAGTGTTAGTCATTTACTTGAGTTGCTTTTAGTCTATTTATAATGTGGGCCCAAGTCTGTCCTTGCCCCATTAGGGTTTGGTCTATGTTTGTATGATTCCTCCCTTCTCCTATTTATAGGATAGGGTGGCTGCCACTTTTCTATCAAGCAATAATAACTACCCTACACGTAAGGGGATCTTCGCCATCATATTTTGTTTTCCACATGGTATCAAAGCATCTGATCTTAAGGCACCCCAAACCCTACAAAAGAGAGAGTACAAAGGAGAGTTGCCTCCCCTTACGGGAGGCTGCCGCCGCTAGGCGTGGCTAGGCTGCCTGCAGGGATCATCCTATCCCTACCTCTTGTTGGACCCGCACTACTACAGAAATGGCTTATAACATCACTTTTAATGGTTTCAGTTGTATTAATAAACTGACACCTAACATATACAATGTCGGTGTATAAAATAAGAAGACATCAATCTGTGAAGGGCGACTAGACACGGGTATCACTTTTATTTAGTGTCGGTTCCTTAATAAGAAACCGACGCCTAAAAGTAACTACCAAAACCAAAATTTCCAGCGAAAAAAATTACCTCAAAAAATTAACATACATCGTCGGTTTTTAAAACCATAATCGACTGCTAAAGGTTTTCTGTGAGACAGAAATTTGCTCGCTTTTTATCATCGATTTTTAAAACCGTAATCGACTGCTAAAGGTTTTCTGTAAGACAGAAATTTGTTCGCTTTTTATCGTTGATTTTGTGACAATAACTGACGCCATTGTATTTTCACGCGAATAATCGCGAAAATTTTCACCTCCCTTTAGTGTCAGTGTTTTGTTGCAAACTGACACTTAAAGTTTTTATTGTCGGTTTGTGTTAGCAACCAACACCTATAGTTAACATAACAGCGTGAGGCAGAGACTCTTCCCCCTTCTGTTTCATTCATTTCCGCTTATCAGGGTTTTTGCTCCGACGATTCCTCTGCTCCGAAGATTCCGGCCACTGCTGCTCTGCCTCTGCCTCTGCCACCATTTGTTGGCCGCGCTTTGGTCGCCGACACCGCTGCCACTCGCCGCTGGTGATCTACCACTGCACTTCTTCTTCCTCCGCCGCCTCTGCTTCCTCCAGCCCCTACCGGTGACCACAGCTCTTCGCCCGACCACAGCTAGCTCTCCGCTCGACGACCTTCTACCTGACGCCGGAGACCAACTCTCTGCCCGGAGCCCTTCTGCTCGACGACCAGCCCTCCGCCCACTGCCTACAGCTGTCCCTCTTCTCACAGGGACGTCGATTATCAGGTTTTCCCCTGACCTTCCCCCCTATTCTTGATTTTCCTGTATCACAGGCACACCCATTAATTCTGTGACTCTCCAGTTTGCAAACATGTCTCTGATTCACATTAATATTACCATGTTGTATATGGTTTTGATTAGAAAAATGCGTAGATTGTGAATAAAATATACATAAAGCTCTATTATTCTTCTTGTTACAAAGGTATAGTTAGTACACGAATATTAGATGATATTCAAGAAAACCCTAGTTTGATGAACATGTTGTTAATCATGTTAATTATGATTCTTTTATTTATTCTGATGTCGGTATATAATTATGCGATCCCAACATCTTAAATTGAATTAGATAATCATGTACGTACAAGTGGAAATAGGGTTATTAAACTAATAGTTATAACATAGTATGATCTTAATCTGATCTGGATGTTAATAAGAACGTAGTATGTTAAATATGATGATTAGGGCTATATATAATGTCTAGTAAAGATTCCTAGACTTTTTGTCATTAGGGTAATTTTTTTAAGGTTAGTTTGTCTACTAGAGATTGCAAGTTTGAAACTATTGATTTCTTGATTTATTATTTGATAATGCTCTATAGATTAGGATTACCATGTTGCCTGTAGTTTATACACATTTATTATACATAAGAATGACAACACATGAATATTTTGGCCTAGAAACCCATTCAAGATTTACTCATTAGGAGTAAATCTTGGATAGTCCCCAGTTTGGGACTGTTCTTGAACACCTAATCTCACTTAGGATGTAAATGTATAATGTGTATTGGATTTTCAAGAAAATTTCGGTTGCATTTCCCCGTTTGTTCTCTAAGTACATATGTACTTAGAGAACAGCGGGGAAATGCTGCCGAAATTTTCTTGAAAACCCAATACACATTATACACTTACTAGTGAGATTAGGTGTTCAAGAATGAGATAGGTGGTACACATTTATTATAAGAATGACAGCACATGGGATGTCCATTCGCAATCACTGCACCCCTGTGAATGTGTACTTTATAATGTGAACTTTAAAATTAGTGTTACTTTACAATGTGAAATTTATAATTTGAAGGGTGAACTTTCAGATGGCTGATCAGGACCGTGCTGATGATCACCGTGAGGGTGAGGACGTGCTTGCACTGCCTGAAAATGTAAGTTTTAAGAATATATCCCTGAGGTTTCTATCTATATGTTCATTTATAATTATATTATGTAAGTGTGTTTTTTATCAAATTTTAGGTTGGTGATGTACCCCTTGAAGAAATTATAGCACTTGATGAGAAGCAAAAGAAAATTGAGAAAGTGAGGGGCATCACAATAATGAACAAGTTAATACAGCAAAGGGGCAATGGACCCAAATTGGCTGTGGATTTCGATCAGGAAGGAAATCCATATGGAGTGAACCGCAACTCATTTATTTCATATCTTGGGGTTCTTACTCGCAGGCATTGTAGTTTTATCCTAGAATCATGGCATAGAGTTTCTAAGGAGAAGAAATACCACATATGGAAGGAACTATGCGTGAGTTATTATTATTTGTAATTCTATTTGTGTAGATTACTAATTTTTAGGATACTAGTTAATAGAAATTCTATTTAATTTGCAGAGCATATTTGATCTGGATGAAATGCTGCATCGTAAATGTGTGATGCAACATTGTAGGAGGGTCCTAAGGAACTATAGGACCAATCTCACCCGAGATTACATACGCGATGCTGAGAATAGGTTCTTGATAGATTCTAATTCTAGACATTGATCAATATTTCGCTAACTTTACACTAATAATTTGTGTTTGTATTCTCTTTAAAAAATAAATATAGGAAGAAGGAAGCCACACAGTAATGGAACTACTTGGACCCCAGAGAATGGGAGGAGTTTGTTACCCAAAGAAAAATAGATGAATTCAAGGTATGAAGCACCGCCACTCCTAATTTAATTAATATACATTTTTATGTATTCACCTATTCAAGATTAACCTTTAGTGTTACTAACCAAATCAATGTGCTAACTAACTAGGCTAAGAGCGATGCTCAACGAGCAAGGCATGCACTGAATGTGCATGACCTCACAATGGGTCCAAGAGGATATGTAGGTGTTCGCCAAAGACTACAGGCTGAGTCTACTTAGCCTACTACTACTCAGGAGACTGTAGAGTCCTCTACTGCTGCTCTCGCAACTCTGCCTCGTCATGTTATGTGGATAGTTGGGAGGCAAAACAAGAAGGGAGAGATACCGAAGCCCGCAACCGCTGAGGCAGCTGCAAAAATGGTAAAAATCAAACTCTTAGAGCAATCTATCGATATTGATTATTGTTATGTTTACTTATGAATTTTTGTTGATGGTGCTTAGCGGGAGCTGCACGAGCAGAGGAAGGAAGGAAAGTTCATCCCTCAGGGCACAAGGGATGAACTGATAGTTGTTCTAGGTAACCCAGAGCATCCTGGACGTGTAAGGGGTACAGGAGCTGGTGTGGGCATCAAAGCGTTCTTTGGGCCATCCCAGCATAAACCTATCCCAAAAGTGGGACTTTTACAAGCTGAGGTAACTTATTCTTATTTTAGAACATTATTGCAAAAGGGAATTCAATAATCAGAAACTAACATTTCTTTTATTCATGTATAGGTAGATTCCTTAATTGAAAAAAGACTCCAGGAAGCATTTCACAAGTGGCAGGCGTCTCAGACTACCACTCAGACAGTACCTATGGCGAACCTCTCTTCTCCTAGTCCTCGTATTGTAGAGGTTGGGAGTAATCCTATAGACCCACCTAGCACGTCCTCTATAAGTATTTTTATGGCATATATAATAGCTAGTCTGTTCAAGATGATATGTTTGTGTATATATGCATATAACATTCTTTACGTAAATTTGTAGGGGTTGAAGCCATGCCGACTACAAAGTGAAGGATATATCATTGCAGATGCATCGGCTTACCCACCCCTTAAAGGGTGCATGTTTCATGGGAGTCCAATATCATATGGCATGGTACGTGTGATCCCCATACGTATACTCACTGGCTGGACGACTCTTGCACTGCCTCATGCAGACCCAGATGCTGAAACACTTGGTGAGGCAGTAGGCAGAGTGATACTGTGGCCCGAAGCGGATGTCCTCTATACTGATATTGTATGATAAATTTTCATTACTTTACTTTGTTAGTGTGTGTATATATATGAGTCAATTGATATGGAAATTATATATATAGGTCAAAAAGATGAGACCCGCTACATCTCGGCCTCCACCTCCTCGACTACCAAGTTGGCTTCCAGGGAACCTACACGCCTCGATAGGTCCTAATTGTAGGAGTGTGGAAGTATGGATCGGCGAACATAATCCAAATTGCCCTATAAATGTTACTATTCCGGAGAATGTTGCAGGTAAATCATACGATAACAATCTATTTATACAAGTTTAGCATACATATTAATGCATATGTAATAGAAGTTCTGGATGCGTATTAATGCAGGTCAAACATTCGGAAACAACATATTTATACAAGATATTTTGGAGTTTTTTAAGTATGAATGGTTGAACACATCTATGATAGAGTTGTGGATATGGTGAGATTAATGCATACAGCAATCTGGTTTATACATCCATATACCTTGTTTTATATACGACAATCTAGTTTCTTATATATTAATGCATACGTAATACATGTTTTGCAGCCACTTATACAAGACATGTAAAGATTTTGGGTTTTCCCATGTGGGATTTTTGGTTCAATCTTTGATTAGTCTTATAGATACAAACACTGGTTCAGTTACTTCATACTGCTGTGATGCTTTTGAATATTTTGGTAAAAATAATAAGACGGTGATAATAGCTCCATTCAATGTCGAGTAAGTTTACTTTGCTTGTAATTTGGACTTAAGCAAATTATATTTTTATTGTGGATATTGAGTTATTAATTTTCTACTTTCTTACCTGTAGTTCTAAGCATTGGGAGTTATTAGTTATTGTCCCCAAGACATTCACCGTCTATTATCTAGATCCTGCAGGGAGTGAGTTGGATGTATATGGACATGTAATTAAAAGGCCATTATTCTCGTGAGAAATATTTTATGTTTTTATATCTGTTAACATTTGTTACTGCATTACTATTTAATTGTGCAATTTAATGTGTTACATTAACATATATAGGGCTTTACAAGAGTACAAAAAAGCTGGAGGAAAGGTCCCCAGGAAAAAAAATCTAACACTCATTTGGAAGAATGTGAAAGTAATTTCCTGACTCCAATGTATATATTATTTATGTGACGTGTGCTTATTTGTATTTTTGAATATTTTGTATGTTTTAATTTATAGTGTGCTACACAAGACAACGGCTGGACATGTGCCTACTATGTGATGTGATTTATGGACCTAATCATCCAACATGCTGTATTGGAAATCGATAACATACAACATGTATTATACATAGTCTCGTTAGATAATATGAAATATATGAATCTTATTATATATTAATATAATTATGTATGTACGCCATTATCTTTGTAGGTCTTTAAAACTGAGGACTTCAAAACAGGTGCAAAGCGTTTCGATGTGCATGCTCCATATACGAGAGATGAATTAGATGATGTAAGAGAAGATTGGGCAAAAGCCCTGCAAAGAGTGGGAATTTTTCAATATGATTTTGATGACAATGATGATGATGAATAAAGAATAACTTTGTTCTCATAATTAATTTTGTGTGAATGTGAATGAATTTTTATGAATTGTCATATGTGTGTGAAAATCATCAATACATGAATGTTTCTACATGTGTATGAATGTGAAAAGAGATGAAATAAATGGAACTGTAGGTTGCTACTGGTTTCTACATGCGTGTGATAAAAAAATAATATGAATTAAATTTTCTTATACATGAGTGTGAATCACATATATAATAATTTGTCCATAATGTTAATTTTGCAGGTTTGTGGCCTGTTGTTGGCTGATATCAATGGATGTCGTAAAACCTGCAATTCATAACTGAACTGTAGGTTTCTCATCCTGCGACCAGCCACAGCAGGTCTGCAGACTGACAGCAAAAAAAAAATCAAATCATAGGCGTCGGTTATTTGTATAAAACTGACGACATACGGTTACAGTGTCGGTTTCCATACTAGTACCGGCGTTGATTTCCCTAATAACGCCAGACACCACGGCCGTGCTGGCCAGTACGGCCGTGACAATATGTGTCAGATATTTGTATAAAACTGACGATATAGCCGTGTAAGTGGGTGATTCAGTGTCGGTTACGAAGAGGATAAGTGACGCCTATACCCCCTGTTGGCGTGTTTTCGGCGCATTTTTCGGTGGCGCGCGAAGGGTTGTGGCGTCAGTTTGAGAACCGATGCGTAAAGGTTGGGCTTTTAGCGGCGCCCACATAGGTGTCACTTAGAAACCGATACTAAAGGGCCTTAAATAACCGACACTAAAGGCCGGTTATGTACTAGTGACATCTCCATGGAGATGTATCCATCTTCATCAACAACAACAACAATCATCCTATGAAGTTGATGGATCCAGATCTAAAAGGGTCGCCACGCCTCCGTTGACCTTGCTTGCTAATGAAGCCACCTTTATCCAATTCACCGCCATCCATGTTGTCATGTCCTTCCATGTTGCCTCCATGTATGTTGTCACCGCTCATCCATGCATCCACCCATACGAGATGTAATCCTAAATCAAGGAAAATATCTCCTTGTTTCCACTAATATTGACGATCCATCATCCTCTACTGCTTTGGAGGAGATCCGGAAGGATCCCCCCCACTTTTGTTGTTGTTTTGGGGCCTTTTTCTACTATCATTCACCACCGACTTGGTCTGTCACTTCTAGACATGGTGTGTAGGTGGTGTCCTGCTTCTTTACGACTGCATTCACTGGTTTCAGACACGGCGTGTCACTTTCACACATGGGGTGCCATCTTTTTGACACAGTGTGTCACCTACTTCTACCCTGAGCTTCTATCAACTAACACAGTGTGTCCTTTCAACGACACAAAGTGTCGCCAGCTTTTGTTGGAACTGATTACTGCTACTGTCTACTAGACATGACGCGTCTCTTCACCAACATGGCGTGTTACCTTCTATTGCTGCTTCATGTGTCAATTAACATGGCATGTTGCTCAATGACACATCATGTCTATTTCTACCAGTTGCTACATCTTGTCATGCTGCAATGATTATATCATATGATGGAGGTATCTATACATGGTGTGCCCTTCTTTCTCTTACCAGCAACAGTTATCTTCCCATTTTTCAGTATTCTTTTTTTTATAATTTTTTTACACCCCACAGTCTTCTAGCCCTACATAACCTTTTGCCTACCTTCTCAATACTCGTTCCACCCCCCTTTTTGTACCTATTCATCTTACCAAGTAACATTATAGTAGTGTATCTTCTCTTTAATTGAAGTTTACATTGTGGTAGTCTTCTTTTTGTTCTTTTTGTGCTAATTGGATCCATTTTGTGCTACATATCTATGCTAATCGGATCCATTTTTTAACCGAATCAGATTTTATTTTTGAGTTGGAGGGAGATCCATTTATTTTTCTATCTGGATCTACCTAATCGGGTCATTTTACACCTCGACTCACATTTTCGGTTACCTCCTCCACATATTCCCTACATAACCCTAACTCTACCATTTGTTTGACTCTTCACTACAACCACTCTCTTGACTCTTTTCATGGTTGGCGTAAGGGGGAGAATAGAAGATGAAGAGTAGAGGGAAGAGAAGAGATGGAGGAGAGATGAAGGAAGAGAATTTAGTTATGCTACTACATGCATCTTCATGCCACTTTTTACGACTGATATATGGATCCTTCTGTCGCTATATGGTTTTCCTTTTATTTTGACGTCTAATACTGTGATGGATACTTTATGAAGAGGGAAGATGATGAAGAGTTTTTGTTGATTGACTTTACATAGAGATTCATCAATATTACATATTGGATCTATGTATTTTCTTACTACTATGTACCCTTGTCTGCTATCTGCCTACGTCGTCATCTTTTGCTCCTATCTGCCATCACTCTTTGGCTTGTTTGTGCTTTGTGCATGTTGACTCTCTGTTCATCCATGCTTTGTTTGCACGTTGACTATTGCTGCTTCTTGTGACCTAGTACTCTTTAGGAATTTTGATCTAGCACTCTCTGGCTACTACGACGATGACTGTAATGAAGACTTTGTGCCTATCCACTATCCATTCTTTTGCTCTAGATGCCACTATAATGATCAAGAAGCCTCCATGCTTGCCAAGATATCTACTTCTATGAAGTATCTACTTGAGGGGGAGTATTTGAGTGCATGAGTGTTTTAATGTAATGTTGAGGGGGAGAAATTTTTGTATGGGTTTGGTTATCTTTTTATTCAGTTTAGTCTGTATGTTTGTCTGTTTGCAAGATGACTTGATATTCTCCCAAGGTCTAGCTTAAGGGAGAGTATTCGTGTGTCTATTTACTTAAGTGTTTAGTCTTTTACTTAAGTTGCTTTTAGTCTATTTGTAATATGGTCCCAATTTTGTCCTTGGCCCATTAGGGTTTGGTCTATGTCTCTATGCTTCCTCCCTCTCTTATTAATAGGAAAGGGTGGTTGCCACTTTTCTATCAAGCAATAACAACAACCCTACACGTAAGGGGATCTTCTCCATCATATCTCATTTTCCACAATATCTCTATATGAAATTTTACAAATACCTTTAACATGAATTCAATCTTACAATTTCTTATTCTAGGCCAACATATCCCTTACAAGATATCCTAGGGCGACACTCATTCTTTGACGATAATTCTCTTCAATCTTACTTCTTCTCTAATTATTTTTATAAACAAATAAACATTAAAACAATTTTAAATGTTTTGTAAGGAACACAATTGATGAGATTTTATACACTAGTTTATATCATCAACTTAAATTCTTCAATCAATTGACTCATGACAAAATCTTCACATTGCTCTACAGATAAAATCATAATCTTTGGGTGGGTAATTGTACATATTTCCATCTTCATCTCTCAGGAAATTTATGGATAATTGAGATTTTATTCCCTCTATCTATCATTTGCTCGTCGTAATACTCGTTGCTTTCTACCATATCCTATAAAAAAACACCCTACAGAAAACAAAATTATATACACATAACAAATGAAATATATATACCATATCACTTTGATACAAGCAAAGATAAAAAAATTGTCGATGTCTACATACTCACCTCAATATCTTCCCAAATAAGGCCCTTAAGATCTTCTCCCACATCACTCCAAGTATCAATTTTGATTGGAATCCATTCTCACGATGCGACTCTAATATAACCGCTGGATTGTTTTGGATTTTCCCAATTGATTATCCTTCTGAATTCAATACTAATGGAATTTTTTGTCCTTTACATTTCTTTCTAACAACCTTAGGCATTGTAGTACGACCCCTTCTAATTTTTGTTGCCATTGAGTCATCTTCATTGGAAGACATATTTACAAGAAAAAAATATAAGAAAAAAGTATTAGCGAACCGCATATAAAAAAACTACAAACAAGAACATGAAATGTTATTTAAGATTTAAATTGCTTAATAAAAGGTATTAGTGAACACATATAAAACAACAATGATAAAAAATGCTATATACTCTTTTAAATGGCTTAAAAAAGGTATGACTACACAGCAAGAAATGCTACTACTTACTCTCACTTGGATGTATGCTGTTTTTTATTTTTTTACACATTGACATCATCAACAAATGTCCCATCATTTTGATTATCTAGAGAACAAATTTCTTCTTCATTAGAAATAACATCATCATTTACAGACATAGATGGAATGGTCCTAGACAAAGAGGTTTGTTCTTCTAAAATGATGCCATCTTCATCATCATCTCCTTCATGGGGCCTTCTTCTGTGAGATAAGAGTACATACCAGCCCTTATTAGTTATGCTTGTCACATAGAAAACATGTTTTGCCTATAATGTCATTATAAATGGATTGTGTTTACATCCCTCCCTATCCAGGTTCACTAATATCACTCCATATTCAATACCTATACTCTCATCATTTTTAACCCACTTACAATGAAAAATAGGAACCTTGCACATGTTGTAGTCCAACTCATATATGTCTTGGATCACACCATAATAGGACATGTAACACCAAATTGGATTTTTGTCTTTAGCACTATCAATGTGCAAAGCTTCAGAGACCAAAGATACCCCACTATTTTGCATAGTTCTCTTCTCATGTTGACATTTTGCATAGAAAGTGTATCCATTTACACAATAGCTAGCAAAAGACAACACAATTGTTTTAGGCTCCACAGATAACCATTTCAAGGTCTTTGAAATAGATTCTGGTGAACGATCAATCTGTTCATTGATACAATTCTTTAAGCAGTCGGTGAAACAATGAATGTGTACGTTAATTATATCCTTCTCATTCTTAGATCCATAATGAGTTCATAAATAATATGTGTGTTCTTTCACATATTGTTCAACCTTTCTTTAAGCAGTCGGTGAAACAATGAATGTGTACGTTGATTATATCCTTCTCATTCTTAGATCCATAATGAGTTCATAAATAATATGTGTATTCTTTCACGTATTGTTCAACCTCTACTATATTACAAAGGACATACACATGCACTGTGTAATTGATCAGCTGAAACTCATACAAACTTCCATCATGTACTGCCCTGTCAATCAATTTTTTTGACATGCTGTGATTTAGGAAGATGAATGGCTTCAACATTAGATAAAAATTGGGCAAAAAATTCAATATCCTCTTCTACAATGTATATTTCCACCATCCAACCCTCAGGTCGATATCTATTCTTCACATACCCTTTTAATAGCTTCATGAACAACTCGAATGGGTACATCCAATGTAAAAACACTGAACCATAGACTTGGATGTCTCTAACCAAGTGCATAGTCAAATGAAACATTACATCAAAGAATGTAGGAGGGAAGTACATCTCAAGTTGACACAAGGTGATGAAGATATGATTTTCCAATGAGTCCAGGGTTTTAGGGTAAATGGCCTTTGACCATAACGCATTGAAGAACATAGAAAGCTTAGTGATTATATTTCTAACCCGCTTACACAAAATGGAACGGATAGCCAATGGTGAAAATGGCTGCATTGAGGTGATAATCATGTGATTTCAAGCCCAACAGTATAAAATCTATCATAACCACACATCTACTCATGTTAGAAGAATATCCCTTTGGAACCTTGACTCCTTTTAGGAACCCACAAAAGACGATTTTTTCATCCTTCGAAATCCATGTTGGGGGAAAGTATGTCTGACTTCCCTTTATTTGTGGAGCAATCTATCCTGAATACCCATGTCAACCATGTCCAGTATGGCTTTGAGGCCATCTTTGGTCTTCAATGACATATTAAGTAATGTGCCAACCATACTATCACAAATGTTCTTCTCTATGTGCATCACATCTAAACAATGTCTCACATATAAATACTTCCAATAAGGAAGATTAATGAATACATACCTTTCCTTGTAGGGACCGTTGAGAATTGGATATTTATTCTTTTTTTTCAAATTTTACTTTCAATAGTTTCACCTTAGTAACAATTTGCTGACTAGAAAATGGCTGTGGAGCACTTCGTAGTTCTACTTATCCATTAAATTCTTTCTTCGTCCTACATTATTGATGACCCTTAGGTAAGAACTTGTGATGGCTAAGATAAACAATTTTCTTTTGATGTTTCAGTTGGCAGAAAGAGGTCTCCCCTTCACAATTAGGGCAACCAAGATGACCTTTGATACTATACCCCAGATAGGTTTCTATATGTTGGATAGTCATTTATCGTACAAAATTGTTGTGTCCTATGATTAAAATTATCTCTGTGGTATGAATCATTCAAGTCTACACCCTTATCCCACAAAGTCTTTACATCTTCAACAAGTGGAGCTAAATAAACGTCAATATCATTTCCAAGTTGCTTTGGTCCTAAAATCAGCATAGCCAAAAGCATATACTTGTGTTTCATGCATACATCTGGATCAAGATTGTATATAACCAAAATCACAGGCCAGGTACTATGACTACTAGAATTATGTGGATTCATTCCGTCTACAGAAAGTGTCATTCTTAAGTTTCTAGGATCACCACCAAATTTAGGAAATATATTATCAATTTTCATCCATTCCAGAGAATCTACAAGGTGTCTAAGAAAGACATCTCTTTTTCTGTCCTCAGCATGCCAAACCAACTTCTTTGCATCATAAACATTATTGAACAAGTGCCTAAAACTAGGTAATATTGGTAAATACCACAAAACCTTACTAGGGTTTTCGTCCTGCTTGTATCGTGGTTCATTGCAAACTGGACAACTATCAAGCAAAGCATGACCGTGTCGACACAAAATGCAATCATTGGAGCATGCATGTATCTTTTCATAATCAAGATCCATGGATGAAAGAACTATTTTAGCCTCGTATGTGCAACAAGGAAGTACATTATCCTCAGGTAGCATATCTTCCAAGAGTTGTAGTAAGGTTATAAATATTTTATCAAACCAACCATTGGTCACCTTCAGGTGATACAACTTTAAAACATCAGATAATTTGGTGAACTTGACAAAACCATTGTATAATGCGGTTTCAGAGTAAGCCATTAACCTTTCAAATGTTTTAGGACAATCTCAATTTTTTTCTTCTACACTGTAAGCCATGTCCTGCAATGTGTCTTCTTCATGTGCCTCAGATTGCTTGCAATGGTCTACAGTATGAAAAACTTCATTCTCTCCATGATGTATCCATCGAGTGTAAGTCACATCAATACTGTCTCAAAATAAGTGATGATGCAAGGCATCTTTGTCAAGCTGCTTCCCAAAATCACACTTTGTGCAAGGACAAAGTAGTCTAGTATCATTTCATGCATGCTCAATTGCACATATTATTGATATATCCACTCATTTTTCATATTCTTTAGACACATGATTTGATGACATCACTTTTGATCCATAATTGCACACCAATTATGCTTGTTGCATAGAATAACATTCAGGGTCAGATTTCTACTAGCCTCAAGTTATTACAGGGAGGTCCATAAAATAGAAGAGGTGTATAAGATGGATTCAAACAATAACAAAGAAGGTTTTTGTTGTGATGATTGAGAACTCGATTTATTGCTTTATGTTCACTAGAATCACCACCCCCAAAGGAACATTGGGTGGACACCAACCAGCAAGAATCCTAGATAGGGGAAACATCGGTACAATCATGGTTTGTGGTGCATGAGGAAGATGGTAGTCTTGTGTATATGACCGATACCACTGAAAAAATCATTTTGATAATGGGATTAAGCTTGGATACATATTAATTGGGAGTGAGGCTAATCTAGACAACAAAACATTATACGACTCTAATGTACCTATAGTCCCAACCTTGCCTACTTCATCCTGCCACAAGGTAGGCTAAGAACACCATCTTCTAGATCAAAACTCTAAGTATTCTACATAAAGAAGGAAGCACCATCCCATAAAGTAAGTTGCAACTAGAGATTGAAGACGACAGGAAGTTGAATTTAGTTCCAAGAAAATGAGTTCAGGTGATTAGTTGAAATTATAATTTTTTCAGAAAAATAGCTTCCATGTGATGGGTTTTTAAAAACATATAATTAGCTACCATAGTGTGTTTATGAATAAATGTATGTTTATAGAAAATGAGAACAAGGATTGTTATATCAAATATATGAAAGCATAAAATCATTCAAAATAAATTATATTAGTTGTATTTTTTAATTTTCTCACTAAGAGTAGTGAAAGAAAATTATTAGTCAGGTCAATACATAATTCTTTCATCTTTTTAACTATCAAGAATTTGAGTTGGTCCGGTCCCGATCTGGTCCATAATTTTTTCAATCTGATCCCCGGACTGGACCGGTTTTTGTTCGTCGGGTTCTCAATCCAAAAAATTTACTTATTATGGTCTCGATCCAGTCCATTCATGTGTAGTTAATTTGTCATTTATGGTGAATCAATAGTAAAACCATTAGAATTAGTGGCAGAGCCAGGAATTTTCACAAGGTAGGACACCATAAGAGCATTGTTTTTTTAAACCTTCAATGATACCAAGATAAATATTCCAACTAATTAGGATGCACGTGCAATCATGATGGATTAGATCAATGATATTATTCTTAATTATTTTACAACCAATTTCTTAACAGTAAGGTCAACAAGGACTATACAGAGAAGCGCTACATAAGTCATGAACAATAGCACCAAAGCTTGATGTAGAGAGACTCAAGATTTGTGTTGTATATTCTTTTCAAAAAATCTCTTCATGATATATTTAGTGGTTGCATCACTATAGGATTGTACTTGACTACATAATGTGACTCTAATTATTATGCATAGTCAATATTAAATATATATAAGTTATGAGTAAAAGTTGATCATAGTAAACATCCATAAAATGCCATATGTAACGCCAGCCAGTGTACCATGATAGAAATTCTTACAATTGTTCATTTTTTGCTAGTATATGTGATCTTAATATTTTCCATTCTTGCATTCCAAACAAGGAAATGAGAAGTCCAAACATGTGCATGGCCCAAGAATTGTGAACCTGATTAGAAACAAGAAAGGAAATATTGATAGTTTAATTAGTATTAACTAATATTTATACTAATGTACTTTTTGTAAACAAATAATGTTTGGCATTATTTGTCTTCTTTCATTTCTTGCCAATCAACAACAAACAAATCTGAACATCAAGTGCATTATGTCTTTTACAAATAAATACATATAAAATATTGACACACCATATTGATCATATCACATTTTCACATTTTAATTTAAGATGCATTGTCGAAGGCATAAATGGGAGAGAGGACTTCCTGTCAAGGAGAGCAGTTACGAAGAATTATATGTGTAGTGTTACGAGATGTGTTGTCTTGAGAGATAGTTGGAATCTAATAAATAGTGTATATTTTTAAAGGGAAAGAAGATTGAAAAGATAATAAAAATATAGAAATGACGCTAAAAATGACAAAACAGCTAGACCGAAGATAATAAGGCAATGGAAAGATATAAGCCAATGGTTCTCATTAACTAAAATGAGGTAGGACACAAGATGTTTTGACCTTTCAACTGACTTGTGAGTATTAATAGATATATCAATAAATACATATATTTTGCAGGCAACAAGTAGGGCAGGTGTCTACCCGTGCCGCTTAGTGGCTCTAGCACTAATTAGAATACATATAAGTTTGAGAAAAAAATTATATAAAATATATAAAAAAATTCAATCCAAGTATGTCTTTGAAGGTGATCTAATTTGTATAGTTATTGTAAAAGAGTTAGAAGTATAATTACATATCAAGATGTAGTTATGGACAAAGAAAATGTAAGCATCGTATACAAAACCACACAAGAGAATCAACATAAGATATATTGATAATTAACAGTAGGAGAACCAACTGGTTGCATCTATAATGAGTTATGCGGTATGGAGAATATGACAATTGTATAAAAAAATTCTTGGAAATGCTAGAAGAACTCCCGTTTATGACAGTTTGTCAAGAGAAAAGAAAAACATGAGTCGTACACTAGTTGTTGACTTGAATAGAATATTATTACTCCACATCATGCAACAACAAATCAAGATTCGATGTTGCTTTTAGTCTTTGATGACGATCTTTTGAGTCATGATGCCGTAGATAAGAGTACAACTTTCCAAGTCAGAGTAGGGAACTGACGCAGATGTGAATATTCTGCTCATGCAAGTAGCCTCCGGGTAGAGGAAACCTAAAAGATGGAACTCATTTTCACCCCTAGGTTTCTAGAACTCAGGGTGTAAATCATATTTATACATAAAAAAGTCCAGAAAATTCATAGGAGGTAGTTTTTGAAAGTGAATTAATCAGAACTATATTAAAAAGAATATAAAATGAGTTCTTGAACAATGAAATATTTTTTACATAATTATATTCGTCATTCGGCATAAATGACACATGTAAAATACTTATGACTATAAATGTTACTAGCATGGATGTGGTTTATTACTAAAATCATAACATATATGACAAAATAGTATACACTATAATTGTACTATGTAAAACATTTTACACAATAACCATCATTATCAGTGCGGTCTACAAAATAAAAAAATACAAACACCATGAAAAAGAAACATATTACACCATATGATAAAAAATGTGATTTATCTAACATATTTTTATTCTACATATTTAAACAATATGGTATGAAAAATGATAATTAACTATAATCATACATGAAGAATATAACAAAAACTTACAAAAAATATAGTAAGAATTAATATTATACATTGTGTTCAATAATGACAAACCAAAACTTATATTTACAAACACATAAATGTGGATCTTATTTTATACTTTGTACATACATAATGAATTTAAAATATTGTACTGTAATTTTAATAACAATATTTTTATTAAGATTAAACTAAATCATACTAAAATATTATTAAAGGAGAACATCTTCACTATGAGCACTTGTTGAGATTACTATGGTTTAAAAATATTATAGTAATTACGGATGTGATTCATTTTTTTATTACTTTGTCATACTTATATTTTATATTACCAAATATTTTTTTACATAAAAACTAATGACATTTTTTATGATTATCATATTTACACATACCTGAAACCAAACCACATGGAAGTGAACGGAACTTAAGTTTCAAAAACTGAACAAGAGTTTCCAGAAGATTAGTTCCACATAACTTATGACTTACACCAAACCAATCAGAGCCTTAGGATGGACCCCTCGATTATAGATGTTTGTGTTGAAGATCTATCATCCTTACAATCGTCCTTCACTAAAAGACTTATTTTTCATAGAAACTTTGTTATGATATTTGTAGTAAGTAGGTTAATTAAGAATTGGGAATGATGTTCGACTGACAGAGAATATAAAATTGGAGATGTAACCGTGAAAGTTCTAACAACATATTATAGAAAGATGAATGAGAAAGGAAGAGAGGATGTATTTATTGTACAAGATTAAAAAGAAGAAGAAGTCAAGGGATCAAGACGATGGGAAGATTTTGTATTTTTGTATTAAAAGTATTTGTTGAATAATAAGGATATGTGATTATACAACAAATTGGAGAATGTTGTATAATTATGGTATATAACAATAACTCAAAGTGTGTCATATGATCTTAGTATATAACAATAGGTTACAATATGTTGTGTGTTTGTGGTCTATTACAACATGTAGCTATTACAACAGACAAACACATGCTGTGTGATTATTGTATATTACAATAGGTTAGTCTACATTGTGCAATGGTTGTCTATTATAATGATATATCATGTGTGGTTATTACAACGGGTCACAACATGTTGTTTAATTATAGTATATAACAACATGTTGGAGTCTGTTGTGTGATCTTGGTATATAACAATGGGGTTCAACATGTTGTGTTATTGTGGTCTACTACAACATGTACCTATGGTTAGGATTTTGTCTCTTATCCTAATTGGATAAGAAATAATATCTAACAATATTAGGAAACTGCAATTAATGTTAGACTTAGAGTGCAAGACAATATTTCTTTATCCAATTATATTGTCGTTTTTTAATTCCTATAGAATAGTCATATCCTCTTGTTATTTCTAGTTGGTATATAAATAGGGGCAGACGCCGCTAGAATACGGTGCACTGATGTGTGGGGGTTGTAACGTGTGGCAAATCCAGGTGTGCCAATGTAGGACAACATCGTGTGTCCAAGACGGGAAACCACAAAAGATATCCAAAGGAGAGAGAGAATGAGAGTGGGTTACGAGATTCTATTGTGGACACGGGATTATGAAGGAGTGACAATCTTTTTAATCTTTTTGAGGTTGGTTAATAGAATTCTGCAGTCTTCTTCACCAATCATGTTCTCTATTTGGCTATTTATTTGGTGGTTATTGACTTTGTCGATGTGGGCGGTCATAGATTTTATTGTACATGCTTGGGTTGTATCTCATGTGGCATTTTTCTTGGACTTGGCGCATCCAAAAATCTCTTTAAGTGGTATCAGAGTAGGGTTCATGCGAGACGATCAAAAAGTATCGAGGGCACAGAATAGCATGATGACGTCGACAACTACTATTGGGGGTCATCCGGTAGAAAATCTTGATGGCAACACTACTAAATTAGGAGGGCGTGAATCTTAAAGTTCTGAAATATCAACGTGAGGTGGATTCATGCTACTTACTTACAAGGGGAAATTGACCATGGAGGCTACCTGGTTGTATGGACTGGTTGGATGTTTTCTAACCAAAAGAGGAGTAGCTGACGAGAGATCTACCAACATGGAAGATGTAGATGAAGCAGTAGCATTGATGACGGGTGTCATGAACCCCAAAGATTGCTACATGTATTCAACTCTCACGGGTAATCTAATCCGAGATTGCAAACTCGGATGCAAATTTCAACAGGTGCAGAGATGAAGCTATCAACTGTTGGAAGGAGGAATATGTGATAGGACCAACCACGTGGTGCCATCGTATGGGCGTGGATCCGAGAAGGAACAACCCTATGGCATGGGGGCCAAAGGTGTGAAGGATGTGGTTCTTTCAACTACATGTGGAGGTGGTGTAGTTTTCCAAGATATACAACACGAGGAGCTCTCACATGAAGTGTAAAGAGGCGAGATCACCTCCTTACTAAAATTTAACGAAAAATACACAACATCCATATTTTTATAAAATTTAAGATGAGGGATGCAGGCATAATAATTCCATTTAAATAAGCATGGACCAAATACAAATAAATTGTCAACAGTTGCAGAGGAAGAAAACCTATGCTATTACTTAGCTTTATTTCAAAAGTTTGCAAAAGAAACTAGAAAGTAGGCTACATGATCTAGAAATAGTAGCCTAGCCATCTTGGTAGTCCTACTCCTAGTCAGCTACTCCTTATTTAGGTTCTATCCCTTGTCCTGGCTCTGGGTGGTTGGGGTCACCCAGTAAAAGGAGATAAAAATGTATGTGTTAATTAAGGAATAAGGACCTTTTAACAACTTATAAAATGGCAAGATAAAAGTTCACTAACTATGAGAATTCAAGAGTATGAGGCAAGTAACACAATACAAAATTCTGCCAGTTTAAATAATAATAAGAGAGAGAGCATGCATGATTAAATATGACTACATTAAGCAAACATAGGGTTGAGGCACCTCCTAACCTCAACCTCTAGGTGAGGGAGAATTTACACATTCCCAAGCACCCTAAAATATTTATAAAGTGGGGAGAATTATCACGTTCCCCTGGGCAAATTTACACATGCCCACTATGGATGGTTGTACAGATGTACGCTATATTAGTTAATTAATCATTTTCATCATCATGCTAAAATATTTCAATGGCAGATATAAGAATTTTAACAACAATGCAAGTGGAATCCAAGACCCTAGAACAATTTATGAAATAATATGAAATAAATGAAAATAGGCTCATGCCTCATTGGGAAAATAGGAATCAGATGAAATTTTGCCCAACTTAGGGTTAGAATGCAGATACCTCACTTGAGTTATCTTAAATTTGTCTTTTCTTCAATTATTGATGTCTAAGATCCTTATATCATAAATAAAATGGTTTTATTACAAGTATTAGGGTTTGAAGTAATTTAAGGGTTGAAACCCTAATTTTATACCTTCTATACAAAACTTTGTTTTTGGGTTTGAAAACTAGGTCAAATGATTGGGTATATTATTCTAATTAGAAAAACATATTCATTTAGCTAATTGAGATTGAAATGAATTATTTATGCATTTTAGGGCTTTTTAATTAGTTATTTTGGTTCATAGAAAATTCTTCTCAAAAAACTTGGAAATCAAGCTCAGGAATCATTTTTATTAGATAGTATTTATTTTTCTAATTCCATATCCTATTTATTTATATTTTTCTGATAATCGAGTAATTAGTTATGAATTTTATAAAACCAGTGAATAAGAATTCAAGAAAATACCACGTGGGCAATAAATCTCACGAGAAGCACTGTGAAGGAAGTTGGGACCCATGTGAGCTGGCCCAATCACTCATGGGCAGTTCATGGGTCCACTGCTTGCTTACTTCAGTCAACGAGGATTAAAAAAAAGGCAAACAAATCATTTATACCCCTGGAAAAAAAACAAGGAAAAGGGGATGAGCGGGGGTAGGATAGGGACCTCACCACTAGGCTTCTTTCCCAGCCCACACCCAGTCATGGTGGCAAAGGATGTGCTACCCATTTGGGCATTTTCACAAAGCCGAACAAAATTGAGAAGTAGGGGCCTTGAAACGAAGAAGAGAAAGAGACAAACTCACCTAACCCTTCAATTGTGTTGCCAGTGTCGCAATTTGTTGGCAAGATGGCCTGTTGAGGCGAGACAGTGGTGGAGGTGAGAAAGCTCAAATGGCTGATTTGGGCATTTTGCGTATGGTGCACATCAATGTGCGAGTAAGGGATCACACAAAATGGCAATGAATGGCGGATCCAACAGTGAAGAAATCAAGAAAAATGGTGGAGGTATGATCGAGAAATCGATCGATGAAATTCAACTGTGCAAACTCCCTGGCTTGCGAATGGGCGGAGGTTGAAGATGGGTTCTGGGTCATCGGATCGGCCATCTAATGACTGAGAATCAAGTGTGTATATGTGTAATGCATGACGACATTTTAATGTGTGGACTTTGGGTTAAATGAGTGGTATGAATGTATTTGTATTAATTTCTTAATAAAACCTTATTCAATTCTTTTAAAAATGATTTGAGGGGTCAAACAATGGTCAAATGATCCCAAATTTGAACCATGACTCCACAATTAAGTCTAGAATATTTATTTGGCTTTAAATCACGTTTTTATTCACCTTTTAGCCATAAATCACCATATTAGTCTTTAATGTGTTACTTAATGTATATGAATTGAAGTTTATTTGGAGTAGGTTTTGTTTAAACATTTTTGGATGAAAATGTGAGGTAATTCTCCCTCATTCATTCAAAGGCCATCATTGGAGTTGTTACCCTCATTTTCAAGCTGTGTTTGCTTTTTATGAGGAGAGAGGTAAAGAGGAGTGATGATGATACTTATTTAACAGTTGTATTTACATTAAGTTGTATTTATAATTTTATTTCAACAACCATTCATTTTTATGGACATTTAGCAACTTAAATCTCAACAATATATTAATTGAGGTAAATGTGAATTAACTCCTTAAGTTTGTATGCATATTTATTCCAAGTCCCTCAACTTCCACAAAATTAACAATATGGACAACCAGAGAAGAAAAGTAAGATATCTTTATGAATAGGGTGAAATTTTTAATGCAATGGATTTCAGTTCATTATATGAAGGGTCCAGACAGCCATTTTTGGACACACACTCCATGCAGGTTTGCATGGTGATACACTTCTGGAAACGGAAGCAGCTTTCGAGGGTGGAAGCATAGAAGAAGAATGGGAGCAGAATTCTTGGAGGAGCAACTTCAGTGGCTAAGATACAAGGTGGAGATTGTTAGGATTTTGACTCTTATCCTAATTGGATAAGAAATAATATCTAACAATATTAGGAAAGTGCAATTAATGTTAGACTTGGAGTCCAAGACACTATTTCCTTATCCTATTATATTGTCATTTCCTAACCCCTATAGAATAATCATATCATCTTGTACTTCCTACTTGGGAGTCCCTATCTAAATAAATAAGGGTAGACACCTTTGGAATATGGTGTGTCGATGTGCGGGGGTTCTAACATGTGGCAACTTCAGGTGTGCCAACGTAGGACAACATCATGTGCCCAAGACGGGAAACCACAAAATATAGCCAAAGGAGAGAGAGAACGAGAGTGGGTTATGAGATTCAATTATGGACACGAGATTGTGAGGGAGCGACAATCCTTGTATTCTTTTTGAGGTTGCTTAATAGAATTTTGTGGTCTTTTTTGCCAATCATGTTCTCTACTTGGTTATTTATTTGGTATTTATTGGATTTGTCAACGTGGATCGTAGTTTTTTTGTGCATGTGTAACGTCCCCAAATTTTATCATCTCGAGACTTAGGAGGCTCGAGAGGAAAAATATGAAAACGTTAGCTAATTGTTTCAGAGAGCGATGCAGAAGTGACATACACATACATGAACTTTCAACATAACATACACTATACATTCAATCTCAACATTCAACATGTGCATTTATAACATGAATTATTAAAACTTACATTACATGATGTAAAAGAATGTTTTACAAGTCTATGATCATGTATGCTAACATGATCTAAACACAATAGGTACAACCTAGAAAACTGCTCACTTCCCTTCTTTTGTCCCACACTAGCTCTGAACCTAAAACATATGTGAAACAACGGATCAATACACAAGGAGTTGTGTGAGTGGGTAAAAATATACATACTAATATGCTTGCATAATTGAAATAACTTTAGAAAGAAAGAGTAAAAGAAAACATTGTTTAATGCGATAATCAAGTAAACACATCTTTTAGACATATGATTGGATGCAGTTGTACTACAATTTCTATTAACACTTATCATACATCCAGTATGGGCAACTTACTTTATCATACATCTAGCATGGGTAATTCAGCATACATCCATACTAGGCAATATATCATACATCCATACTGGGCCATTTGTGCTCTAGTAGCTACAAATCATCAAAAGTTCTTTTATTCCTTTAGTTTTGGCGAAGCATATAATACTAATACACATCCAAGAATTTATATGCAAATAAAAGCATCCAAAGTACATCATATCATTATGCATCCACAAAAACTAGTCATATACTTAATAAAATCCACATACCTGAGTTCAGATATTCCTTATACATCCAATGTCATGTACTACTCTTGTCATCAACTAAATAACAAATTACCATCATTAATATATGATCATGATTATTCTTGCTTATTTAGGTCCATATTAGGGTTTAGCCAAACTTAGGTTCAAACTAACCATAACTGGTCTAAGATATTTTTGTATTGATCTAGAGGTCATTATTTAGGCCTGGTTCACTTTTCAAAAAAATTCTGATGATTGGTCTTTTTTCTAGAATTAATATGATGTTTAAAGCACCTAATAGGTCTTTAATAAAAAATGGCCTTATATTTTGGAATAAAAATCAAATCAGATCTTGTAATATGTTTTCATATGATACTAAGGTTCAAGAATATTTTTCTCAGATTTAATCTCGATTATTTTCTATTTATACAATTTTAAAGATCTTAAAATGGAACATCCACTCTTAAATTAAATATCATCACAAAACTACTTTAAAAGCCTACTCTAGAAGTTTTACATAAAAGTAGACATTTTTCTGAATCCATTGACATTTTAGGGGGATAAATTGGCCAATGGAGATATTTTTAATCATATTTCTAAGATCAAGCTTATTTATGAGCATTTAAGATGAATTACGTTTTTAGGGAAATTCACCATCCATTGGATCTGTACTTTTGGATGTTGGATAGGCACCATGTGGCTCACATGGAGGGGACACAGTTTTCACACTCTAGGCTTATTGGGCCATCCGGTTCAGGCTGGGAAACCAGGCAGGTCGTCGGCCTAGTTCATCCGGCTCCTACTTCCTCCCTCTCCCACGCGATCTGTATCGTGTACGGCGGCATGGGAGTCTGATGCTCTGTCCTCTGGGCCAGTGGCGTAGCCATAGACAGGCACCATTAGGCAAGTGCCCGACCCAGTTTTACAAAACAATCTATAATTTACGTTTAAGAAATCTGTTTCTGTGAATTTAGATAGTCAGTGCCCACCCCAATAAATGCTCGTTCCCAGTTGAATTTCCTCATTCTTTGACTTGTCCTTTATGCGTGCCTTTTCCTTTTCCCATCTAACTCATCTTGCATTCATTTGTTATTCACAACGATGCAATCACATGGCTTTTAATTGTGATAGTATCTTTTTGTTTTCCTAGACAAAGAATTAATGTTGACTAACTATTGAATGGTAAACAACTTTCCATTTTGTAGTTTCCAATTAAATAGTTGTGCATATTATTAATATGTATTCTACCACAATAGTTGTGCATATTATTAATATGTATTGTGCCACATTTCTTCTAAATAAATTATAGTTTCCTATAACTATTACCAAGTGCATACATTTTCTTTCGAACAAAAAATTTATAATTATAGTATTGGCAAAGTTACTATCTCATTATTATATATACGAGACGATTCTACCATTTCTAGTATAGCAAGTTTGACTCATAAACTTCTAACTCTCAGTTTTATGTTACTATTTTTGCAGTTTTATTTTTCTCCTGTGTATAAATCGAAGACTACAAAGATGTGTGATTTATTCTTATCGGAGTAACACCAGTGTATGACACATATCTCTCGCCACTAAATGATGTTGTTATAAAGGATCTGTGTTACAATAATAGAATTGATCCTCACACTCACAATGTTCTAGTAGCATCTGAAGACTGCGTATTGGAAGTATTGTTGTTTGTTTGAGAAGTGCACAAAGTTCTTCATACGGTAACCACTTTTCTATTTACATTTTGTTGTTTACACTTGTTTGAAGTTACTAGTTGTGCCTACTACTATACACTAAAGTTCCGTTAAAAACTTTTTATTCATCAAATATTTGTAAGATGATATTTAAAAGTTTCTTAACGTGTATGCTATTTCTTATTTCTTGCACCATTCATTGTCAACATTGTAGTTAGTTTAGTCTATCGTGAGAAGATTTTATAAGAGAAAGTCCCCTCATGAACAGCAACCAACTGAGAATTCTAATAACAGCTGTGATGTACATGCATCAATTTCTTCAAAGACCCATCAAATAGAATTGGACTTAAAAGAAATAATTTTTGATCCGGGGTTGAGGCCAAATATATCAAGTTTTGATGTCAATGTTCAAGATAATATTCGTAGGGCTTACTTACAGAATGGTCCTTGTCAACCTAAAGGCCATAAATTCCCATCTACTCAATTTGCAAATAAATCTCGTCGTTTTAATCCATCATGGTTTAATGAGTATCCTAACTGGTTGGAATACAATATAGATAAAAAATGCTTCTTTTTGTCTTTATTGTTATCTTTTTCCCCAAACTGGCCATGATCCGGCATTTGTTAGCAGAGGATATATGAATTGGAAAGATAAAAAGGGATTAGACAGACATGTTGGTAACTTTTTTAGTGCTCATAATAATGCAAGAACTATGTGTGAATATCTAATGAAACAAGATCAAAACATTAAAGTTGCATTGTTTAAACAAGATGAGGAAATCAAGAAAGAGTATCGTACACGATTACAAGCATCAATTGATTGTGTTCGGTATCTTTTGAATCAAGGACTAGCATTTTGTGGCCACAATGAAAGTACATATTCACTAAATAGAGGAAACTTTCTAGAGCTACTGCAATTTTTGGCTTCTCATAATGAAAATATTGATAAAGTGGTTTTAGATAAGGCTCCTGGGAATATGAAGTTAACTTCGCCAGACATCCAAAAAGACATTTGTAATGTCATTTCCATTGAAATAAGAGACTGAATCATAAAGGAAATTGGAAATGATTCATTCACCATTTTGGTTGATGAAGCGTGAGATGCATCCATAAAAGAACAAATGGCCATAGTTTTAAGATATGTTAATACAAGAGGAGAGGTGATTGAGAGGTTTGTTGGGATTCTACGTCTAACTGATACAAGTTCCATATCTCTTAAGACAACAATTGATTCATTTTTTAGCACAACAAAACTTAGTATTTCACAGTTACAAGGCCAAGGATATGATGGAGCTAGCAATATGAAGGGGGATTCAATGGGTTAAAAGTCTGATCTTGAGAGAAAACACTTCTGCATTCTACATCCATTGTTTTTCTCATCAGCTTCAATTATCTCTTGTTGTTGTAGCTGAAAGTCATCCACTTGTAGCATCATTATTTGAGTCTATTTCAAACATTTTGAATATAGTGGGTGGCTCATGTAAGAGACGTGACTCTCTTCGAGTGGAAGAAGTTGAAAGATTGGATGCTGAGTTGAATTCTGGGGAGCTCAGAATTGGAACCGGATTAAACCAAGAACTTGGTATAAAAAGAGCAACTGATACACGGTGGAGCTCACATTACACTTCTTTAATCAACTTTATTCGTTTATTTTCTTCAATCATTGGGGTTCTGGATATAATTATGGATGACAGAAAAGATGCAAAACAAAGAGGCCTTACAAATATCTTTTCTTGTCAAATTCAAATATTTGAGTTTGTATTTCTTTTGCATTTGATGAAATTAGTTTTGGGGAAAACTCATATATTGTCACAGGCGTTACAAAGAAAAGACCAGAATATTGTAAATGCTATTACACTGGTAAAGTTGTCAAAACAACAATTGCATTCTTAAAGAACTGAAGATGATTAGTGGGAGATATTTATTGGAATCGTTGTTGAATTTTGTAAGAAACAAGGGATAGATATTCCAAACATGGATGATGTTTTTTCTCCATCTGGGAGATTAAGAAGAAAGTTAGAAAAGGTTTCCAATCTGCATCATTATCGATTTGAGATCTTCAACACCATAATTGATTGGATGCTAACTGAGTTGGATGATCGTTTTAATGAGACTAATACCGAGTTACTTCTATGTGTTGCATGCCTCGATCCAAGTAATGAATTCCTCTCATTTGATAAGCAGAAATTGTTATGACTTGCAGAATTTTATCCTTCTGATTTTTCTGAATTAGATCTTGGGAAACTTGATACACAATTGGATACATATATTCTAGATGACCGGTTTTCTGGTGATTTCTCACAATTGAAAGGAATTGACAAACTTGCTCAAAAATTAGTTGAGGTTAAGAAAGATAAAGATTTTCCTTTGGTGTTTAAACTTTTAAAATTAGCTCTACTTCTCCCAGTTGCAACGGCTACAGTGGAAAGAGTTTTCTCAGCTATGAAGATTATTAAAAGTCATCTACGTAACAAGATGGAGGATACTTGACTTAATGATTGTCTGATTCCTTACATTGAAAAGGACATTTTTTCTACCATTGACAATGACACCATTGTCAAACATTTTCAAAGAATGTCTAGTCGTCGAGGACAACTTTAATGTATCTATTATAGTTTTTCTATTTTTATTATTTCAAATATTATTTGGTAATCTTGATTTTTTTTCTTTATATATTGATTTTAGGATTGTGATTTTTTTCATTGAAAAATGATCATATTTGGAGTATCACATTGTATGGTGCCCCCTGATAAAAATTCCTGGCTTCGCCACTGCTCTGGGTGCCGCCTATGCTACCTCTTTGGAAAGGTTCCACCGATTTTCATCTTATAGTTTCATATAGACATGGGGCCACTCAACTCCCATCTCTCCTCCGTAAGGTCTGGGCCCCTAATGCTCGACCATATTCCCCAAGAGTTGTGTGTACGTCCTCGCCTTTATGCCTGAGTCTGGTGATCACCGCTGCATTGGCAAGACGCTGACATGGCCTTGCTCTCGCTTCATCCCCCCCCCACGCTGCCTTTCAGGAGTGTCACCACCTTTGACGATGGGTAAGAGGACTGTCACAGCTGGTATGTTAGGTGTTGGGCGATTTGCGGCCACCTGCTCTGCAAATCCTCGACAGGCAGGTTGTTGGGATTGGGGTTTTCCATCTCACAACCCAAAACTCAAGCTTGAGGTATGGAGAAGATTTTATATGTCAGCCTAAACTTTCCCAGACCCTGGGTTGGTGATGAGTGATCGGGGAGCGCTCAGACCAATCTCGCCTTCCCCAGCGGATGTGTTGACATTGTAGCCCAAAATAGCCATTGCCAAAGTTATAGAGCTGATTGGAAGGCACCAAGCATCATCCTTATCGGCTGCTCAACACCCCCAACTAATAGTATTCCTTGCGGGTGTCCTAGGACCTCGCCGCTAGTGGTTGCTGCCATGAAGGAGGCAGGGGGGAGATATCTCCCCAACTTGTCCTACAACTACGGCAAGGGGGAGGATGATGATGACCTGCCTAACTGCACCCTCACAGTCGTTGATAAGCTCCCAAAGTCTCCTTGGACTGGTTATGAAGTTGATGGCATCATAGGATTGTGATCTGTTCTTCGGTCCGCGTAAGTGGTGGTTTGCCCCCAAATAAGGGGTCCTTGGAGAAATCCAAGCCTTCTGAAGCTGATGGCTTGCTAAGTATCCAGATCATGATCCTATTATCTCAGATATGTGAAACCAACAAGACTTGGTCTCCAAGTGTACTGGGTTCTCCGTAAGAAACAGAGGTAGAAGCTGAGCAATTAATTGCTTACATGCTAATCTATAGCTTTCAAGGCTCTATGTATCCTATTGTCTAATCTAAAAGTATAACGTAGGTTGAATTGAAATAGCCATGCAATAAGGCAAAAACAATAGCCGCACCACACATGCCTAAATCACAACATGCATCAAATATTATAATGACCTAGGTTCATAAAGCCTCATTTAATTAATTTACTTCTTTGTTCCAAATCTCAATAGTATCCAATAGCAATATTTAGTCATATGAATCCATCTATACTTCATTGGATACTAAAATCCATATGTCCTCAACATGGACATATTACTGCTATTAATCATATCCATATACATTAATAGAATTTGGTGGCTATTATTGATCCTCTTATGGCATTCTAGTTATACTTGAGGGTCAAAGAATCCATGGTTATATAAAAGTCAACTCAGCTTCAACTTAATGAAAAAAAAAATCATGGACTTCAAATACTATAATGAGTCTCAAAACCCTAAAAAATCAAGGTCATCACATTCACCACACCTTATATGAAATTTTGTCCTCGAAATTCGACTGATTTCATTTTTAAGGTAATATAGCTAGGTTAAACTTCATATAGGTCATCAATGTTGACTCAAGGTCAATTAGGTCAATGTTGGCTCACCTCTAAATTGACTAAACCCATATTTTGATGATGACTAACCATTCCACATATTGGTGTCTAATGTCTCTACTTGAGTAATTTCAGATTAGGTATAGACACACTCCAATTGCACTAACTTGCGCATCTCAAATTGGAGAAAAGACAAGTCAAAGTCATACAAGTGCACATTTTTGTAATATGATGTATATCCATTAGAATCATGTTGTAAATCACTTGTAATGATTGTATGACTTGTAATTAAGCTTAGAAAAATATCAGGAACACTTAGATCAAATTTTAGAGCACTTTTAATGCAACTTTGAAAATCAATTACATGCACTTGTTCGGTCGAGTTTCCCACCCTGAAACTCGACCGATCAACCTTGGTCGATTTTCTGAAGATTGCATCGGTCGAGTTGTGCACTCACATAACTCGACCGATTGGGTAGTAGGCCAGTTCCAGTTGGAATGGTTGGTCGAGTTTCCTCCGAACAAACTCGACCGATCATTTCAATATCGGGCTGCCTGCTACTTGATCGGTCGAGTTACACACATAGAAACTCGACTGAATGCATTGTACGGAAAAGTGCAGAAAAGTGTTTCTAGCCGTTGTGGAGTTGCAACAAGTGAAAATAGATCCGTTGCAAGCCACAAAATGGCTAGTTTTCATTCTTAAGTGTTCCCAAAGGTTAAGAGGCATCCCCAGCTATAAATAGGACCCCTTGGGCTTCATTCCAAGGTTGAGAGCATTCATTGCAAACTCTTTGTGAGGTCCCTATTCAATAGTTGAGTGCTTCCTACAGCCTCCTCTCTCTCTAAGCTTAATCACTTTCTACATCCATTAGAGTGAGTAGGAGATTTGTAAGAGATCTAGTTTTATTTGTATATCTTGTGAGGCTCTCACTTCCACCACCTCCCCATCTCTCATTTCCTATATTGAAGATGAAGGTTCTCTCTCTTGTCCAAGAGAGGTGAAGAAGAACAAGGGAAGGAGTCCCTTGGTCAAGATCAAGGCTAAAGACTTGGAGCTAGAGTGGGTAAGCCCTTGGAGAAGTCAAAAGACTCAAGCTCAAGTGGGTAAGACCTTTGTGGAAAGCTTCTCCGAGTGAAGGTGAAGTCAAAGAAAGAAGATCCAAGAAGAGTGGGTAATTCCTACAAGGCCGAAGACTTGTGCAAGAGTGGGTAAGTCCTTGGAGAAGGCCGAAGACTCTTGCAATGTGGGTAAGTCCTTGGTAAGGTTGAAGACTCTTTTGTATTGGATAGGTAAATCCTTTGTTGGTCTTGTATTGTAAGTCTTATAATTTAATATAAGAGTGCAATTGGTTGAAGTCCTAGAGGTTGACCTCTCTAGGCAAGTGGACTGACACACTTCTAATTTGAAGTGTGGAACCACTCTAAATAGCTTGTATAATTGGTGCATGTTCAATCTCTGTTATCCTTGATATGCATGATTTAGTTGCACTCAAATGACCTATTTAGCAACCTTATCTTGTCATATATTTTGAAGGTTTAATGAATTTTGTGTAGTGCTTTCAGCTCTATTCACCCCCCCTCTAGAGCATCTAATCACCCATCTAGGATCCAACAAGTGGTATCAGAGCAGGTCTTCTCCAAGCATACTTCAACAAGTAGGAGAAGATGGGTGACTACCAAGGAGGGAGATTCTCGACCAGCCTTCCAATCTTTGATGGGAGCAACTTCCTCTATTGGAGAAGAAGACTTCAATTCTTCATCCAAGGATCAAGTCTTGAGATGTGGCAAATGGTGAACAACCCATACATTCTACCAAAGACAAACATTGAAGAATGGGATGAAGCCACCTTGATGAAAGCAACCTTAAATGCAAGAGCCATGCACATCCTTTATGCCTCCATGACCCCCACCGAGTTCAACCGGATTTCCTCTTGTGAGACGGCCTATGAGGTATGGTGAAAGCTTTGCATCACTTATGAAGGGACAGATCAAGTGAAGGAAAGCAAAGTCTACATGCTCAAAGGGTTGCTTGAGAACTTCAAGATGGGAAAGGAGGAGAGCATAGCCAACATGTACTCAAGGCTCAACACCATCTTGAATGGTCTTGCTGTTCTAGGACATCCTATGTCTAGTGGAGAGATCAACTCAAAGATCCTTAGAACTCTCCCCAAGAGATGGGAATCCAAGGTGACTTCCATTGAAGAAGCAAGGTCGCTTAGGGATGTTCCTATTTAAGAGCTCATTGGAAATCTACAAGCACATGAAGCCACGCTTGACAAGAGGGAGGAAGTAGAAAGACAAGAGAAGAAAGAGGTAAAGAGAATGAAGAAGGCTGAAATAAAGGCTCAAATTGAAGCTATCATGGAAAAAGTCTCTCCATCCTCTCAATCTAAAGAAGATGCCATGTACTCCAAGGGTAGACTCTACAAAGGCAAGTCCTCCTCCATCCGGTGCTTCACATGTGGAAAGAAGGATCACTACAAGGAAGATTGCCCACAAGGAAAAAAGACCCATCTTCACAAGGAGAAATGGCACTCAAGCTCAAGTGGCTCCTCCAACTCAAGCTCAAGTGAAGATTCATGTGAAGGATCAAGCTCAAGCTCTAGTGATGAAGGAGAATGTCATTTTTCTCTTGTAGCATCAAGAAGTGAAGACTCAAATGAGGTAAATCTAGACTCTTTAGATAAAGAATCCTTCATTGATCTCATTCATGATATTTGTGCATCTCTTAAGTCTTCTTAAAAGAAAAAAAAAGCTTGCTAAAATTGTTGATAATTTGTATGTAGAATTAAATGATCTTGAACATGCAAATTCTTGCTTGCTTAATGATAAAAATGATTGTCTTAGCCAAGTAGACTCTATTAAACTTGAAAATGCTAGTTTACTTGATAAGATTAAATTTCTAGAAGCTCAACCTCTCATGCCTAATTCTAATGAAGAACATACTTTAATTGTTGATTCTCTCATGCATGACATTGATGTTCTTAAATCTGAAAACAAAAACAAAGATTTTGTTTTGCATGAATTAGAACTATAAAATTCCTCCTTGCTTGCTAAAATCAATGGGCATGAATCTTGTTCTAGTTCTACTAATAGAGAGAATGATGTTGCTGCTCTTCATATTGATAGAGATTCTTATTTAACTAAAACTCTTTGCTTAGAAAATGATCTTCTACATGCTAGAGATAACATTAATCAATTGTCTTCTACTATTGCTTCTCTTAAGCATGATAATGATAGTTTAAGATCTTCTTTGCAAAGATTCTTAGTTGGTAAAAAGAATCTTAATCAAATCCTAGACCATACTACTAAACAAATTGGTAGACATGGTTTAGGGTATGATAGTAGTCAAGGGAACAACAAAGATAAAGGACCTCCAATATTCCATGGAGAATCCTCTAGTTCCAAGACTATGGGCACATGCAACTATTGCAATGAATTAGGTCATTATTCTAATTGTTGTCCTTTTAGGAAAGCACCCAAGAGCAATAGGATTTGGGTTGCTAAACTAACTCCTCCGGACCCAAAAATATGATTGGGGACCATTTCATCTTTCTTCTTGTAGGTACTTGCAAATGGATTGACTTGAGCTATTGAATTGCAAATTGACTTCTCAATCTACATGAAAGAAGAAAGGTGAGATGGGTAGAGGGTGACAACAAGTGTAAAAGCAATGGTAAGCACAAAGGTAAATGTTTTATTACTTATAACCTATCCTAACTTGTTTTTGTCAAGTTAGTGTGCACTATACATATGGTTTTTGAGTTAAAAGTGGTTTTTTTTAACGTTTGGCATATTGAGTGATAATTTCCCTCTCAACTAGATTTTCTCAACCAATAGCCTTATTCTTTGGCACTCTCATTTGGTACCTTTATATATGCTTCTTGCCATGTTCTAAATTGCCTATCTTGCTTACAACTCTATCTCTCTAATTGCTCTAAATTGGTATTTCTATATCTTGCAATTACTTGCTTTGAGTTGTTTTGCAGGTTTTGATGATGATCTCTATGGAACTCTTGGTTGTGTCTTAAATCGCTTCCGTTGTGCTCTAACTTGCTACATCTATCTAGGTGTATATCTTGTTTTGATACAACCTTGAGGTTCTTAGGGGTAATCATCTTATGGTAAGGATGCATATCTAGTGAGTTATATCCTCGCATGCTTCTAAATTTGCATATCTTTTTGTTTGGATATATCTCTACATCTACTCATAGCTTGCTCTTTGACTTGTATATCTTTTGGTATCTCTTGCTATTATCTAGATCCTACTAGTAGTCCTAACTTGTGATATCATCTACTAGTAGTTCACATACATGTAGTTCTAACCCTGTCAATAATTGGTATATTTGCTCATCTATATGCTATGCTTGTATCTTGTCTCAATACATGCTCAAGCTTGTTCCTTAAATTGCATATCTTCTATCTTGAGTTTCTTGTATAACATTGTGATGCAGGGCACATAGAGCTACATTATATGTAGAAATTGGAGTATTTTTGGATTTTATGCAGGTTTTGCTCCAATTTCAGTTTTTGCTGCAAGTATAGTGTTTTTTTATGCAGAAACACCCTTCTGAGCAAGATTCATCGCTTTGCCATGGGCTCCGATGGTTTTTGGTCAAATTCCATCATCTTGAGGGTCAAAATTGTGATTTATTGTTTTTCTGCAGCACTTTATCTTGCATTTTTGGGATGTTCAAGTATATGCTTTAACTTGCTTTTCTTTCTATGCTTGGACAAGCCCCTATCTGCGCTCTTCTACTCTCCTTATATATTTGTGTTATCTCCTTTCTCTTTAACAAGTGATGTTTCTTTTTTCTTCATAACCCCCACCTTTTTGAAATGACAAAGGGGGAGAAAGGTAATGTCTTCTTTTAAAAAGAGGAAGAAGGCATGTCTTACATGAAGAAGAGAAGTATGTTCATGTAAAGGGAGAAGGTAAAGGGGAGAAGACATATATGTGTAGAACATATATGAGTAGAAGACATGGTATTCTATAAATGTTATGAAAGCTAACCATGCAGGAGAAATAGCATCAATTGAGGGGGAGTATGAGAACTCTACTAGCATCAATTGAGGGGGAGCATATGAACTCAATCCCATTGAAACCCCTAGGTTTCTCCAAAGGTATGAATTTACTTAAATGCTTTCAATACATTTATGGAATGGTTTGTCATCTTCAAAAAGGGGGAGAATGTTGACTCAAGGTCAATTAGGTCAATGTTGACTCACGTCTAAATTGACTAAACCCGTATTTTGATGATGACTAACCATTCCACATATTGGTGTCTAATGTCTCTACTTGAGTAATTTCAGATTAGGTATAGACACACTCCAATTGCCCTAACTTGCGCATCTCAAATTGGAGAAAAGACAAGTCAAAGTCATACAAGTGCACATTTTTGTAATATTATGTATATCCATAAGAATCATATTGTAAATCACTTGTAATGATTGTATGACTTGTAATTAAGCTTAGAAAAATATTAGGAACACTTAGATCGAATTTTAGAGCACTTTTAATGCAACTTTGAAAATCAATTACAGGCACTTGTTCGGTCGAGTTTCCCACCCTGAAACTCGACCGATCAACCTTGGTCGATTTTCTGAAGATTGCATCGGTCGAGTTGTGCACTCACAGAACTCGACCGATTGGGTAGTAGGCCAATTCCAATTAGAATGGTCGGTCGAGTTTCCTCAGAACAAACTCGACCGATTATTTCAATATCGGGCTGCCTGCTACTTGATCGGTCGAGTTACACACGTAGAAACTCGACCGAATGCACTATACGGAAAAGTGCAGAAAAGTGTTTCTAGCCATTGTGGAGTTGCAACAAGTGAAAATAGATCCGTTGCAAGACACAAAATGGCTAGTTTTCGTTCTTAAGTGTTCCCAAAGGTTAAGAGGCATCCCCAACTATAAATAGGACCCCTTGGGATTCATTCCAAGGTTGAGAGCATTCATTGCAAACTCTTTGTGAGGTCCCTATACAATAGTTGAGTGCTTCCTACAGCCTCCTCTCTCTGTAAGCTTAATCACTTGCTACATCCATTAGAGTGAGTAGGAGATTTGTAAGAGAGCTAGTTTTATTTGTATATCTTGTGAGGCTCTCACTTCCACCACCTCCCCATCTCTCATTTCCTATATTGAAGATGAAGGTTCTCTCTCTTGTCCAAGAGAGGTGAAGAAGAACAAGGGAAGGAGTCCCTTGGTGAAGATCAAGGCTGAGACTTGGAGCTAGAGTGGGTAATCCCTTGGAGAAGGCAAAAGACTCAAGCTCAAGTGGGTAAGACCTTTGTGGAAAGCTTCTCCGAGTGAAGGTGAAGTCAAAGGCAGAAGATCCAAGAAGAGTGGGTAATTCCTATAAGGCCGAAGACTTGCAAGAGTGGGTAAGTCCTTGGAGAAGGCCGAAGACTCTTGCAAAGTGGGTAAGTCCTTGGTAAGGTTGAAGACTCTTTTGTATTGGATAGGTAAGTCCTTTGTTGGTCTTGTATTGTAAGTCTTATAATTGAATATAAGAGTGCAATTAGTTGAAGTCCTAGAGGTTGACCTCTCTAGGCAAGTGGACTGACACACTTCTAGTTTGAAGTGTGGAACCATTCTAAATAGCTTGTCTAATTGGTGCATGTTCAATATCTCTTATCCTTGCTATGCATGATTTAGTTGCACTCAAATTACCTATTTAGCAACCTTATCTTGTCATATATTTTGAAGGTTTAATGAATTTTGTGTAAGTGCTTTCAGCTCTATTCACCCCCCTCTAGAGCATCTAATCACCCATCTAGGATCCAACAAGTGGTATCAGAGCAGGTCTTCTCCAAGCATACTTCAACAAATAGAAGAAGATGGGTGACTACCAAGGAGGGAGATTCTCGACCAGCCTTCCAATCTTTGATGGGAGCAACTTCCTCTATTGGAGAAGAAGACTTCAATTCTTCATCCAAGGATCAAGTCTCGAGATGTGAAAAATGGTGAACAACCCATACATTCTACCAAAGACAAACATTGAAGAATGGGATGAAGCCACCTTGATGAAAGAAACCTTAAATGCAAGAGCCATTCACATCCTTTATGCCTCCATGACCCCCACCGAATTCAACTGGATTTCCTGTTGTGAAACGGCCTATGTGGTAAGGAGAAAGCTTTGCATCACTTATGAAGGGATAGATCAAGTGAAGGAAAGCAAAGTCTACATGCTCAAAGGGTTGCTTGAGAACTTCAAGATGGGAAAGGAGGAGAGCATAGCCAACATGTACTCAAGGCTCAACACCATCTTGAATGGTCTTGCTGTTCTAGGACATCCTATGTCTAGTGGAGAGATTAACTCAAAGATCCTTAGAACTCTCCCCAAGAGATGGGAATCCAAGGTGACTTCCATTGAAGAAGCAAGGTCTCTTAGGAATATTCCTATTGAAGAGCTCATTGGAAATCTACAAGCACATGAAGCCACGCTTGACAAGACGAAGGAAGTAGAAAGACAAGAGAAGAAAGAGCTAAAGAGAATGAAGAAGGCTGAAATAAAGGCTCAAATTGAAGCTATCATGGAAAAAGTCTCTCCATCCTCTCAAGCTAAAGAAGATGCCATGTACTCCAAGGGTAGACTCTACAAAGGCAAGTCCTCCTCCATCCGGTGCTTCACATGTGGAAAGATGGGTCACTACAAGGAAGATTTACCATAAGGCAAAAAGACCCATCTTCACAAGGAGAAATGGCACTCAAGCTCAAGTGGCTCCTCCAACTCAAGCTCAAGTGAAGATTCATGTGAAGGATCAAGCTCAAGCTCTAGTGATGAAGGAGAATGTCATTTTGCTCTTGTAGCATCAACAAGTGAAGACTCAAATGAGGTAAATCTAGACTCTTTAGATAAAGAATCCTTCATTGATCTCATTCATGATATTTGTGCATCTCTTAAGTCTTCTCAAAAGAAAAAAAAAGCTTGCTAAAATTGTTGATAATTTGTATGTAGAATTAAATGATCTTCAACATGCAAATTCTTTCTTGCTTAACGATAAAAATGATTGTCTTAGCCAAGTAGACTCTATTAAACTTGAAAATGCTAGTTTACTTGATAAGATTAAATTTCTAGAAGCTCAACCTCTCATGCCTAATTCTAATGAAGAACATACTTTAATTGTTGATTCTCTCATGCATGACATTGATGTTCTTAAATCTGAAAACAAAAACAAAGATTTTGTTTTGCATGAATTAGAACTAGAAAATTCCTCCTTGCTTGCTAAAATCAATGGGCATGAATCTTGTTCTAGTTCTACTAATAGAGAGAATGATGTTGCTGCTCTTCATATTGATAGAGATTCTTATTTAACTAAAACTCTTTTCTTAGAAAATGATCTTCTACATGCTAGAGATAACATTAATCAATTGTCTTCTACTATTGCTTCTCTTAAGCATGATAATGATAGTTTAAGATCTTCTTTGCAAAGATTCTTAGTTGGTAAAAAGAATCTTAATCAAATCCTAGACCATACTACTAAACAAATTGGTAGACATGGTTTAGGGTATGATAGTAGTCAAGGGAACAACAAAGATAAAGGACCTCCAATATTCCATTGAGAATCCTCTAGTTCCAAGACTATGGGCACATGCAACTATTGCAATGAATTAGGTCATTATTCTAATTGTTGTCCTTTTAGGAAAGAACCCAAGAGCAATAGGATTTGGGTTGCTAAACTAACTCCTCCGGACCCAAAAATATGATTGGGGACCATTTCATCTTTCTTCTTGTAGGTACTTGCAAATGGATTGACTTGAGCTATTGAATTGCAAATTGACTTCTCAATACACATGAAAGAAGAAAGGTGAGATGTGTAGAGGGTGACAACAAGTGTAAAAGCAATGGTAAGCACAAAGGTAAATGTTTTATTACTTATAACCTATCCTAACTTGTTTTTGTCAAGTTAGTGTGCACTATACATATTGTTTTTGAGTTAAAAGTGGTTTTTTTGTGATTCTCTTCACACTCTTGCTCAAAAAAAATTTCTAATGCTTCTATAGTGCATTACTAACTTGCTTAGACATGTTTGGATATGGTTTGTATTTTTAGCATGCCTTTAAATATGTTTTTATAAAATAGGTGTGCTTGTTGACAGCTGCTCTGTCGGTCGAGTTTGCCCTATTGAAACTCAACCGATAGGCACCAATGGGTGTTTCCAACAGCTGTCATCGGTCGAGTTGTCAATGCACAAAACTCGACCGATAACACTGTGCACAGAATATACATTTGGCATATTGAGTGAGAATTTCCCTCTCAACTAGATTTTCTCAACCAATAGCCTTATTCTTTGGCACTCTCATTTGGTACCTTTATATATGCTTCTTGCCATGTTCTAAATTGCCTATCTTGCTTACAACTCTATCTCTCTAATTGCTCTAAATTGGTATTTCTATATCTTGCAATTACTTGCTTTGAGTTGTTTTGCAGGTTTTGATGATGATCTCTATGGAACTCTTGGTTGTGTCTTAAATAACTTTCGTTGTGCTCTAAGTTGCTACATCTATCTAGGTGTATATCTTGTTTTGATACAACCTTGAGGTTCTTAGGGGTAATCATCTTATGGTAAGGATGCATATCTAGTGAGTTATATCCTCTCATGCTTCTAAATTTGCATATCTTTTTGTTTGGATATATCTCTACATCTACTCATAGCTTGCTCTTTGACTTGTATATCTTTTGGTATCTCTTGCTATGATGTAGATCCTACTAGTAGTCCTAACTTGTGATATCATCTACTAGTAGTTCACATACATGTAGTTCTAACCCTGTCAATAATTGGTATATTTGCTCATCTATATGATATGCTTGTATCTTGTCTCAATACATGCTCAAGCTTGTTCCTTAAATTGCATATCTTCTATCTTGAGTTTCTTGCATAACATTGTGATGCAGGGCACATAGAGCTACATTATATGTAGAAATTGGAGTATTTTTGGATTTTATGCAGGTTTTGCTACAATTTCAGTTTTTGCTGCAAGTATAGTGTTTTTTATGCAGAAACACCCTTCTGAGCAAGACTCATTGCTTTGCTATGAGCTCCGATGGTTTTTGGTCAAATTCCATCATCTTGAGGGTCAAAATTGTGATTTATTGTTTTTCTGCAGCACTTTATCTTGCATTTTTGGGATGTTCAAGTATATGCTTTAACTTGCTTTTCTTTCTATGCTTGGACAAGCCCCTATCTGCACTCTTCTACTCTACTTATATATTTGTGTTATCTCCTTTCTCTTTAACAAGTGATGTTTCTTTTTTCTTCATAACCCCCACCTTTTTGAAATGACAAAGGGGGAGAAAGGTAATGTCTTCTTTTAAAAAGAGGAAGAAGGCATGTCTTACATGAAGAAGAGAAGTATGTTCATGTAAAGGGAGAAGGTAAAGGGGAGAAGACATATATGTGTAGAACATATATGAGTAGAAGACATGGTATTCTATAAATGTTATGAAAGCTAACCATGCAGGAGAAATAGCATCAATTGAGGGGGAGTATGAGAACTCTACTAGCATCAATTGAGGGGGAGCATATGAACTCAATCCCATTGAAACCCCTAGGTTTCTCCAAAGGTATGAATTTACTTAAATGCTTTCAATACATTTATGGAATGGTTTGTCATCTTCAAAAAGGGGGAGAATGTTGACTCAAGGTCAATTAGGTCAATGTTGACTCACGTCTAAATTGACTAAACCCGTGTTTTGATGATGACTAACCATTCCACATATTGGTGTCTAATGTCTCTACTTGAGTAATTTCAGATTAGGTATAGACACACTCCAATTGCCCTAACTTGTACATCTCAAATTGGAGAAAAGACAAGTCAAAGTCATACAAGTGCACATTTTTGTAATATGATGTATATCCATTAGAATCATGTTGTAAATCACTTGTAATGATTGTATGACTTGTAATTAAGCTTAGAAAAATATCAGGAACACTTAGATCGAATTTTAGAGCACTTTTAATGCAACTTTGAAAATCAATTACAGGCACTTGTTCGGTCGAGTTTCCCACCCTGAAACTCGACCGATCAACCTTGGTCGATTTTCTGAAGATTGCATCGGTCGAGTTGTGCACTCACAGAACTCGACCGATTGGGTAGTAGGCCAGTTCCAGTTGGAATGGTCGGTCGAGTTTCCTCAGAACAAACCCGACCGATCATTTCAATATCGGGCTGCCTGCTACTTGATTGGTCGAGTTACCCACATAGAAACTCGACCGAATGCACTGTACGGAAAAGTGCAGAAAAGTGTTTCTAGCCATTGTGGAGTTGCAACAAGTGAAAATAGATCCGTTGCAAGCCACAAAACGGCTAGTTTTTGTTCTTAAGTGTTCCCAAAGTTTAAGAGGCATCCCCAACTATAAATAGGACCCCTTGGGCTTCATTCCAAGGTTGAGAGCATTCATTGCAAACTCTTTGTGAGGTCCCTATTCAATAGTTGAGTGCTTCCTATAGCCTCCTCTCTCTCTAAGCTTAATCACTTGCTACATCCATTAGAGTGAGTAGGAGATTTGTAAGAGAGCTAGTTTTATTTGTATATCTTGTGAGGCTCTCACTTCGACCACCTCCGCATCTCTCATTTCCTATATTGAAGATGAAGGTTCTCTCTCTTGTCCAAGAGAGGTGAAGAAGAACAAGGGAAGGAGTCCCTTGGTGAAGATCAAGACTGAAGACTTGGAGCTAGAATGGGTAAGCCCTTGGAGAAGGCAAAAGACTCAAGCTCAAGTGGGTAAGACCTTTGTGGAAAGCTTCTCCGAGTGAAGGTGAAGTCAAAGGCAGAAGATCCAAGAAGAGTGGGTAATTCCTGCAAGGCCGAAGACTTGTGCAAGAGTGGGTAAGTCCTTGGAGAAGGCCAAAGACTCTTGCAAAGTGGGTAAGTCCTTGGTAAGGTTGAAGACTCTTTTGTATTGGATAGGTAAGTCCTTTGTTGGTCTTGTATTGTAAGTCTTATAATTGAATATAAGAGTGCAATTAGTTGAAGTCCTAGAGGTTGACCTCTCTAGGCAAGTGGACTGACACACTTCTAGTTTGAAGTGTGGAACCACTCTAAATAGCTTGTCTAATTGGTGCATGTTCAATCTCTCTTATCCTTGCTATGCATGATTTAGTTGCACTCAAATTACCTATTTAGCAACCTTATCTTTTCATATATTTTGAAGGTTTAATGAATTTTGTGTAAGTGCTTTCAGCTCTATTCACCCCCCCTCTAGAGCATCTAATCACCCATCTAGGATCCAACAAGTGGTATCAGAGCAGGTCTTATCCAAGCATACTTCAACAAGTAGGAGAAGATGGGTGACTACCAAGGAGGGAGATTCTCGACCAGCCTTCCAATCTTTGATGGGAGCAACTTCCTCTATTGGAGAAGAATACTTCAATTTTTCATCCAAGGATCAAGTCTCGAGATGTGGCAAATGGTGAACAACCCATACATTCTACCAAAGACAAACATTGAAGAATGGGATGAAGCCACCTTAATGAAAGCAACCTTAAATGCGAGAGCCATGCACATCCTTTATGCCTCCATGACCCCCACCGAGTTCAACCGGATTTCCTCTTGTGAGACGGCCTATGAGGTATGGAGAAAGCTTTGCATCACTTATGAAGGGACAGATCAAGTGAAGGAAAGCAAAGTCTACATTCTCAAAGGGTTGCTTGAGAACTTCAAGATGGGAAAGGAGGAGAGCATAGCCAACATGTACTCAAGGCTCAACACCATCTTGAATGGTCTTGCTGTTCTAGGACATCCTATGTCTAGTGGAGAGATCAACTCAAAGATCCTTAGAACTCTCCCCAGGAGATGGGAATCCAAGGTGACTTCCATTGAAGAAGCAAGGTCGCTTAGGGATATTCCTATTGAAGAGCTCATTGGAAATCTACAAGCACATGAAGCCACGCTTGACAAGAGGGAGGAAGTAGAAAGACAAGAGAAGAAAGAGCTAAAGAGAATGAAGAAGGCTGAAATAAAGGCTCAAATTGAAGCTATCATGGAAAAAGTCTCTCCATCCTCTCAAGCTAAAGAAGATGCCACGTTCTCCAAGGGTAGACTCTACAAAGGCAAGTCCTCCTCCATCCGGTGCTTCATATGTGGAAAGAAGGGTCACTACAAGGAAGATTGCCCACAAGGCAAAAAGACCCATCTTCACAAGGAGAAATGGCACTCAAGCTCAAGTGGCTCCTCCAACTCAAGCTCAAGTGAAGATTCATGTGAAGGATCAAGCTCAAGCTCTAGTGA